>JAWNPD010000493.1:7500-406226 GCA_035045305.1 Drosophila maculinotata | reverse complement strand
GCTGGTATTGATGTGGCTGCTTAAAATGCTGATGTTGCTGCTGTTGTTGCTGTGGCTGTCGTTGTTGCTGATGTTGCTGTCGATGCTGCTGCTGTTGTTTTCGTTGCTCTTGTTGCTGCTGTTGTTGTTGATTTAGCTGTTTCTGCTGATAGTGCTGCGGCTGGTACTGCTTATGCTGTGGCTGCTGGTATTGATGTGGCTGCCGAAGTTGCTGCTGTTGCTGATGTTGTTGCTGTAGCTGATGTTGCTGTCGATGCTGCTGCTGTTGTTTTCGTTGCTTTTGTTGCTGCTGTTGTTGTTGATTTAGCTGTTTCTGCTGATATTGTTGCTGCTGGTACTGCTTATGCTGTGGCTGCTGGTATTGATGTGGCTGTCGTTGTTGCTGATGTTGCTGTCGATGCTGCTGCTGTTGTTTTCGTTGCTTTTGTTGCTGCTGTTGTTGTTGATTTAGCTGTTTCTGCTGATAGTGCTGCGGCTGGTACTGCTTATGCTGTGGCTGCTGGTATTGATGTGGCTGCTTAAGTTGCTGACGTTGCTGCTGTTGTTGCTGTGGCGGTCGTTGTTGCTGTCGATGCTGCTGCTGTTGTTTTCGTTGCTTTTTTTGCTGCTGTTGTTGTTGATTTAGCTGTTTCTGCTAATAGTGCTGCGGCTGGTACTGCTTATGCTGTGGCTGTCGTTGTTGCTGATGTTGCTGTCGATGCTGCTGCTGTTGTTTTCCTTGCTGCTGTTGTTGTTGATTTAGCTGTTTCTGCTGATATTGCTGCGGCTGGTACTGCTTATGCTGTGGCTGCTGGTATTGATGTGGCTGCTGAAGTTGCTGACGTTGCTGATGTTGTTGCTGTGGCTGTCGTTGTTGCTGATGTTGCTGTCGATGCTGCTGCTTTTGTTTTCGTTGCTCTTGTTGCTGCTGTTGTTGTTGATTTAGCTGTTTCTGCTGATAGTGCTGCGGCTGGTACTGCTTATGCTGTGGCTGCTGGTATTGATGTGGCTGCCGAAGTTGCTGCTGTTGCTGATGTTGTTGCTGTGGCTGTCGTTGTTGCTGATGTTGCTGTCGATGCTGCTGCTGTTGTTTTCGTTGCTTTTGTTGCTGCTGTTGTTGTTGATTTAGCTGTTTCTGCTTATAGTGCTGCGGCTGGTACTGCTTATGCTGTGGCTGTCGTTGTTGCTGATGTTGCTGTCGATGCTGCTGCTGTTGTTTTCGTTGCTGCTGTTGTTGTTGATTTTGCTGTTTCTGCTGATATTGCTGCGGCTGGTACTGCTTATGCTGTGGCTGCTGGTATTGATGTGGCTGCCGAAGTTGCTGATGTTGCTGTCGATGCTGCTGCTGTTATTTTCGTTGCTTTTGTTGCTGCTGTTGTTGTTGATTTAGCTGTTTCTGCTGATATTGCTGCTGCTGGTACTGCTTATGCTGTGGCTTCTGGTATTGATGTGGCTGATGTTGCTGCTGTTGCTGATGTTGTTGCTGTGGCATTCGTTGTTGCTGATGTTGCTGTCGATGCTGCTGCTGTTGTTTTCGTTGCTTTTTTTGCTGCTGTTGTTGTTGATTAAGCTTTTTCTGCTAATAGTGCTGCGGCTGGTACTGCTTATGCTGTGGCTGTCGTTGTTGCTGATGTTGCTGTCGATGCTGCTGCGGTTGTTTTCCTTGCTGCTGTTGTTGTTGATTCAGCTGTTTCTGCTGATATTGCTGCTGCTGGTACTGCTTATGCTGTGGCTGCTGGTATTGATGTGGCTGCCGAAGTTGCTGCTGTTGCTGATGTTGTTGCTGTGGCTGTCGTTGTTGCTGATGTTGCTGTCGATGCTGCTGCTGTTGTTTTCGTTGCTTTTGTTGCTGCTGTTGTTGTTGATTTAGCTGCTTCTGCTGATAGTGCTGCGGCTGGTACTGCTTATGCTGTGGCTGCTGGTATTGATGAAGCTGCTTAAGTTGCTGACGTTGCTGCTGTTGTTGCTGTGGCTGTCGTTGTTGCTGATGTTGCTGTCGATGCTGCTGCTGTTGTTTTCGTTGCTTTTGTTGCTGCTGTTGTAGTTGATTTAGCTGTTTCTGCTGATATTGCTGCTGCTGGTACTGCTTATGCTGTGGCTGCTGGTATTGATGTGGCTGCCGAAGTTGCTGCTGTTGCTGATGTTGTTGCTGTGGCTGTTCTTGTTGCTGTCGATGCTGCTGCTGTTGTTTTTGTGGCTTTTGTTGCTTCTGTTGTAGTTGATTTAGCTGTTTCTGCTGATATTGCTGCTGCTGGTACTGCTTATGCTGTGGCTGCTGGTATTGATGTGGCTGTCGTTGTTGCTGATGTAGCTGTCGATGCTGCTGCTGTTGTTTTCGTTGCTTTTGTTGCTGCTGTTGTTGTTGATTTAGCTGTTTCTGCTGATATTGCTGCGGCTGGTACTGCTTATGCTGTGGCTGCTAAAGTTGCTGACGTTGCTGCTGTTGTTGCTGTGGCTGTCGTTGTTGCTGATGTTGCTGTCGATACTGCTGCTGTTGCTTTCATTGCTTTTGTTGCTGCTGTTGTTGTTGATTTAGCTGTTTCTGCTGATATTGCTGCTGCTGGTACTGCTTATGCTGTGGCTGCTGGTATTGATGTGGCATTCGTTGTTGCTGATGTTGCTGTCGATGCTGCTGCTGTTGTTTTCGTTGCTTTTTTTGCTGCTGTTGTTGTTGATGAAGCTGTTTCTGCTAAAAGTGCTGCGGCTGGTACTGCTTGTGCTGTGGCTGTCGTTGTTGCTGATGTTGCTGTCGATGCTGCTGCGGTTGTTTTCCTTGCTGCTGTTGTTGTTGATTTAGCTGTTTCTGCTGATATTGCTGCTGCTGGTACTGCTTATGCTGTGGCTGCTGGTATTGATGTGGCTGCCGAAGTTGCTGCTGTTGCTGATGTTGTTGCTGTGGCTGCCGTTAATGCTGATGTTGCTGTCCATGCTGCTGCTGTTGTTTCCGTTGCTTTTGTTGCTGCTGTTGTTGTTGATTTAGCGGTTTCTGCTGATATTGCTGCTGCTGGTACTGCTTATGCTGTGGCTGCTGGTATTGATGTGGCTGTCGTTGTTGCTGATGTTGCTGTCGATGCTGCTGCGGTTGTTTTCCTTGCTGCTGTTGTTGTTGATTTAGCTGTTTCTGCTGATATTGCTGCTGCTGGTACTGCTTATGCTGTGGCTGCTGGTATTGATGTGGCATTCGTTGTTGCTGATGTTGCTGTCGATGCTGCTGCTGTTGTTTTCGTTGCTTTTTTTGCTGCTGTTGTTGTTGATGAAGCTGTTTCTGCTAAAAGTGCTGCGGCTGGTACTGCTTATGCTGTGGCTGTCGTTGTTGCTGATGTTGCTGTCGATGCTGCTGCGGTTGTTTTCCTTGCTGCTGTTGTTGTTGATTTAGCTGTTTCTGCTGATATTGCTGCTGCTGGTACTGCTTATGCTGTGGCTGCTGGTATTGATGTGGCTGCCGAAGTTGCTGCTGTTGCTGATGTTGTTGCTGTGGCTGCCGTTAATGCTGATGTTGCTGTCCATGCTGCTGCTGTTGTTTCCGTTGCTTTTGTTGCTGCTGTTGTTGTTGATTTAGCGGTTTCTGCTGATAGTGCTGCGGCTGGTACTGCTTATGCTGTGGCTGCTGGTATTGATGAAGCTGCTTAAGTTGCTGCTGTTGTTGCTGTGGCTGTCGTTGTTGCTGATGTTGCTGTCGATGCTGCTGCTGTTGTTTTCGTTGCTTTTGTTGCTGCTGTTGTAGTTATTTAGCTGTTTCTGTTGATATTGCTGCTGCTGGTACTGCTTATGCTGTGGCTGCTGGTATTGATGTGGCTGCCGAAGTTGCTGCTGTTGCTGATGTTGTTGCTGTGGCTGTCGTTGTTGCTGATGTTGCTGTCGATGCTGCTGCTGTTGTTTTTGTGGCTTTTGTTGCTGCTGTTGTAGTTGATTTAGCTGTTTCTGCTGATATTGCTGCTGCTGGTACTGCTTATGCTGTTGCTGCTGATATTGATGTGGCTGTCGTTGTTGCTGATGTTGCTGTCGATGCTGCTGCTGTTGTTTTCGTTGCATTTGTTGCTGCTGTTGTTGTTGATTTAGCTGTTTCTGCTGATATTGCTGCGGCTGGTACTGCTTATGCTGTGGCTGCTGCTTATGCTGTGGCTGCTTAAGTTGCTGACGTTGCTGCTGTTGTTGCTGTGGCTGTCGTTGTTGCTGATGTTGCTGTCGATACTGCTGCTGTTGTTTTCATTGCTTTTGTTGCTGCTGTTGTTGTTGATTTAGCTGTTTCTGCTGATATTGCTGCTGCTGGTACTGCTTATGCTGTGGCTGCTGGTATTGATGTGGCTGCTTAAGTTGCTGACGTTGCTGCTGTTGTTGCTGTGGCGGTCGTTGTTGCTGATGTTGCTGTCGATGCTGCTGCTGTTGTTTTCGTTGCTTTTTTTGCTGCTGTTGTTGTTGATGAAGCTGTTTCTGCTAAAAGTGCTGCGGCTGGTACTGCTTATGCTGTGGCTGTCGTTGTTGCTGTCGATGCTGCTGCGGTTGTTTTCCTTGCTGCTGTTGTTGTTGATTTAGCTGTTTCTGCTGATATTGCTGCTGCTGGTACTGCTTATGCTGTGGCTGCTGGTATTGATGTGGCTGCCGAAGTTGCTGCTGTTGCTGATGTTGTTGCTGTGGCTGTCGTTGTTGCTGATGTTGCTGTCGATGCTGCTGCTGTTGTTTTCGTTGCTTTTGTTGCTGCTGTTGTTGTTGATTTAGCTGTTTCTGCTGATAGTGCTGCGGCTGGTACTGCTTATGCTGTGGCTGCTGGTATTGATGAAGCTGCTAAAGTTGCTGCTGTTGTTGCTGTGGCTGTCGTTGTTGCTGATGTTGCTGTAGATGCTGCTGCTGTTGTTTTCGTTGCTTTTGTTGCTGCTGTTGTAGTTATTTAGCTGTTTCTGTTGATATTGCTGCTGCTGGTACTGCTTATGCTGTGGCTGCTGGTATTGATGTGGCTGCCGAAGTTGCTGCTGTTGCTGATGTTGTTGCTGTGGCTGTCGTTGTTGCTGATGTTGCTGTCGATGCTGCTGCTGTTGTTTTTGTGGCTTTTGTTGCTGCTGTTGTAGTTGATTTAGCTGTTTCTGCTGATATTGCTGCTGCTGGTACTGCTTATGCTGTGGCTGCTGATATTGATGTGGCTGTCGTTGTTGCTGATGTTGCTGATGTTGCTGTCGATGCTGCTGCTGTTGTTTTCGTTGCATTTGTTGCTGCTGTTGTTGTTTATTTAGCTGTTTCTGCTGATATTGCTGCGGCTGGTACTGCTTATGCTGTGGCTGCTGCTTATGCTGTGGCTGCTTAAGTTGCTGCTGTTGTTGCTGTGGCTGTCGTTGTTGCTGATGTTGCTGTCGATGCTGCTGCTGTTGTTTTCGTTGCTTTTTTTGCTGCTGTTGTTGTTGATTTAGCTGTTTCTGATGATATTGCTGCTGCTGGTACTGCTTATGCTGTGGCTGCTGGTATTGATGTGGCTGTCGTTGTTGCTGATGTTGCTGTCAAAGCTGCTGCTGTTGTTTTCGTTGCTTTTGTTGCTGCTGTTGTTGTTGATTTAGCTGTTTCTGCTGATAGTGCTGCGGCTGGTACTGCTTATGCTGTGGCTGCTGGTATTGATGTGGCTGCCGAAGTTGCTGCTGTTGCTGATGTTGTTGCTGTGGCTGTCGTTGTTGCTGATGTTGCTGTCGATGCTGCTGCTGTTGTTTTCGTTGCTTTTGTTGCTGCTGTTGTAGTTGATTTAGCTGTTTCTGCTGATATTGCTGCGGCTGGTACTGCTTATGCTGTGGCTGCTGGTATTGATGAAGCTGCTTAAGTTGCTGACGTTGCTGCTGTTGTTGCTGTGGCTGTCGTTGTTGCTGATATTGCTGTCGATGCTGCTGCTGTTGTTTTTGTGGCTTTTGTTGCTGCTGTTTTTGTTGATTTGACTGTTTCTGCTGATAGTGCTGCGGCTGGTACTGCTTATGCTGTGGCTGCTGGTATTGATGTGGCTGCTGACGTTACTGATGTTGTTGCTGTGGCTGTCGTTGTTGCTGATGTTGCTGTCGATGCTGCTGCTGTTGTTTTCGTTGCTCTTGTTGCTGCTGTTGTTGTTGATTTAGCTGTTTCTGCTGATAGTGCTGCGGCTGGTACTGCTTATGCTGTGGCTGCTGGTATTGATGTGGCTGTCGTTGTAGCTTATGTTGCTGTCGATGCTGCTGCTGTTGTTTTCGTTGCTCTTGTTGCTGCTGTTGTTGTTGATTTAGCTGTTTCTGCTGATAGTGCTGCGGCTGGTACTGCTTATGCTGTGGCTGCTGGTATTGATGTGGCTGCCGAAGTTGCTGCTGTTGCTGATGTTGTTGCTGTAGCTGATGTTGCTGTCGATGCTGCTGCTGTTGTTTTCGTTGCTTTTGTTGCTGCTGTTGTAGTTGATTTGACTGTTTCTGCTGATAGTGCTGCGGCTGGTACTGCTTATGCTGTGGCTGCTGGTATTGATGTGGCTGCCGAAGTTGCTGCTGTTGCTGATGTTGTTGCTGTGGCTGTCGTTGTTGCTGATGTTGCTGTCGATGCTGCTGCTGTTGTTTTTGTGGCTTTTGTGGCTGCTGTTGTAGTTGATTTAGCTGTTTCTGCTGATATTGCTGCTGCTGGTACTGCTTATGCTGTTGCTGCTGATATTGATGTGGCTGTCGTTGTTGCTGATGTTGCTGTCGATGCTGCTGCTGTTGTTTTCGTTGCATTTGTTGCTGCTGTTGTTGTTGATTTAGCTGTTTCTGCTGATATTGCTGCGGCTGGTACTGCTTATGCTGTGGCTGCTGCTTATGCTGTGGCTGCTTAAGTTGCTGACGTTGCTGCTGTTGTTGCTGTGGCTGTCGTTGTTGCTGATGTTGCTGTCGATACTGCTGCTGTTGTTTTCATTGCTTTTGTTGCTCCTGTTGTTGTTGATTTAGCTGTTTCTGCTGATATTGCTGCTGCTGGTACTGCTTATGCTGTGGCTGCTGGTATTGACGTGGCTGCTTAAGTTGCTGACGTTGCTGCTGTTGTTGCTGTGGCGGTCGTTGTTGCTGATGTTGCTGTCGATGCTGCTGCTGTTGTTTTCGTTGCTTTTTTTGCTGCTGTTGTTGTTGATGAAGCTGTTTCTGCTAAAAGTGCTGCGGCTGGTACTGCTTATGCTGTGGCTGTCGTTGTTGCTGATGTTGCTGTCGATGCTGCTGCGGTTGTTTTCCTTGCTGCTGTTGTTGTTGATTTAGCTGTTTCTGCTGATATTGCTGCTGCTGGTACTGCTTATGCTGTGGCTGCTGGTATTGATGTGGCTGCCGAAGTTGCTGCTGTTGCTGATGTTGTTGCTGTGGCTGTCGTTGTTGCTGATGTTGCTGTCGATGCTGCTGCTGTTGTTTTCGTTGCTTTTGTTGCTGCTGTTGTTGTTGATTTAGCTGTTTCTGCTGATAGTGCTGCGGCTGGTACTGCTTATGCTGTGGCTGCTGGTATTGATGAAGCTGCTAAAGTTGCTGCTGTTGTTGCTGTGGCTGTCGTTGTTGCTGATGTTGCTGTAGATGCTGCTGCTGTTGTTTTCGTTGCTTTTGTTGCTGCTGTTGTAGTTATTTAGCTGTTTCTGTTGATATTGCTGCTGCTGGTACTGCTTATGCTGTGGCTGCTGGTATTGATGTGGCTGCCGAAGTTGCTGCTGTTGTTGCTGTGGCTGTCGTTGTTGCTGATGTTGCTGTCGATGCTGCTGCTGTTGTTTTTGTGGCTTTTGTTGCTGCTGTTGTAGTTGATTTAGCTGTTTCTGCTGATATTGCTGCTGCTGGTACTGCTTATGCTGTGGCTGCTGATATTGATGTGGCTGTCGTTGTTGCTGATGTTGCTGTCGATGCTGCTGCTGTTGTTTTCGTTGCATTTGTTGCTGCTGTTGTTGTTTATTTAGCTGTTTCTGCTGATATTGCTGCGGCTGGTACTGCTTATGCTGTGGCTGCTGCTTATGCTGTGGCTGCTTAAGTTGCTGACGTTGCTGCTGTTGTTGCTGTGGCTGTCGTTGTTGCTGATGTTGCTGTCGATGCTGCTGCTGTTGTTTTCGTTGCTTTTTTTGCTGCTGTTGTTGTTGATTTAGCTGTTTCTGATGATATTGCTGCTGCTGGTACTGCTTATGCTGTGGCTGCTGGTATTGATGTGGCTGTCGTTGTTGCTGATATTGCTGTCAAAGCTGCTGCTGTTGTTTTCGTTGCTTTTGTTGCTGCTGTTGTTGTTGATTTAGCTGTTTCTGCTGATAGTGCTGCGGCTGGTACTGCTTATGCTGTGGCTGCTGGTATTGATGTGGCTGCCGAAGTTGCTGCTGTTGCTGATGTTGTTGCTGTGGCTGTCGTTGTTGCTGATGTTGCTGTCGATGCTGCTGCTGTTGTTTTCGTTGCTTTTGTTGCTGCTGTTGTAGTTGATTTAGCTGTTTCTGCTGATATTGCTGCGGCTGGTACTGCTTATGCTGTGGCTGCTGGTATTGATGAAGCTGCTTAAGTTGCTGACGTTGCTGCTGTTGTTGCTGTGGCTGTCGTTGTTGCTGATATTGCTGTCGATGCTGCTGCTGTTGTTTTTGTGGCTTTTGTTGCTGCTGTTTTTGTTGATTTGACTGTTTCTGCTGATAGTGCTGCGGCTGGTACTGCTTATGCTGTGGCTGCTGGTATTGATGTGGCTGCTGACGTTACTGCTGTTGTTGCTGTGGCTGTCGTTGTTGCTGATGTTGCTGTCGATGCTGCTGCTGTTGTTTTCGTTGCTCTTGTTGCTGCTGTTGTTGTTGATTTAGCTGTTTCTGCTGATAGTGCTGCGGCTGGTACTGCTTATGCTGTGGCTGCTGGTATTGATGTGGCTGTCGTTGTAGCTTATGTTGCTGTCGATGCTGCTGCTGTTGTTTTCGTTGCTCTTGTTGCTGCTGTTGTTGTTGATTTAGCTGTTTCTGCTGATAGTGCTGCGGCTGGTACTGCTTATGCTGTGGCTGTCGTTGTTGCTGATGTTGCTGTCGATGCTGCTGCTGTTGTTTTCCTTGCTGCTGTTGTTGTTGATTTAGCTGTTTCTGCTGATATTGCTGCGGCTGGTACTGCTTATGCTGTGGCTGCTGGTATTGATGTGGCTGCTGAAGTTGCTGACGTTGCTGATGTTGTTGCTGTGGCTGTCGTTGTTGCTGATGTTGCTGTCGATGCTGCTGCTTTTGTTTTCGTTGCTCTTGTTGCTGCTGTTGTTGTTGATTTAGCTGTTTCTGCTGATAGTGCTGCGGCTGGTACTGCTTATGCTGTGGCTGCTGGTATTGATGTGGCTGCCGAAGTTGCTGCTGTTGCTGATGTTGTTGCTGTGGCTGTCGTTGTTGCTGATGTTGCTGTCGATGCTGCTGCTGTTGTTTTCGTTGCTTTTGTTGCTGCTGTTGTTGTTGATTTAGCTGTTTCTGCTTATTGTGCTGCGGCTGGTACTGCTTATGCTGTGGCTGTCGTTGTTGCTGATGTTGCTGTCGATGCTGCTGCTGTTGTTTTCGTTGCTGCTGTTGTTGTTGATTTTGCTGTTTCTGCTGATATTGCTGCGGCTGGTACTGCTTATGCTGTGGCTGCTGGTATTGATGTGGCTGCCGAAGTTGCTGATGTTGCTGTCGATGCTGCTGCTGTTATTTTCGTTGCTTTTGTTGCTGCTGTTGTTGTTGATTTAGCTGTTTCTGCTGATATTGCTGCTGCTGGTACTGCTTATGCTGTGGCTTCTGGTATTGATGTGGCTGATGTTGCTGCTGTTGCTGATGTTGTTGCTGTGGCATTCGTTGTTGCTGATGTTGCTGTCGATGCTGCTGCTGTTGTTTTCGTTGCTTTTTTTGCTGCTGTTGTTGTTGATTAAGCTTTTTCTGCTAATAGTGCTGCGGCTGGTACTGCTTATGCTGTGGCTGTCGTTGTTGCTGATGTTGCTGTCGATGCTGCTGCGGTTGTTTTCCTTGCTGCTGTTGTTGTTGATTTAGCTGTTTCTGCTGATATTGCTGCTGCTGGTACTGCTTATGCTGTGGCTGCTGGTATTGATGTGGCTGCCGAAGTTGCTGCTGTTGCTGATGTTGTTGCTGTGGCTGTCGTTGTTGCTGATGTTGCTGTCGATGCTGCTGCTGTTGTTTTCGTTGCTTTTGTTGCTGCTGTTGTTGTTGATTTAGCTGCTTCTGCTGATAGTGCTGCGGCTGGTACTGCTTATGCTGTGGCTGCTGGTATTGATGAAGCTGCTTAAGTTGCTGACGTTGCTGCTGTTGTTGCTGTGGCTGTCGTTGTTGCTGATGTTGCTGTCGATGCTGCTGCTGTTGTTTTCGTTGCTTTTGTTGCTGCTGTTGTAGTTGATTTAGCTGTTTCTGCTGATATTGCTGCTGCTGGTACTGCTTATGCTGTGGCTGCTGGTATTGATGTGGCTGCCGAAGTTGCTGCTGTTGCTGATGTTGTTTCTGTGGCTGTTCTTGTTGCTGTCGATGCTGCTGCTGTTGTTTTTGTGGCTTTTGTTGCTTCTGTTGTAGTTGATTTAGCTGTTTCTGCTGATATTGCTGCTGCTGGTACTGCTTATGCTGTGGCTGCTGGTATTGATGTGGCTGCCGAAGTTGCTGCTGTTGCTGATGTTGTTGCTGTGGCTGTCGTTGTTGCTGATGTTGCTGTCGATGCTGCTGCTGTTGTTTTCGTTGCTTTTGTTGCTGCTGTTGTTGTTGATTTAGCTGTTTCTGCTGATATTGCTGCGGCTGGTACTGCTTATGCTGTGGCTGCTAAAGTTGCTGACGTTGCTGCTGTTGTTGCTGTGGCTGTCGTTGTTGCTGATGTTGCTGTCGATGCTGCTGCGGTTGTTTTCCTTGCTGCTGTTGTTGTTGATTTAGCTGTTTCTGCTGATATTGCTGCTGCTGGTACTGCTTATGCTGTGGCTGCTGGTATTGATGTGGCTGCCGAAGTTGCTGCTGTTGCTGATGTTGTTGCTGTGGCTGCCGTTAATGCTGATGTTGCTGTCCATGCTGCTGCTGTTGTTTTCGTTGCTTTTGTTGCTGCTGTTGTTGTTGATTTAGCGGTTTCTGCTGATAGTGCTGCGGCTGGTACTGCTTATGCTGTGGCTGCTGGTATTGATGAAGCTGCTTAAGTTGCTGCTGTTGTTGCTGTGGCTGTCGTTGTTGCTGATGTTGCTGTCGATGCTGCTGCTGTTGTTTTCGTTGCTTTTGTTGCTGCTGTTGTAGTTATTTAGCTGTTTCTGTTGATATTGCTGCTGCTGGTACTGCTTATGCTGTGGCTGCTGGTATTGATGTGGCTGCCGAAGTTGCTGCTGTTGCTGATGTTGTTGCTGTGGCTGTCGTTGTTGCTGATGTTGCTGTCGATGCTGCTGCTGTTGTTTTTGTGGCTTTTGTTGCTGCTGTTGTAGTTGATTTAGCTGTTTCTGCTGATATTGCTGCTGCTGGTACTGCTTATGCTGTTGCTGCTGATATTGATGTGGCTGTCGTTGTTGCTGATGTTGCTGTCGATGCTGCTGCTGTTGTTTTCGTTGCATTTGTTGCTGCTGTTGTTGTTGATTTAGCTGTTTCTGCTGATATTGCTGCGGCTGGTACTGCTTATGCTGTGGCTGCTGCTTTTGATGTGGCTGCTTAAGTTGCTGACGTTGCTGCTGTTGTTGCTGTGGCTGTCGTTGTTGCTGATGTTGCTGTCGATACTGCTGCTGTTGTTTTCATTGCTTTTGTTGCTGCTGTTGTTGTTGATTTAGCTGTTTCTGCTGATATTGCTGCTGCTGGTACTGCTTATGCTGTGGCTGCTGGTATTGATGTGGCTGCTTAAGTTGCTGACGTTGCTGCTGTTGTTGCTGTGGCGGTCGTTGTTGCTGATGTTGCTGTCGATGCTGCTGCTGTTGTTTTCGTTGCTTTTTTTGCTGCTGTTGTTGTTGATGAAGCTGTTTCTGCTAATAGTGCTGCGGCTGGTACTGCTTATGCTGTGGCTGTCGTTGTTGCTGATGTTGCTGTCGATGCTGCTGCGGTTGTTTTCCTTGCTGCTGTTGTTGTTGATTTAGCTGTTTCTGCTGATATTGCTGCTGCTGGTACTGCTTATGCTGTGGCTGCTGGTATTGATGTGGCTGCCGAAGTTGCTGCTGTTGCTGATGTTGTTGCTGTGGCTGTCGTTGTTGCTGATGTTGCTGTCGATGCTGCTGCTGTTGTTTTCGTTGCTTTTGTTGCTGCTGTTGTTGTTGATTTAGCTGTTTCTGCTGATAGTGCTGCGGCTGGTACTGCTTATGCTGTGGCTGCTGGTATTGATGAAGCTGCTAAAGTTGCTGCTGTTGTTGCTGTGGCTGTCGTTGTTGCTGATGTTGCTGTAGATGCTGCTGCTGTTGTTTTCGTTGCTTTTGTTGCTGCTGTTGTAGTTATTTAGCTGTTTCTGTTGATATTGCTGCTGCTGGTACTGCTTATGCTGTGGCTGCTGGTATTGATGTGGCTGCCGAAGTTGCTGCTGTTGCTGATGTTGTTGCTGTGGCTGTCGTTGTTGCTGATGTTGCTGTCGATGCTGCTGCTGTTGTTTTTGTTGCTTTTGTTGCTGCTGTTGTTGTTGATTTAGCTGTTTCTGCTGATATTGCTGCTGCTGGTACTGCTTATGCTGTGGCTGCTGATATTGATGTGGCTGTCGTTGTTGCTGATGTTGCTGTCGATGCTGCTGCTGTTGTTTTCGTTGCATTTGTTGCTGCTGTTGTTGTTGATTTAGCTGTTTCTGCTGATATTGCTGCGGCTGGTACTGCTTATGCTGTGGCTGCTGCTTATGCTGTGGCTGCTTAAGTTGCTGACGTTGCTGCTGTTGTTGCTGTGGCTGTCGTTGTTGCTGATGTTGCTGTCGATGCTGCTGCTGTTGTTTTCGTTGCTTTTGTTGCTGCTGTTGTTGTTGATTTAGCTGTTTCTGCTGATAGTGCTGCGGCTGGTACTGCTTATGCTGTGGCTGCTGGTATTGATGTGGCTGCCGAAGTTGCTGCTGTTGCTGATGTTGTTGCTGTGGCTGTCGTTGTTGCTGATGTTGCTGTCGATGCTGCTGCTGTTGTTTTCGTTGCTTTTGTTGCTGCTGTTGTAGTTGATTTAGCTGTTTCTGCTGATATTGCTGCGGCTGGTACTGCTTATGCTGTGGCTGCTGGTATTGATGTAGCTGCTTAAGTTGCTGACGTTGCTGCTGTTGTTGCTGTGGCTGTCGTTGTTGCTGATGTTGCTGTCGATGCTGCTGCTGTTGTTTTCGTTGCTTTTGTTGCTGCTGTTGTTGTTGATTTGACTGTTTCTGCTGATAGTGCTGCGGCTGGTACTGCTTATGCTGTGGCTGCTGGTATTGATGTGGCTGCTGACGTTACTGCTGTTGTTGCTGTGGCTGTCGTTGTTGCTGATGTTGCTGTCGATGCTGCTGCTGTTGTTTTCGTTGCTCTTGTTGCTGCTGTTGTTGTTGATTTAGCTGTTTCTGCTGATAGTGCTGCGGCTGGTACTGCTTATGCTGTGGCTGCTGGTATTGATGTGGCTGCTTTCGTTGTAGCTGATGTTGCTGTCGATGCTGCTGCTGTTGTTTTCGTTGCTTTTGTTGCTGCTGTTGTTGTTGATTTAGCTGTTTCTGCTGATAGTGCTGCGGCTGGTACTGCTTATGCTGTGGCTGCTGGTATTGATGTGGCTGCTTAAGTTGCTGACGTTGCTGCTGTTGTTGCTGTGGCTGTCGTTGTTGCTGATGTTGATGTTGCTGTCGATGCTGCTGCTGTTGTTTTTTTTGTTGCTGTTGTTGTTGTTGATTTAACTGTTTCTGCTGATAGTGCTGCGGCTGGTACTGCTTATGCTGTGGCTGCTGGTATTGATGTGGCTGCTTAAGTTGCTGTTGTTGTTGCTGTGGCTGTCGTTGTTGCTGATGTTGCTGTCGATGCTGCTGCTGTTGTTTTCGTTGCTTTTGTTGCTGCTGTTGTAGTTGATTTAGCTGTTTCTGCTGATATTGCTGCTGCTGGTACTGCTTATGCTGTGGCTGCTGGTATTGATGTGGCTGCTGAAGTTGCTGACGTTGCTGCTGTATTTGCTGTGGCTGTCGTTGTTGCTGATGTTGCTGTCGATACTGCTGCTGTTGTTTTCATTGCTTTTGTTGCTGCTGTTGTTGTTGATTTAGCTGTTTCTGCTGATATTGCTGCTGCTGGTACTGCTTATGCTGTGGCTGCTGGTATTGATGTGGCATTCGTTGTTGCTGATGTTGCTGTCGATGCTGCTGCTGTTGTTTTCGTTGCTTTTTGTGCTGCTGTTGTTGTTGATGTAGCTGTTTCTGCTGAAAGTGCTGCGGCTGGTACTGCTTATGCTGTGGCTGTCGTTGTTGCTGATGTTGCTGTCGATGCTGCTGCGGTTGTTTTCCTTGCTGCTGTTGTTGTTGATTAAGCTGTTTCTGCTGATATTGCTGCGGCTGGTACTGCTTATGCTGTGGCTGCTGGTATTGAAGTTGCTGACGTTGCTGCTGTTGTTGCTGTGGCTGTCGTTGTTGCTGATGTTGCTGTCGATGCTGCTGCTGTTGTTTTCGTTGCTTTTGTTGCTGCTGTTGTTGTTGATTTAGCTGTTTCTGCTGATATTGCTGCTGCTGGTACTGCTTATGCTGTGGCTGCTGGTATTGATGTGGCATTCGTTGTTGCTGATGTTGCTGTCGATGCTGCTGCTGTTGTTTTCGTTGCTTTTTTTGCTGCTGTTGTTGTTGATGTAGCTGTTTCTGCTAAAAGTGCTGCGGCTGGTACTGCTTATGCTGTGGCTGTCGTTGTTGCTGATGTTGCTGTCGATGCTGCTGCTGTTGTTGTTGATTTAGCTGTTTCTGCTGATATTGCTGCTGCTGGTACTGCTTATGCTGTGGCTGCTGGTATTGATGTGGCTGCCGAAGTTGCTGCTGTTGCTGATGTTGTTGCTGTGGCTGCCGTTAATGCTGATGTTGCTGTCCATGCTGCTGATGTTGCTGTCCATGCTGCTGCTGTTGTTTCCGTTGCTTTTGTTGCTGCTGTTGTTGTTGATTTAGCGGTTTCTGCTGATAGTGCTGCGGCTGGTACTGCTTATGCTGTGGCTGCTGGTATTGATGAAGCTGCTTAAGTTGCTGCTGTTGTTGCTGTGGCTGTCGTTGTTGCTGATGTTGCTGTCGATGCTGCTGCTGTTGTTTTCGTTGCTTTTGTTGCTGCTGTTGTAGTTGATTTAGCTGTTTCTGCTGATATTGCTGCTGCTGGTACTGCTTATGCTGTGGCTGCTGGTATTGATGTGGCTGCCGAAGTTGCTGCTGTTGCTGATGTTGTTGCTGTGGCTGTCGTTGTTGCTGATGTTGCTGTCGATGCTGCTGCTGTTGTTTTCGTTGCTTTTGTTGCTGCTGTTGTTGTTGATTTAGCTGTTTCTGCTGATATTGCTGCTGCTGGTACTGCTTATGCTGTTGCTGCTGGTATTGATGTGGCTGTCGTTGTTGCTGATGTTGCTGTCGATGCTGCTGCTGTTGTTTTCGTTGCTTTTGTTGCTGCTGTTGTTGTTGATTTAGCTGTTTCTGCTGATATTGCTGCGGCTGGTACTGCTTATGCTGTGGCTGCTGGTTTTGATGTGGCTGCCGAAGTTGCTGCTGTTGCTGCTGTTGTTGTTGGCTGTCGTTGTTGCTGATGTTGCTGTCGATGCTGCTGCTGTTGTTTTCGTTGCTTTTGTTGCTGCTGTTGTTGTTGATTTAGCTGTTTCTGCTGATATTGCTGCTGCTGGTACTGCTTATGCTGTGGCTGCTGGTATTGATGTGGCTGTCGTTGTTGCTGATGTTGCTGTCGATGCTGCTGCTGTTGTTTTCGTTGCTTTTTTTGCTGCTGTTGTTGTTGATTTAGCTGTTTCTGCTAATAGTGCTGCGGCTGGTACTGCTTATGCTGTGGCTGTCGTTGTTGCTGATGTTGCTGTCGATGCTGCTGCTGTTGTTTTCCTTGCTGCTGTTGTTGTTGATTTAGCTGTTTCTGCTGATATTGCTGCGGCTGGTACTGCTTATGCTGTGGCTGCTGGTATTGATGTGGCTGCCGAAGTTGCTGCTGTTGCTGATGTTGTTGCTGTGGCTGTCGTTGTTGCTGATGTTGCTGTCGATGCTGCTGCTGTTGTTTTCGTTGCTCTTGTTGCTGCTGTTGTTGTTGATTTAGCTGTTTCTGCTGATAGTGCTGCGGCTGGTACTGCTTATGCTGTGGCTGCTGGTATTGATGTGGCTGTCGTTGTTGCTGATGTTGCTGTCGATGCTGCTGCTGTTGTTTTCGTTGCTTTTGTTGCTGCTGTTGTTGTTGATTTAGCTGTTTCTGCTGATAGTGCTGCGGCTGGTACTGCTTATGCTGTGGCTGCTGGTATTGATGTGGCTGCTGAAGTTGCTGACGTTGCTGCTGTTGTTGCTGTGGCTGTCGTTGTTGCTGATGTTGCTGTCGATGCTGCTGCTGTTGTTTTCGTTTCTTTTGTTGCTGCTGTTGTTGTTGATTTAGCTGTTTCTGCTGATAGTGCTGCGGCTGGTACTGCTTATGCTGTGGCTGCTGGTATTGATGTGGCTGTCGTTGTTGCTGATGTTGCTGTCGATGCTGCTGCTGTTGTTTTCGTTGCTTTTGTTGCTGCTGTTGTTGTTGATTTAGCTGTTTCTGCTGATATTGCTGCTGCTGGTACTGCTTATGCTGTGGCTGCTGGTATTGATGTGGCTGCTGAAGTTGCTGACGTTGCTGCTGTTGTTGCTGTGGCTGTCGTTGTTGCTGATGTTGCTGTCGATGCTGCTGCTGTTGTTTTCGTTGCTTTTGTTGCTGCTGTTGTTGTTGATTTAGCTGTTTCTGCTGATAGTGCTGCGGCTGGTACTGCTTATGCTGTGGCTGCTGGTATTGATGTGGCTGCCGAAGTTGCTGCTGTTGCTGATGTTGCTGTCGATGCTGCTGCTGTTGTTTTCGTTGCTCTTGTTGCTGCTGTTGTTGTTGATTTAGCTGTTTCTGCTGATATTGCTGCTGCTGGTACTGCTTATGCTGTGGCTGCTGGTATTGATGTGGCTGCTGAAGTTGCTGACGTTGCTGCTGTTGTTGTTGATTTAGCTGTTTCTGCTAATAGTGCTGCGGCTGGTACTGCTTATGCTGTGGCTGTCGTTGTTGCTGATGTTGCTGTCGATGCTGCTGCTGTTGTTTTTGTTGCTGCTGTTGTTGTTGATTTAGCTGTTTCTGCTGATATTGCTGCGGCTGGTACTGCTTATGCTGTGGCTGCTGGTATTGATGTGGCTGCTGAAGTTGCTGACGTTGCTGATGTTGTTGCTGTGGCTGTCGTTGTTGCTGATGTTGCTGTCGATGCTGCTGCTGTTGTTTTCGTTGCTCTTGTTGCTGCTGTTGTTGTTGATTTAGCTGTTTCTGCTGATAGTGCTGCGGCTGGTACTGCTTATGCTGTGGCTGCTGGTATTGATGTGGCTGCCGAAGTTGCTGCTGTTGCTGATGTTGTTGCTGTGGCTGTCGTTGTTGCTGATGTTGCTGTCGATGCTGCTGCTGTTGTTTTCGTTGCTTTTGTTGCTGCTGTTGTTGTTGATTTAGCTGTTTCTGCTGATAGTGCTGCGGCTGGTACTGCTTATGCTGTGGCTGCTGGTATTGATGTGGCTGCTGAAGTTGCTGACGTTGCTGCTGTTGTTGCTGTGGCTGTCGTTGTTGCTGATGTTGCTGTCGATGCTGCTGCTGTTGTTTTCGTTGCTCTTGTTGCTGCTGTTGTTGTTGATTTAGCTGTTTCTGCTGATAGTGCTGCGGCTGGTACTGCTTATGCTGTGGCTGCTGGTATTGATGTGGCTGCCGAAGTTGCTGCTGTTGCTGATGTTGTTGCTGTGGCTGTCGTTGTTGCTGATGTTGCTGTCGATGCTGCTGCTGTTGTTTTCGTTGCTTTTGTTGCTGCTGTTGTTGTTGATTTAGCTGTTTCTGCTGATAGTGCTGCGGCTGGTACTGCTTATGCTGTGGCTGCTGGTATTGATGTGGCTGCCGAAGTTGCTGCTGTTGCTGATGTTGTTGCTGTGGCTGTCGTTGTTGCTGATGTTGCTGTCGATGCTGCTGCTGTTGTTTTCGTTGCTTTTGTTGCTGCTGTTGTTGTTGATTTAGCTGTTTCTGCTGATAGTGCTGCGGCTGGTACTGCTTATGCTGTGGCTGCTGGTATTGATGTGGCTGCCGAAGTTGCTGCTGTTGCTGATGTTGTTGCTGTGGCTGTCGTTGTTGCTGATGTTGCTGTCGATGCTGCTGCTGTTGTTTTCGTTGCTTTTGTTGCTGCTGTTGTTGTTGATTTAGCTGTTTCTGCTGATATTGCTGCGGCTGGTACTGCTTATGCTGTGGCTGCTGGTATTGATGTGGCTGCCGAAGTTGCTGCTGTTGCTGATGTTGCTGTCGATGCTGCTGCTGTTGTTTTCGTTGCTCTTGTTGCTGCTGTTGTTGTTGATTTAGCTGTTTCTGCTGATATTGCTGCTGCTGGTACTGCTTATGCTGTGGCTGCTGGTATTGATGTGGCTGCTGAAGTTGCTGACGTTGCTGCTGTTGTTGCTGATGTTGCTGTCGATGCTGCTGCTGTTGTTTTCGTTGCTCTTGTTGCTGCTGTTGTTGTTGATTTAGCTGTTTCTGCTGATATTGCTGCTGCTGGTACTGCTTATGCTGTGGCTGCTGGTATTGATGTGGCTGCTGAAGTTGCTGACGTTGCTGCTGTTGTTGCTGTGGCTGTCGTTGTTGCTGATGTTGCTGTCGATGCTGCTGCTGTTGTTTTCGTTGCTTTTTTTGCTGCTGTTGTTGTTGATTTAGCTGTTTCTGCTAATAGTGCTGCGGCTGGTACTGCTTATGCTGTGGCTGTCGTTGTTGCTGATGTTGCTGTCGATGCTGCTGCTGTTGTTTTTGTTGCTGCTGTTGTTGTTGATTTAGCTGTTTCTGCTGATATTGCTGCGGCTGGTACTGCTTATGCTGTGGCTGCTGGTATTGATGTGGCTGCCGAAGTTGCTGACGTTGCTGCTGTTGTTGCTGTGGCTGTCGTTGTTGCTGATGTTGCTGTCGATGCTGCTGCTGTTGTTTTCGTTGCTCTTGTTGCTGCTGTTGTTGTTGATTTAGCTGTTTCTGCTGATAGTGCTGCGGCTGGTACTGCTTATGCTGTGGCTGCTGGTATTGATGTGGCTGCTGAAGTTGCTGACGTTGCTGCTGTTGTTGCTGTTCTATGTTGCTGTCGATGCTGCTGCTGTTGTTTTCGTTGCTCTTGTTGCTGCTGTTGTTGTTGATTTAGCTGTTTCTGCTGATAGTGCTGCGGCTGGTACTGCTTATGCTGTGGCTGCTGGTATTGATGTGGCTGCCGAAGTTGCTGCTGTTGCTGATGTTGTTGCTGTGGCTGTCGTTGTTGCTGATGTTGCTGTCGATGCTGCTGCTGTTGTTTTCGTTGCTTTTGTTGCTGCTGTTGTTGTTGATTTAGCTGTTTCTGCTGATAGTGCTGCGGCTGGTACTGCTTATGCTGTGGCTGCTGGTATTGATGTGGCTGCCGAAGTTGCTGATGTTGCTGATGTTGTTGCTGTGGCTGTCGTTGTTGCTGATGTTGCTGTCGATGCTGCTGCTGTTGTTTTCGTTGCTCTTGTTGCTGCTGTTGTTGTTGATTTAGCTGTTTCTGCTGATATTGCTGCTGCTGGTACTGCTTATGCTGTGGCTGCTGGTATTGATGTGGCTGCCGAAGTTGCTGCTGTTGCTGATGTTGTTGCTGTGGCTGTCGTTGTTGCTGATGTTGCTGTCGATGCTGCTGCTGTTGTTTTCGTTGCTTTTGTTGCTGCTGTTGTTGTTGATTTAGCTGTTTCTGCTGATAGTGCTGCGGCTGGTACTGCTTATGCTGTGGCTGCTGGTATTGATGTGGCTGCCGAAGTTGCTGCTGTTGCTGATGTTGTTGCTGTTGTTGCTGTGGCTGTCGTTGTTGCTGATGTTGCTGTCGATGCTGCTGCTGTTGTTTTCGTTGCTCTTGTTGCTGCTGTTGTTGTTGATTTAGCTGTTTCTGCTGATATTGCTGCTGCTGGTACTGCTTATGCTGTGGCTGCTGGTATTGATGTGGCTGCCGAAGTTGCTGCTGTTGCTGATGTTGTTGCTGTGGCTGTCGTTGTTGCTGATGTTGCTGTCGATGCTGCTGCTGTTGTTTTCGTTGCTTTTGTTGCTGCTGTTGTTGTTGATTTAGCTGTTTCTGCTGATAGTGCTGCGGCTGGTACTGCTTATGCTGTGGCTGCTGGTATTGATGTGGCTGCTTAAGATGCTGACGTTGCTGCTGTTGTTGCTGTGGCTGTCGTTGTTGCTGATGTTGCTGTCGATGCTGCTGCTGTTGTTTTCGTTGCTCTTGTTGCTGCTGTTGTTGTTGATTTAGCTGTTTCTGCTGATAGTGCTGCGGCTGGTACTGCTTATGCTGTGGCTGCTGGTATTGATGTGGCTGCCGAAGTTGCTGCTGTTGCTGATGTTGCTGTCGATGCTGCTGCTGTTGTTTTCGTTGCTTTTGTTGCTGCTGTTGTTGTTGATTTAGCTGTTTCTGCTGATATTGCTGCTGCTGGTACTGCTTATGCTGTGGCTGCTGGTATTGATGTGGCTGTTGTTCTTTTTTCTTTCGTTGTTGCTGATGTTGCTGTCGATGCTGCTGCTGTTGTTTTCGTTGCTTTTGTTGCTGCTGTTGTTGTTGATTTAGCTGTTTCTGCTGATAGTGCTGCGGCTGGTACTGCTTATGCTGTGGCTGCTGGTATTGATGTGGCTGCTGAAGTTGCTGACGTTGCTGCTGTTGTTGCTGTGGCTGTCGTTGTTGCTGATGTTGCTGTCGATGCTGCTGCTGTTGTTTTCGTTGCTTTTTTTGCTGCTGTTGTTGTTGATTTAGCTGTTTCTGCTAATAGTGCTGCGGCTGGTACTGCTTATGCTGTGGCTGTCGTTGTTGCTGATGTTGCTGTCGATGCTGCTGCTGTTGTTTTCCTTGCTGCTGTTGTTGTTGATTTAGCTGTTTCTGCTGATATTGCTGCGGCTGGTACTGCTTATGCTGTGGCTGCTGGTATTGATGTGGCTGCTGAAGTTGCTGACGTTGCTGATGTTGTTGCTGTGGCTGTCGTTGTTGCTGATGTTGCTGTCGATGCTGCTGCTGTTGTTTTCGTTGCTCTTGTTGCTGCTGTTGTTGTTGATTTAGCTGTTTCTGCTGATAGTGCTGCGGCTGGTACTGCTTATGCTGTGGCTGCTGGTATTGATGTGGCTGCCGAAGTTGCTGCTGTTGCTGATGTTGTTGCTGTGGCTGTCGTTGTTGCTGATGTTGCTGTCGATGCTGCTGCTGTTGTTTTCGTTGCTTTTGTTGCTGCTGTTGTTGTTGATTTAGCTGTTTCTGCTAATAGTGCTGCGGCTGGTACTGCTTATGCTGTGGCTGTCGTTGTTGCTGATGTTGCTGTCGATGCTGCTGCTGTTGTTTTCGTTGCTGCTGTTGTTGTTGATTTAGCTGTTTCTGCTGATATTGCTGCGGCTGGTACTGCTTATGCTGTGGCTGCTGGTATTGATGTGGCTGCCGAAGTTGCTGATGTTGTTGCTGTGGCTGTCGTTGTTGCTGATGTTGCTGTCGATGCTGCTGCTGTTGTTTTCGTTGCTTTTGTTGCTGCTGTTGTTGTTGATTTAGCTGTTTCTGCTGATAGTGCTGCGGCTGGTACTGCTTATGCTGTGGCTGCTGGTATTGATGTGGCTGCCGAAGTTGCTGCTGTTGCTGATGTTGTTGCTGTGGCTGTCGTTGTTGCTGATGTTGCTGTCGATGCTGCTGCTGTTGTTTTCGTTGCTTTTGTTGCTGCTGTTGTTGTTGATTTAGCTGTTTCTGCTGATAGTGCTGCGGCTGGTACTGCTTATGCTGTGGCTGCTGGTATTGATGTGGCTGCCGAAGTTGCTGCTGTTGCTGATGTTGCTGTCGATGCTGCTGCTGTTGTTTTCGTTGCTCTTGTTGCTGCTGTTGTTGTTGATTTAGCTGTTTCTGCTGATATTGCTGCTGCTGGTACTGCTTATGCTGTGGCTGCTGGTATTGATGTGGCTGCTGAAGTTGCTGACTTGCTGCTGTTGTTGCTGTGGCTGTCGTTGTTGCTGATGTTGCTGTCGATGCTGCTGCTGTTGTTTTCGTTGCTTTTGTTGCTGCTGTTGTTGTTGATTTAGCTGTTTCTGCTAATAGTGCTGCGGCTGGTACTGCTTATGCTGTGGCTGTCGTTGTTGCTGATGTTGCTGTCGATGCTGCTGCTGTTGTTTTCGTTGCTTTTCGCTGTTGTTGTTGATTTAGCTGTTTCTGCTGATAGTGCTGCGGCTGGTACTGCTTATGCTGTGGCTGCTGGTATTGATGTGGCTGCCGAAGTTGCTGATGTTGTTGCTGTGGCTGTCGTTGTTGCTGATGTTGCTGTCGATGCTGCTGCTGTTGTTTTCGTTGCTTTTGTTGCTGCTGTTGTTGTTGATTTAGCTGTTTCTGCTGATAGTGCTGCGGCTGGTACTGCTTATGCTGTGGCTGCTGGTATTGATGTGGCTGCCGAAGTTGCTGCTGTTGCTGATGTTGTTGCTGTGGCTGTCGTTGTTGCTGATGTTGCTGTCGATGCTGCTGCTGTTGTTTTCGTTGCTTTTGTTGCTGCTGTTGTTGTTGATTTAGCTGTTTCTGCTGATAGTGCTGCGGCTGGTACTGCTTATGCTGTGGCTGCTGGTATTGATGTGGCTGCCGAAGTTGCTGCTGTTGCTGCTGTTGTTGCTGTGGCTGTCGTTGTTGCTGATGTTGCTGTCGATGCTGCTGCTGTTGTTTTCGTTGCTCTTGTTGCTGCTGTTGTTGTTGATTTAGCTGTTTCTGCTGATATTGCTGCTGCTGGTACTGCTTATGCTGTGGCTGCTGGTATTGATGTGGCTGCTGAAGTTGCTGACGTTGCTGCTGTTGTTGCTGATGTTGCTGTCGATGCTGCTGCTGTTGTTTTCGTTGCTTTTGTTGCTGCTGTTGTTGTTGATTTAGCTGTTTCTGCTGATAGTGCTGCGGCTGGTACTGCTTATGCTGTGGCTGCTGGTATTGATGTGGCTGCCGAAGTTGCTGCTGTTGCTGCTGTTGTTGCTGTGGCTGTCGTTGTTGCTGATGTTGCTGTCGATGCTGCTGCTGTTGTTTTCGTTGCTTTTGTTGCTGCTGTTGTTGTTGATTTAGCTGTTTCTGCTGATATTGCTGCGGCTGGTACTGCTTATGCTGTGGCTGCTGGTATTGATGTGGCTGCCGAAGTTGCTGCTGTTGCTGATGTTGTTGCTGTGGCTGTCGTTGTTGCTGATGTTGCTGTCGATGCTGCTGCTGTTGTTTTCGTTGCTCTTGTTGCTGCTGTTGTTGTTGATTTAGCTGTTTCTGCTGATATTGCTGCTGCTGGTACTGCTTATGCTGTGGCTGCTGGTATTGATGTGGCTGCTGAAGTTGCTGACTTCTGCTGTTGTTGCTGTGGCTGTCGTTGTTGCTGATGTTGCTGTCGATGCTGCTGCTGTTGTTTTCGTTGCTTTTGTTGCTGCTGTTGTTGTTGATTTAGCTGTTTCTGCTGATAGTGCTGCGGCTGGTACTGCTTATGCTGTGGCTGTCGTTGTTGCTGATGTTGCTGTCGATGCTGCTGCTGTTGTTTTCGTTGCTGATGTTGTTGTTGTTGATTTAGCTGTTTCTGCTGATATTGCTGCGGCTGGTACTGCTTATGCTGTGGCTGCTGGTATTGATGTGGCTGCCGAAGTTGCTGATGTTGTTGCTGTGGCTGTCGTTGTTGCTGATGTTGCTGTCGATGCTGCTGCTGTTGTTTTCGTTGCTTTTGTTGCTGCTGTTGTTGTTGATTTAGCTGTTTCTGCTGATAGTGCTGCGGCTGGTACTGCTTATGCTGTGGCTGCTGGTATTGATGTGGCTGCCGAAGTTGCTGCTGTTGCTGATGTTGTTGCTGTGGCTGTCGTTGTTGCTGATGTTGCTGTCGATGCTGCTGCTGTTGTTTTCGTTGCTTTTGTTGCTGCTGTTGTTGTTGATTTAGCTGTTTCTGCTGATATTGCTGCGGCTGGTACTGCTTATGCTGTGGCTGCTGGTATTGATGTGGCTGCCGAAGTTGCTGCTGTTGCTGATGTTGCTGTCGATGCTGCTGCTGTTGTTTTCGTTGCTCTTGTTGCTGCTGTTGTTGTTGATTTAGCTGTTTCTGCTGATATTGCTGCTGCTGGTACTGCTTATGCTGTGGCTGCTGGTATTGATGTGGCTGCTTAAGTTGCTGACGTTGCTGCTGTTGTTGCTGATGTTGCTGTCGATGCTGCTGCTGTTGTTTTCGTTGCTCTTGTTGCTGCTGTTGTTGTTGATTTAGCTGTTTCTGCTGATAGTGCTGCGGCTGGTACTGCTTATGCTGTGGCTGCTGGTATTGATGTGGCTGCCGAAGTTGCTGCTGTTGCTGATGTTGTTGCTGTGGCTGTCGTTGTTGCTGATGTTGCTGTCGATGCTGCTGCTGTTGTTTTCGTTGCTTTTGTTGCTGCTGTTGTTGTTGATTTAGCTGTTTCTGCTGATAGTGCTGCGGCTGGTACTGCTTATGCTGTGGCTGCTGGTATTGATGTGGCTGCCGAAGTTGCTGCTGTTGCTGATGTTGTTGCTGTGGCTGTCGTTGTTGCTGATGTTGCTGTCGATGCTGCTGCTGTTGTTTTCGTTGCTCTTGTTGCTGCTGTTGTTGTTGATTTAGCTGTTTCTGCTGATATTGCTGCGGCTGGTACTGCTTATGCTGTGGCTGCTGGTATTGATGTGGCTGCCGAAGTTGCTGCTGTTGCTGATGTTGTTGCTGTGGCTGTCGTTGTTGCTGATGTTGCTGTCGATGCTGCTGCTGTTGTTTTCGTTGCTTTTGTTGCTGCTGTTGTTGTTGATTTAGCTGTTTCTGCTGATAGTGCTGCGGCTGGTACTGCTTATGCTGTGGCTGCTGGTATTGATGTGGCTGCCGAAGTTGCTGCTGTTGCTGATGTTGTTGCTGTGGCTGTCGTTGTTGCTGATGTTGCTGTCGATGCTGCTGCTGTTGTTTTCGTTGCTCTTGTTGCTGCTGTTGTTGTTGATTTAGCTGTTTCTGCTGATAGTGCTGCGGCTGGTACTGCTTATGCTGTGGCTGCTGGTATTGATGTGGCTGCCGAAGTTGCTGATGTTGCTGATGTTGTTGCTGTGGCTGTCGTTGTTGCTGATGTTGCTGTCGATGCTGCTGCTGTTGTTTTCGTTGCTTTTGTTGCTGCTGTTGTTGTTGATTTAGCTGTTTCTGCTGATAGTGCTGCGGCTGGTACTGCTTATGCTGTGGCTGCTGGTATTGATGTGGCTGCCGAAGTTGCTGCTGTTGCTGATGTTGTTGCTGTGGCTGTCGTTGTTGCTGATGTTGCTGTCGATGCTGCTGCTGTTGTTTTCGTTGCTTTTGTTGCTGCTGTTGTTGTTGATTTAGCTGTTTCTGCTGATAGTGCTGCGGCTGGTACTGCTTATGCTGTGGCTGCTGGTATTGATGTGGCTGCCGAAGTTGCTGCTGTTGCTGATGTTGTTGCTGTGGCTGTCGTTGTTGCTGATGTTGCTGTCGATGCTGCTGCTGTTGTTTTCGTTGCTCTTGTTGCTGCTGTTGTTGTTGATTTAGCTGTTTCTGCTGATATTGCTGCTGCTGGTACTGCTTATGCTGTGGCTGCTGGTATTGATGTGGCTGCTGAAGTTGCTGACGTTGCTGCTGTTGTTGCTGTGGCTGTCGTTGTTGCTGATGTTGCTGTCGATGCTGCTGCTGTTGTTTTCGTTGCTTTTGTTGCTGCTGTTGTTGTTGATTTAGCTGTTTCTGCTAATAGTGCTGCGGCTGGTACTGCTTATGCTGTGGCTGTCGTTGTTGCTGATGTTGCTGTCGATGCTGCTGCTGTTGTTTTCGTTGCTGCTGTTGTTGTTGATTTAGCTGTTTCTGCTGATATTGCTGCGGCTGGTACTGCTTATGCTGTGGCTGCTGGTATTGATGTGGCTGCCGAAGTTGCTGATGTTGTTGCTGTGGCTGTCGTTGTTGCTGATGTTGCTGTCGATGCTGCTGCTGTTGTTTTCGTTGCTTTTGTTGCTGCTGTTGTTGTTGATTTAGCTGTTTCTGCTGATAGTGCTGCGGCTGGTACTGCTTATGCTGTGGCTGCTGGTATTGATGTGGCTGCCGAAGTTGCTGCTGTTGCTGATGTTGTTGCTGTGGCTGTCGTTGTTGCTGATGTTGCTGTCGATGCTGCTGCTGTTGTTTTCGTTGCTTTTGTTGCTGCTGTTGTTGTTGATTTAGCTGTTTCTGCTGATAGTGCTGCGGCTGGTACTGCTTATGCTGTGGCTGCTGGTATTGATGTGGCTGCCGAAGTTGCTGCTGTTGCTGATGTTGTTGCTGTGGCTGTCGTTGTTGCTGATGTTGCTGTCGATGCTGCTGCTGTTGTTTTCGTTGCTCTTGTTGCTGCTGTTGTTGTTGATTTAGCTGTTTCTGCTGATATTGCTGCGGCTGGTACTGCTTATGCTGTGGCTGCTGGTATTGATGTGGCTGCTGAAGTTGCTGACGTTGCTGCTGTTGTTGCTGATGTTGCTGTCGATGCTGCTGCTGTTGTTTTCGTTGCTTTTGTTGCTGCTGTTGTTGTTGATTTAGCTGTTTCTGCTGATAGTGCTGCGGCTGGTACTGCTTATGCTGTGGCTGCTGGTATTGATGTGGCTGCCGAAGTTGCTGCTGTTGCTGATGTTGTTGCTGTGGCTGTCGTTGTTGCTGATGTTGCTGTCGATGCTGCTGCTGTTGTTTTCGTTGCTTTTGTTGCTGCTGTTGTTGTTGATTTAGCTGTTTCTGCTGATATTGCTGCGGCTGGTACTGCTTATGCTGTGGCTGCTGGTATTGATGTGGCTGCCGAAGTTGCTGCTGTTGCTGATGTTGTTGCTGTGGCTGTCGTTGTTGCTGATGTTGCTGTCGATGCTGCTGCTGTTGTTTTCGTTGCTCTTGTTGCTGCTGTTGTTGTTGATTTAGCTGTTTCTGCTGATATTGCTGCTGCTGGTACTGCTTATGCTGTGGCTGCTGTTGTTGCTGTGGCTGTCGTTGTTGCTGATGTTGCTGTCGATGCTGCTGCTGTTGTTTTCGTTGCTTTTGTTGCTGCTGTTGTTGTTGATTTAGCTGTTTCTGCTAATAGTGCTGCGGCTGGTACTGCTTATGCTGTGGCTGTCGTTGTTGCTGATGTTGCTGTCGATGCTGCTGCTGTTGTTTTCGTTGCTGCTGTTGTTGTTGATTTAGCTGTTTCTGCTGATAGTGCTGCGGCTGGTACTGCTTATGCTGTGGCTGCTGGTATTGATGTGGCTGCCGAAGTTGCTGATGTTGTTGCTGTGGCTGTCGTTGTTGCTGATGTTGCTGTCGATGCTGCTGCTGTTGTTTTCGTTGCTTTTGTTGCTGCTGTTGTTGTTGATTTAGCTGTTTCTGCTGATATTGCTGCGGCTGGTACTGCTTATGCTGTGGCTGCTGGTATTGATGTGGCTGCCGAAGTTGCTGCTGTTGCTGATGTTGCTGTCGATGCTGCTGCTGTTGTTTTCGTTGCTCTTGTTGCTGCTGTTGTTGTTGATTTAGCTGTTTCTGCTGATATTGCTGCTGCTGGTACTGCTTATGCTGTGGCTGCTGGTATTGATGTGGCTGCTGAAGTTGCTGACGTTGCTGCTGTTGTTGCTGTGGCTGTCGTTGTTGCTGATGTTGCTGTCGATGCTGCTGCTGTTGTTTTCGTTGCTTTTGTTGCTGCTGTTGTTGTTGATTTAGCTGTTTCTGCTGATAGTGCTGCGGCTGGTACTGCTTATGCTGTGGCTGCTGGTATTGATGTGGCTGCCGAAGTTGCTGCTGTTGCTGATGTTGTTGCTGTGGCTGTCGTTGTTGCTGATGTTGCTGTCGATGCTGCTGCTGTTGTTTTCGTTGCTGCTGTTGTTGTTGATTTAGCTGTTTCTGCTGATATTGCTGCGGCTGGTACTGCTTATGCTGTGGCTGCTGGTATTGATGTGGCTGCTGAAGTTGCTGACGTTGCTGATGTTGTTGCTGTGGCTGTCGTTGTTGCTGATGTTGCTGTCGATGCTGCTGCTGTTGTTTTCGTTGCTCTTGTTGCTGCTGTTGTTGTTGATTTAGCTGTTTCTGCTGATAGTGCTGCGGCTGGTACTGCTTATGCTGTGGCTGCTGGTATTGATGTGGCTGCCGAAGTTGCTGACGTTGCTGCTGTTGTTGCTGATGTTGCTGTCGATGCTGCTGCTGTTGTTTTCGTTGCTCTTGTTGCTGCTGTTGTTGTTGATTTAGCTGTTTCTGCTGATAGTGCTGCGGCTGGTACTGCTTATGCTGTGGCTGCTGGTATTGATGTGGCTGCCGAAGTTGCTGCTGTTGCTGATGTTGTTGCTGTGGCTGTCGTTGTTGCTGATGTTGCTGTCGATGCTGCTGCTGTTGTTTTCGTTGCTTTTGTTGCTGCTGTTGTTGTTGATTTAGCTGTTTCTGCTGATAGTGCTGCGGCTGGTACTGCTTATGCTGTGGCTGCTGGTATTGATGTGGCTGCCGAAGTTGCTGCTGTTGCTGATGTTGTTGCTGTGGCTGTCGTTGTTGCTGATGTTGCTGTCGATGCTGCTGCTGTTGTTTTCGTTGCTCTTGTTGCTGCTGTTGTTGTTGATTTAGCTGTTTCTGCTGATATTGCTGCTGCTGGTACTGCTTATGCTGTGGCTGCTGGTATTGATGTGGCTGCCGAAGTTGCTGCTGTTGCTGATGTTGTTGCTGTGGCTGTCGTTGTTGCTGATGTTGCTGTCGATGCTGCTGCTGTTGTTTTCGTTGCTTTTGTTGCTGCTGTTGTTGTTGATTTAGCTGTTTCTGCTGATAGTGCTGCGGCTGGTACTGCTTATGCTGTGGCTGCTGGTATTGATGTGGCTGCCGAAGTTGCTGCTGTTGCTGATGTTGTTGCTGTTGTTGCTGTGGCTGTCGTTGTTGCTGATGTTGCTGTCGATGCTGCTGCTGTTGTTTTCGTTGCTCTTGTTGCTGCTGTTGTTGTTGATTTAGCTGTTTCTGCTGATATTGCTGCTGCTGGTACTGCTTATGCTGTGGCTGCTGGTATTGATGTGGCTGCCGAAGTTGCTGCTGTTGCTGATGTTGTTGCTGTGGCTGTCGTTGTTGCTGATGTTGCTGTCGATGCTGCTGCTGTTGTTTTCGTTGCTTTTGTTGCTGCTGTTGTTGTTGATTTAGCTGTTTCTGCTGATAGTGCTGCGGCTGGTACTGCTTATGCTGTGGCTGCTGGTATTGATGTGGCTGCTTAAAATGCTGACGTTGCTGCTGTTGTTGCTGTGGCTGTCGTTGTTGCTGATGTTGCTGTCGATGCTGCTGCTGTTGTTTTCGTTGCTCTTGTTGCTGCTGTTGTTGTTGATTTAGCTGTTTCTGCTGATAGTGCTGCGGCTGGTACTGCTTATGCTGTGGCTGCTGGTATTGATGTGGCTGCCGAAGTTGCTGCTGTTGCTGATGTTGTTGCTGTAGCTGATGTTGCTGTCGATGCTGCTGCTGTTGTTTTCGTTGCTTTTGTTGCTGCTGTTGTTGTTGATTTAGCTGTTTCTGCTGATATTGCTGCTGCTGGTACTGCTTATGCTGTGGCTGCTGGTATTGATGTGGCTGTCGTTGTTGCTGATGTTGCTGTCGATGCTGCTGCTGTTGTTTTCGTTGCTTTTGTTGCTGCTGTTGTTGTTGATTTAGCTGTTTCTGCTGATAGTGCTGCGGCTGGTACTGCTTATGCTGTGGCTGCTGGTATTGATGTGGCTGCTGAAGTTGCTGACGTTGCTGCTGTTGTTGCTGTGGCGGTCGTTGTTGCTGATGTTGCTGTCGATGCTGCTGCTGTTGTTTTCGTTGCTTTTTTTGCTGCTGTTGTTGTTGATTTAGCTGTTTCTGCTAATAGTGCTGCGGCTGGTACTGCTTATGCTGTGGCTGTCGTTGTTGCTGATGTTGCTGTCGATGCTGCTGCTGTTGTTTTCCTTGCTGCTGTTGTTGTTGATTTAGCTGTTTCTGCTGATATTGCTGCGGCTGGTACTGCTTATGCTGTGGCTGCTGGTATTGATGTGGCTGCTGAAGTTGCTGACGTTGCTGATGTTGTTGCTGTGGCTGTCGTTGTTGCTGATGTTGCTGTCGATGCTGCTGCTGTTGTTTTCGTTGCTCTTGTTGCTGCTGTTGTTGTTGATTTAGCTGTTTCTGCTGATAGTGCTGCGGCTGGTACTGCTTATGCTGTGGCTGCTGGTATTGATGTGGCTGCCGAAGTTGCTGCTGTTGCTGATGTTGTTGCTGTGGCTGTCGTTGTTGCTGATGTTGCTGTCGATGCTGCTGCTGTTGTTTTCGTTGCTTTTGTTGCTGCTGTTGTTGTTGATTTAGCTGTTTCTGCTAATAGTGCTGCGGCTGGTACTGCTTATGCTGTGGCTGTCGTTGTTGCTGATGTTGCTGTCGATGCTGCTGCTTATGCTGTGGCTGCTGGTATTGATGTGGCTGCCGAAGTTGCTGCTGTTGCTGCTGTGGCTGTCGTTGTTGCTGATGTTGCTGTCGATGCTGCTGCTGTTGTTTTCGTTGCTTTTGTTGCTGCTGTTGTTGTTGATTTAGCTGTTTCTGCTGATAGTGCTGCGGCTGGTACTGCTTATGCTGTGGCTGCTGGTATTGATGTGGCTGCCGAAGTTGCTGCTGTTGCTGATGTTGTTGCTGTGGCTGTCGTTGTTGCTGATGTTGCTGTCGATGCTGCTGCTGTTGTTTTCGTTGCTTTTGTTGCTGCTGTTGTTGTTGATTTAGCTGTTTCTGCTGATAGTGCTGCGGCTGGTACTGCTTATGCTGTGGCTGCTGGTATTGATGTGGCTGCCGAAGTTGCTGCTGTTGCTGCTGTGGCTGTCGTTGTTGCTGATGTTGCTGTCGATGCTGCTGCTGTTGTTTTCGTTGCTCTTGTTGCTGCTGTTGTTGTTGATTTAGCTGTTTCTGCTGATATTGCTGCTGCTGGTACTGCTTATGCTGTGGCTGCTGGTATTGATGTGGCTGCTGAAGTTGCTGACTTCTGCTGTTGTTGCTGTGGCTGTCGTTGTTGCTGATGTTGCTGTCGATGCTGCTGCTGTTGTTTTCGTTGCTTTTGTTGCTGCTGTTGTTGTTGATTTAGCTGTTTCTGCTTATAGTGCTGCGGCTGGTACTGCTTATGCTGTGGCTGTCGTTGTTGCTGATGTTGCTGTCGATGCTGCTGCTGTTGTTTTCGTTGCTGCTGTTGTTGTTGATTTAGCTGTTTCTGCTGATATTGCTGCGGCTGGTACTGCTTATGCTGTGGCTGCTGGTATTGATGTGGCTGCCGAAGTTGCTGATGTTGTTGCTGTGGCTGTCGTTGTTGCTGATGTTGCTGTCGATGCTGCTGCTGTTGTTTTCGTTGCTTTTGTTGCTGCTGTTGTTGTTGATTTAGCTGTTTCTGCTGATAGTGCTGCGGCTGGTACTGCTTATGCTGTGGCTGCTGGTATTGATGTGGCTGCCGAAGTTGCTGCTGTTGCTGATGTTGTTGCTGTGGCTGTCGTTGTTGCTGATGTTGCTGTCGATGCTGCTGCTGTTGTTTTCGTTGCTTTTGTTGCTGCTGTTGTTGTTGATTTAGCTGTTTCTGCTGATAGTGCTGCGGCTGGTACTGCTTATGCTGTGGCTGCTGGTATTGATGTGGCTGCTGAAGTTGCTGCTGTTGCTGATGTTGCTGTCGATGCTGCTGCTGTTGTTTTCGTTGCTCTTGTTGCTGCTGTTGTTGTTGATTTAGCTGTTTCTGCTGATATTGCTGCTGCTGGTACTGCTTATGCTGTGGCTGCTGGTATTGATGTGGCTGCTGAAGTTGCTGACGTTGCTGCTGTTGTTGCTGATGTTGCTGTCGATGCTGCTGCTGTTGTTTTCGTTGCTTTTGTTGCTGCTGTTGTTGTTGATTTAGCTGTTTCTGCTGATAGTGCTGCGGCTGGTACTGCTTATGCTGTGGCTGCTGGTATTGATGTGGCTGCCGAAGTTGCTGCTGTTGCTGATGTTGTTGCTGTGGCTGTCGTTGTTGCTGATGTTGCTGTCGATGCTGCTGCTGTTGTTTTCGTTGCTTTTGTTGCTGCTGTTGTTGTTGATTTAGCTGTTTCTGCTGATAGTGCTGCGGCTGGTACTGCTTATGCTGTGGCTGCTGGTATTGATGTGGCTGCCGAAGTTGCTGCTGTTGCTGATGTTGTTGCTGTGGCTGTCGTTGTTGCTGATGTTGCTGTCGATGCTGCTGCTGTTGTTTTCGTTGCTCTTGTTGCTGCTGTTGTTGTTGATTTAGCTGTTTCTGCTGATATTGCTGCTGCTGGTACTGCTTATGCTGTGGCTGCTGGTATTGATGTGGCTGTCGTTGTTGCTGATGTTGCTGTCGATGCTGCTGCTGTTGTTTTCGTTGCTTTTGTTGCTGCTGTTGTTGTTGATTTAGCTGTTTCTGCTAATAGTGCTGCGGCTGGTACTGCTTATGCTGTGGCTGTCGTTGTTGCTGATGTTGCTGTCGATGCTGCTGCTGTTGTTTTCGTTGCTGCTGTTGTTGTTGATTTAGCTGTTTCTGCTGATATTGCTGCGGCTGGTACTGCTTATGCTGTGGCTGCTGGTATTGATGTGGCTGCCGAAGTTGCTGATGTTGTTGCTGTGGCTGTCGTTGTTGCTGATGTTGCTGTCGATGCTGCTGCTGTTGTTTTCGTTGCTTTTGTTGCTGCTGTTGTTGTTGATTTAGCTGTTTCTGCTGATAGTGCTGCGGCTGGTACTGCTTATGCTGTGGCTGCTGGTATTGATGTGGCTGCCGAAGTTGCTGCTGTTGCTGATGTTGTTGCTGTGGCTGTCGTTGTTGCTGATGTTGCTGTCGATGCTGCTGCTGTTGTTTTCGTTGCTTTTGTTGCTGCTGTTGTTGTTGATTTAGCTGTTTCTGCTGATAGTGCTGCGGCTGGTACTGCTTATGCTGTGGCTGCTGGTATTGATGTGGCTGCCGAAGTTGCTGCTGTTGCTGATGTTGTTGCTGTGGCTGTCGTTGTTGCTGATGTTGCTGTCGATGCTGCTGCTGTTGTTTTCGTTGCTCTTGTTGCTGCTGTTGTTGTTGATTTAGCTGTTTCTGCTGATATTGCTGCTGCTGGTACTGCTTATGCTGTGGCTGCTGGTATTGATGTGGCTGCTTAAGTTGCTGACGTTGCTGCTGTTGTTGCTGATGTTGCTGTCGATGCTGCTGCTGTTGTTTTCGTTGCTCTTGTTGCTGCTGTTGTTGTTGATTTAGCTGTTTCTGCTGATAGTGCTGCGGCTGGTACTGCTTATGCTGTGGCTGCTGGTATTGATGTGGCTGCCGAAGTTGCTGCTGTTGCTGATGTTGTTGCTGTGGCTGTCGTTGTTGCTGATGTTGCTGTCGATGCTGCTGCTGTTGTTTTCGTTGCTTTTGTTGCTGCTGTTGTTGTTGATTTAGCTGTTTCTGCTGATAGTGCTGCGGCTGGTACTGCTTATGCTGTGGCTGCTGGTATTGATGTGGCTGCCGAAGTTGCTGCTGTTGCTGCTGTTGTTGCTGTGGCTGTCGTTGTTGCTGATGTTGCTGTCGATGCTGCTGCTGTTGTTTTCGTTGCTCTTGTTGCTGCTGTTGTTGTTGATTTAGCTGTTTCTGCTGATAGTGCTGCTGCTGGTACTGCTTATGCTGTGGCTGCTGGTATTGATGTGGCTGCCGAAGTTGCTGCTGTTGCTGATGTTGTTGCTGTGGCTGTCGTTGTTGCTGATGTTGCTGTCGATGCTGCTGCTGTTGTTTTCGTTGCTTTTGTTGCTGCTGTTGTTGTTGATTTAGCTGTTTCTGCTGATAGTGCTGCGGCTGGTACTGCTTATGCTGTGGCTGCTGGTATTGATGTGGCTGCCGAAGTTGCTGCTGTTGCTGATGTTGTTGCTGTGGCTGTCGTTGTTGCTGATGTTGCTGTCGATGCTGCTGCTGTTGTTTTCGTTGCTCTTGTTGCTGCTGTTGTTGTTGATTTAGCTGTTTCTGCTGATAGTGCTGCGGCTGGTACTGCTTATGCTGTGGCTGCTGGTATTGATGTGGCTGCCGAAGTTGCTGCTGTTGCTGATGTTGTTGCTGTGGCTGTCGTTGTTGCTGATGTTGCTGTCGATGCTGCTGCTGTTGTTTTCGTTGCTTTTGTTGCTGCTGTTGTTGTTGATTTAGCTGTTTCTGCTGATAGTGCTGCGGCTGGTACTGCTTATGCTGTGGCTGCTGGTATTGATGTGGCTGCCGAAGTTGCTGCTGTTGCTGATGTTGTTGCTGTGGCTGTCGTTGTTGCTGATGTTGCTGTCGATGCTGCTGCTGTTGTTTTCGTTGCTTTTGTTGCTGCTGTTGTTGTTGATTTAGCTGTTTCTGCTGATAGTGCTGCGGCTGGTACTGCTTATGCTGTGGCTGCTGGTATTGATGTGGCTGCCGAAGTTGCTGCTGTTGCTGATGTTGTTGCTGTGGCTGTCGTTGTTGCTGATGTTGCTGTCGATGCTGCTGCTGTTGTTTTCGTTGCTCTTGTTGCTGCTGTTGTTGTTGATTTAGCTGTTTCTCCTGATATTGCTGCTGCTGGTACTGCTTATGCTGTGGCTGCTGGTATTGATGTGGCTGCCGAAGTTGCTGATGTTGTTGCTGTGGCTGTCGTTGTTGCTGATGTTGCTGTCGATGCTGCTGCTGTTGTTTTCGTTGCTTTTGTTGCTGCTGTTGTTGTTGATTTAGCTGTTTCTGCTTATAGTGCTGCGGCTGGTGCTGCTTATGCTGTGGCTGTCGTTGTTGCTGATGATGCTGTCGATGCTGCTGCTGTTGTTTTCGTTGCTGCTGTTGTTGTTGATTTAGCTGTTTCTGCTGATAGTGCTGCGGCTGGTACTGCTTATGCTGTGGCTGCTGGTATTGATGTGGCTGCCGAAGTTGCTGATGTTGTTGCTGTGGCTTTCGTTGTTGCTGATGTTGCTGTCGATGCTGCTGCTGTTGTTTTCGTTGCTTTTGTTGCTGCTGTTGTTGTTGATTTAGCTGTTTCTGCTGATAGTGCTGCGGCTGGTACTGCTTATGCTGTGGCTGCTGGTATTGATGTGGCTGCCGAAGTTGCTGCTGTTGCTGATGTTGTTGCTGTGGCTGTCGTTGTTGCTGATGTTGCTGTCGATGCTGCTGCTGTTGTTTTCGTTGCTTTTGTTGCTGCTGTTGTTGTTGATTTAGCTGTTTCTGCTGATAGTGCTGCGGCTGGTACTGCTTATGCTGTGGCTGCTGGTATTGATGTGGCTGCCGAAGTTGCTGCTGTTGCTGATGTTGTTGCTGTGGCTGTCGTTGTTGCTGATGTTGCTGTCGATGCTGCTGCTGTTGTTTTCGTTGCTCTTGTTGCTGCTGTTGTTGTTGATTTAGCTGTTTCTGCTGATATTGCTGCTGCTGGTACTGCTTATGCTGTGGCTGCTGGTATTGATGTGGCTGCTGAAGTTGCTGACGTTGCTGCTGTTGTTGCTGATGTTGCTGTCGATGCTGCTGCTGTTGTTTTCGTTGCTTTTGTTGCTGCTGTTGTTGTTGATTTAGCTGTTTCTGCTGATAGTGCTGCGGCTGGTACTGCTTATGCTGTGGCTGCTGGTATTGATGTGGCTGCCGAAGTTGCTGCTGTTGCTGATGTTGTTGCTGTGGCTGTCGTTGTTGCTGATGTTGCTGTCGATGCTGCTGCTGTTGTTTTCGTTGCTTTTGTTGCTGCTGTTGTTGTTGATTTAGCTGTTTCTGCTGATAGTGCTGCGGCTGGTACTGCTTATGCTGTGGCTGCTGGTATTGATGTGGCTGCCGAAGTTGCTGCTGTTGCTGATGTTGTTGCTGTGGCTGTCGTTGTTGCTGATGTTGCTGTCGATGCTGCTGCTGTTGTTTTCGTTGCTCTTGTTGCTGCTGTTGTTGTTGATTTAGCTGTTTCTGCTGATATTGCTGCTGCTGGTACTGCTTATGCTGTGGCTGCTGGTATTGATGTGGCTGCTGAAGTTGCTGATGTTGTTGCTGTGGCTGTCGTTGTTGCTGATGTTGCTGTCGATGCTGCTGCTGTTGTTTTCGTTGCTTTTGTTGCTGCTGTTGTTGTTGATTTAGCTGTTTCTGCTGATAGTGCTGCGGCTGGTACTGCTTATGCTGTGGCTGTCGTTGTTGCTGATGTTGCTGTCGATGCTGCTGCTGTTGTTTTCGTTGCTGCTGTTGTTGTTGATTTAGCTGTTTCTGCTGATATTGCTGCGGCTGGTACTGCTTATGCTGTGGCTGCTGGTATTGATGTGGCTGCCGAAGTTGCTGATGTTGTTGCTGTGGCTGTCGTTGTTGCTGATGTTGCTGTCGATGCTGCTGCTGTTGTTTTCGTTGCTTTTGTTGCTGCTGTTGTTGTTGATTTAGCTGTTTCTGCTGATAGTGCTGCGGCTGGTACTGCTTATGCTGTGGCTGCTGGTATTGATGTGGCTGCCGAAGTTGCTGCTGTTGCTGATGTTGTTGCTGTGGCTGTCGTTGTTGCTGATGTTGCTGTCGATGCTGCTGCTGTTGTTTTCGTTGCTTTTGTTGCTGCTGTTGTTGTTGATTTAGCTGTTTCTGCTGATAGTGCTGCGGCTGGTACTGCTTATGCTGTGGCTGCTGGTATTGATGTGGCTGCCGAAGTTGCTGATGTTGTTGCTGTGGCTGTCGTTGTTGCTGATGTTGCTGTCGATGCTGCTGCTGTTGTTTTCGTTGCTCTTGTTGCTGCTGTTGTTGTTGATTTAGCTGTTTCTGCTGATATTGCTGCTGCTGGTACTGCTTATGCTGTGGCTGCTGGTATTGATGTGGCTGTCGTTGTTGCTGATGTTGCTGTCGATGCTGCTGCTGTTGTTTTCGTTGCTCTTGTTGCTGCTGTTGTTGTTGATTTAGCTGTTTCTGCTGATAGTGCTGCGGCTGGTACTGCTTATGCTGTGGCTGCTGGTATTGATGTGGCTGCCGAAGTTGCTGACTGTTGCTGCTGTTGTTGCTGTGGCTGTCGTTGTTGCTGATGTTGCTGTCGATGCTGCTGCTGTTGTTTTCGTTGCTTTTGTTGCTGCTGTTGTTGTTGATTTAGCTGTTTCTGCTGATAGTGCTGCGGCTGGTACTGCTTATGCTGTGGCTGCTGGTATTGATGTGGCTGCCGAAGTTGCTGCTGTTGCTGATGTTGTTGCTGTGGCTGTCGTTGTTGCTGATGTTGCTGTCGATGCTGCTGCTGTTGTTTTCGTTGCTCTTGTTGCTGCTGTTGTTGTTGATTTAGCTGTTTCTGCTGATATTGCTGCTGCTGGTACTGCTTATGCTGTGGCTGCTGGTATTGATGTGGCTGCCGAAGTTGCTGCTGTTGCTGATGTTGTTGCTGTGGCTGTCGTTGTTGCTGATGTTGCTGTCGATGCTGCTGCTGTTGTTTTCGTTGCTTTTGTTGCTGCTGTTGTTGTTGATTTAGCTGTTTCTGCTGATAGTGCTGCGGCTGGTACTGCTTATGCTGTGGCTGCTGGTATTGATGTGGCTGCCGAAGTTGCTGCTGTTGCTGATGTTGTTGCTGTGGCTGTCGTTGTTGCTGATGTTGCTGTCGATGCTGCTGCTGTTGTTTTCGTTGCTCTTGTTGCTGCTGTTGTTGTTGATTTAGCTGTTTCTGCTGATATTGCTGCTGCTGGTACTGCTTATGCTGTGGCTGCTGGTATTGATGTGGCTGCCGAAGTTGCTGCTGTTGCTGATGTTGTTGCTGTGGCTGTCGTTGTTGCTGATGTTGCTGTCGATGCTGCTGCTGTTGTTTTCGTTGCTTTTGTTGCTGCTGTTGTTGTTGATTTAGCTGTTTCTGCTGATAGTGCTGCGGCTGGTACTGCTTATGCTGTGGCTGCTGGTATTGATGTGGCTGCTTAAAATGCTGACGTTGCTGCTGTTGTTGTTTTCGTTGCTCTTGTTGCTGCTGTTGTTGTTGATTTAGCTGTTTCTGCTGATAGTGCTGCGGCTGGTACTGCTTATGCTGTGGCTGCTGGTATTGATGTGGCTGCCGAAGTTGCTGCTGTTGCTGATGTTGTTGCTGTGGCTGTCGTTGTTGCTGATGTTGCTGTCGATGCTGCTGCTGTTGTTTTCGTTGCTTTTGTTGCTGCTGTTGTTGTTGATTTAGCTGTTTCTGCTGATAGTGCTGCGGCTGGTACTGCTTATGCTGTGGCTGCTGGTATTGATGTGGCTGCTTAAAATGCTGACGTTGCTGCTGTTGTTGTTGATTTAGCTGTTTCTGCTGATAGTGCTGCGGCTGGTACTGCTTATGCTGTGGCTGCTGGTATTGATGTGGCTGCCGAAGTTGCTGCTGTTGCTGATGTTGTTGCTGTAGCTGATGTTGCTGTCGATGCTGCTGCTGTTGTTTTCGTTGCTTTTGTTGCTGCTGTTGTTGTTGATTTAGCTGTTTCTGCTGATAGTGCTGCGGCTGGTACTGCTTATGCTGTGGCTGCTGGTATTGATGTGGCTGCCGAAGTTGCTGACGTTGCTGATGTTGTTGCTGTGGCTGTCGTTGTTGCTGATGTTGCTGTCGATGCTGCTGCTGTTGTTTTCGTTGCTCTTGTTGCTGCTGTTGTTGTTGATTTAGCTGTTTCTGCTGATAGTGCTGCGGCTGGTACTGCTTATGCTGTGGCTGCTGGTATTGATGTGGCTGCCGAAGTTGCTGCTGTTGCTGATGTTGTTGCTGTAGCTGATGTTGCTGTCGATGCTGCTGCTGTTGTTTTCGTTGCTTTTGTTGCTGCTGTTGTTGTTGATTTAGCTGTTTCTGCTGATATTGTTGCTGCTGGTACTGCTTATGCTGTGGCTGCTGGTATTGATGTGGCTGTCGTTGTTGCTGATGTTGCTGTCGATGCTGCTGCTGTTGTTTTCGTTGCTTTTGTTGCTGCTGTTGTTGTTGATTTAGCTGTTTCTGCTGATAGTGCTGCGGCTGGTACTGCTTATGCTGTGGCTGCTGGTATTGATGTGGCTGCTGAAGTTGCTGACGTTGCTGCTGTTGTTGCTGTGGCTGTCGTTGTTGCTGATGTTGCTGTCGATGCTGCTGCTGTTGTTTTCGTTGCTTTTTTTGCTGCTGTTGTTGTTGATTTAGCTGTTTCTGCTAATAGTGCTGCGGCTGGTACTGCTTATGCTGTGGCTGTCGTTGTTGCTGATGTTGCTGTCGATGCTGCTGCTGTTGTTTTCCTTGCTGCTGTTGTTGTTGATTTAGCTGTTTCTGCTGATATTGCTGCGGCTGGTACTGCTTATGCTGTGGCTGCTGGTATTGATGTGGCTGCTGAAGTTGCTGACGTTGCTGATGTTGTTGCTGTGGCTGTCGTTGTTGCTGATGTTGCTGTCGATGCTGCTGCTGTTGTTTTCGTTGCTCTTGTTGCTGCTGTTGTTGTTGATTTAGCTGTTTCTGCTGATATTGCTGCTGCTGGTACTGCTTATGCTGTGGCTGCTGGTATTGATGTGGCTGCCGAAGTTGCTGCTGTTGCTGCTGTTGTTGCTGTGGCTGTCGTTGTTGCTGATGTTGCTGTCGATGCTGCTGCTGTTGTTTTCGTTGCTTTTGTTGCTGCTGTTGTTGTTGATTTAGCTGTTTCTGCTAATAGTGCTGCGGCTGGTACTGCTTATGCTGTGGCTGTCGTTGTTGCTGATGTTGCTGTCGATGCTGCTGCTGTTGTTTTCGTTGCTGCTGTTGTTGTTGATTTAGCTGTTTCTGCTGATATTGCTGCGGCTGGTACTGCTTATGCTGTGGCTGCTGGTATTGATGTGGCTGCCGAAGTTGCTGCTGTTGCTGCTGTTGTTGTTGATTTAGCTGTTTCTGCTGATATTGCTGCTGCTGGTACTGCTTATGCTGTGGCTGCTGGTATTGATGTGGCTGATGTTGCTGCCGTTGCTGCTGTTGTTGCTGTGGCTGTCGTTGTTGCTGATGTTGCTGTCGATGCTGCTGCTGTTGTTTTCGTTGCTTTTGTTGCTGCTGTTGTTGTTGATTTAGCTGTTTCTGCTAATAGTGCTGCGGCTGGTACTGCTTATGCTGTGGCTGTCGTTGTTGCTGATGTTGCTGTCGATGCTGCTGCTGTTGTTGTTGATTTAGCTGTTTCTGCTGATATTGCTGCTGCTGGTACTGCTTATGCTGTGGCTGCTGGTATTGATGTGGCTGCCGAAGTTGCTGCTGTTGCTGATGTTGTTGCTGTGGCTGTCGTTGTTGCTGATGTTGCTGTCGATGCTGCTGCTGTTGTTTTCGTTGCTTTTGTTGCTGCTGTTGTTGTTGATTTAGCTGTTTCTGCTGATATTGCTGCGGCTGGTACTGCTTATGCTGTGGCTGCTGGTATTGATGTGGCTGCTGAAGTTGCTGACGTTGCTGCTGTTGTTGCTGTGGCTGTCGTTGTTGCTGATGTTGCTGTCGATGCTGCTGCTGTTGTTTTCGTTGCTTTTGTTGCTGCTGTTGTTGTTGATTTAGCTGTTTCTGCTGATATTGCTGCTGCTGGTACTGCTTATGCTGTGGCTGCTGGTATTGATGTGGCTGCCGAAGTTGCTGACTGTTGCTGCTGTTGTTGCTGTGGCTGTCGTTGTTGCTGATGTTGCTGTCGATGCTGCTGCTGTTGTTTTTCGTTGCTTTTGTTGCTGCTGTTGTTGTTGATTTAGCTGTTTCTGCTGATAGTGCTGCTGCTGGTACTGCTTATGCTGTGGCTGCTGGTATTGATGTGGCTGTCGTTGTTGCTGATGTTGCTGTCGATGCTGCTGCTGTTGTTTTCGTTGCTTTTGTTGCTGCTGTTGTTGTTGATTTAGCTGTTTCTGCTGATATTGCTGCGGCTGGTACTGCTTATGCTGTGGCTGCTGGTTATTGATGTGGCTGCTGAAAGTTGCTGACGTTGCTGCTGTTGTTGCTGTGGCTGTCGTTGTTGCTGATGTTGCTGTCGATGCTGCTGCTGTTGTTTTCGTTGCTTTTGTTGCTGCTGTTGTTGTTGATTTAGCTGTTTCTGCTGATAGTGCTGCTGCTGGTACTGCTTATGCTGTGGCTGCTGGTATTGATGTGGCTGTCGTTGTTGCTGATGTTGCTGTCGATGCTGCTGCTGTTGTTTTCGTTGCTTTTTTTGCTGCTGTTGTTGTTGATTTAGCTGTTTCTGCTAATAGTGCTGCGGCTGGTACTGCTTATGCTGTGGCTGTCGTTGTTGCTGATGTTGCTGTCGATGCTGCTGCTGTTGTTTTCGTTGCTTTTGTTGCTGCTGTTGTTGTTGATTTAGCTGTTTCTGCTGATATTGCTGCTGCTGGTACTGCTTATGCTGTGGCTGCTGGTATTGATGTGGCTGCCGAAGTTGCTGCTGTTGCTGATGTTGTTGCTGTGGCTGTCGTTGTTGCTGATGTTGCTGTCGATGCTGCTGCTGTTGTTTTCGTTGCTTTTGTTGCTGCTGTTGTTGTTGATTTAGCTGTTTCTGCTGATAGTGCTGCTGCTGGTACTGCTTATGCTGTGGCTGCTGGTATTGATGTGGCTGCTTAAGTTGCTGACGTTGCTGCTGTTGTTGCTGTGGCTGTCGTTGTTGCTGATGTTGCTGTCGATGCTGCTGCTGTTGTTTTCGTTGCTTTTGTTGCTGCTGTTGTTGTTGATTTAGCTGTTTCTGCTGATAGTGCTGCTGCTGGTACTGCTTATGCTGTGGCTGCTGTTGTTGCTGTGGCTGTCGTTGTTGCTGATGTTGCTGTCGATGCTGCTGCTGTTGTTTTCGTTGCTTTTGTTGCTGCTGTTGTTGTTGATTTAGCTGTTTCTGCTGATATTGCTGCTGCTGGTACTGCTTATGCTGTGGCTGCTGGTATTGATGTGGCTGCCGAAGTTGCTGCTGTTGCTGATGTTGTTGCTGTGGCTGTCGTTGTTGCTGATGTTGCTGTCGATGCTGCTGCTGTTGTTTTCGTTGCTTTTGTTGCTGCTGTTGTTGTTGATTTAGCTGTTTCTGCTGATATTGCTGCGGCTGGTACTGCTTATGCTGTGGCTGCTGGTATATGATGTGGCTGCTTAAGTTGCTGACGTTGCTGCTGTTGTTGCTGTGGCTGTCGTTGTTGCTGATGTTGCTGTCGATGCTGCTGCTGTTGTTTTCGTTGCTTTTGTTGCTGCTGTTGTTGTTGATTTAGCTGTTTCTGCTGATATTGCTGCTGCTGGTACTGCTTATGCTGTGGCTGCTGGTATTGATGTGGCTGCTTAAGTTGCTGACGTTGCTGCTGTTGTTGCTGTGGCGGTCGTTGTTGCTGATGTTGCTGTCGATGCTGCTGCTGTTGTTTTCGTTGCTTTTTTTGCTGCTGTTGTTGTTGATTTAGCTGTTTCTGCTAATAGTGCTGCGGCTGGTACTGCTTATGCTGTGGCTGTCGTTGTTGCTGATGTTGCTGTCGATGCTGCTGCTGTTGTTGTTGATTTAGCTGTTTCTGCTGATATTGCTGCTGCTGGTACTGCTTATGCTGTGGCTGCTGGTATTGATGTGGCTGCCGAAGTTGCTGCTGTTGCTGATGTTGTTGCTGTGGCTGTCGTTGTTGCTGATGTTGCTGTCGATGCTGCTGCTGTTGTTTTCGTTGCTTTTGTTGCTGCTGTTGTTGTTGATTTAGCTGTTTCTGCTGATAGTGCTGCGGCTGGTACTGCTTATGCTGTGGCTGCTGGTATTGATGAAGCTGCTAAAGTTGCTGCTGTTGTTGCTGTGGCTGTCGTTGTTGCTGATGTTGCTGTAGATGCTGCTGCTGTTGTTTTCGTTGCTTTTGTTGCTGCTGTTGTAGTTGATTTAGCTGTTTCTGTTGATATTGCTGCTGCTGGTACTGCTTATGCTGTGGCTGCTGGTATTGATGTGGCTGCCGAAGTTGCTGCTGTTGCTGATGTTGTTGCTGTGGCTGTCGTTGTTGCTGATGTTGCTGTCGATGCTGCTGCTGTTGTTTTTGTGGCTTTTGTTGCTGCTGTTGTAGTTGATTTAGCTGTTTCTGCTGATATTGCTGCTGCTGGTACTGCTTATGCTGTGGCTGCTGATATTGATGTGAATGTCGTTGTTGCTGATGTTGCTGTCGATGCTGCTGCTGTTGTTTTCGTTGCATTTGTTGCTGCTGTTGTTGTTTATTTAGCTGTTTCTGCTGATATTGCTGCGGCTGGTACTGCTTATGCTGTGGCTGCTGCGTATTGCTGTGGCTGCTTAAGTTGCTGACGTTGCTGCTGTTGTTGCTGTGGCTGTCGTTGTTGCTGATGTTGCTGTCGATGCTGCTGCTGTTGTTTTCGTTGCTTTTGTTGCTGCTGTTGTTGTTGATTTAGCTGTTTCTGATGATATTGCTGCTGCTGGTACTGCTTATGCTGTGGCTGCTGGTATTGATGTGGCTGTCGTTGTTGCTGATGTTGCTGTCAAAGCTGCTGCTGTTGTTTTCGTTGCTTTTGTTGCTGCTGTTGTTGTTGATTTAGCTGTTTCTGCTGATAGTGCTGCGGCTGGTACTGCTTATGCTGTGGCTGCTGGTATTGATGTGGCTGCCGAAGTTGCTGCTGTTGCTGATGTTGTTGCTGTGGCTGTCGTTGTTGCTGATGTTGCTGTCGATGCTGCTGCTGTTGTTTTCGTTGCTTTTGTTGCTGCTGTTGTAGTTGATTTAGCTGTTTCTGCTGATATTGCTGCGGCTGGTACTGCTTATGCTGTGGCTGCTGGTATTGATGAAGCTGCTTAAGTTGCTGACGTTGCTGCTGTTGTTGCTGTGGCTGTCGTTGTTGCTGATGTTGCTGTCGATGCTGCTGCTGTTGTTTTTGTGGCTTTTGTTGCTGCTGTTTTTGTTGATTTGACTGTTTCTGCTGATAGTGCTGCGGCTGGTACTGCTTATACTGTGGCTGCTGGTATTGATGTTTTGCTGTCGATGCTGCTGCTGTTGTTTTCGTTGCTTTTGTTGCTGCTGTTGTTGTTGATTTAGCTGTTTCTGCTGATAGTGCTGCGGCTGGTACTGCTTATGCTGTGGCTGCTGGTATTGATGTGGCTGCTTAAGTTGCTGACGTTGCTGCTGTTGTTGCTGTGGCTGTCGTTGTTGCTGATGTTGCTGTCGATGCTGCTGCTGTTGTTTTCGATGCTTTTGTTGCTGCTGTTGTTATTGATTTAGCTGTTTCTGCTGATAGTGCTGCGGCTGGTACTGCTTATGCTGTGGCTGCTGGTATTGATGTGGCTGCTTAAGTTGCTGACGTTGCTGCTGTTGTTGCTGTGGCTGTCGTTGTTGCTGATGTTGCTGTCGATGCTGCTGCTGTTGTTTTCGTTGCTTTTGTTGCTGCTGTTGTAGTTGATTTAGCTGTTTCTGCTGATATTGGTGCTGCTGGTACTGCTTATGCTGTGGCTGCTGGTATTGATGTGGCTGTCGTTGTTGCTGATGTTGCTGTCTATGCTGCTGCTGTTGTTTTCGTTGCTTTTGTTGCTGCTGTTGTTGTTAATTTAGCTGTTTCTGCTGATAGTGCTGCGGCTGGTACTGCTTATGCTGTGGCTGCTGGTATTGATGTGGCTGCTTAAGTTGCTGACGTTGCTGCTGTTGTTGCTGTGGCTGTCGTTGTTGCTGATGTTGCTGTCGATGCTGCTGCTGTTGTTTTCGATGCTTTTGTTGCTGCTGTTGTTATTGATTTAGCTGTTTCTGCTGCGGCTGGTACTGCTTATGCTGTGGCTGCTGGTATTGATGTGGCTGCTTAAGTTGCTGACGTTGCTGCTGTTGTTGCTGTGGCTGTCGTTGTTGTTGATGTTGCTGTCGATGCTGCTGCTGTTGTTTTCGTTGCTTTTGTTGCTGCTGTTGTAGTTGATTTAGCTGTTTCTGCTGATATTGGTGCTGCTGGTACTGCTTATGCTGTGGCTGCTGGTATTGATGTGGCTGTCGTTGTTGCTGATGTTGCTGTCTATGCTGCTGCTGTTGTTTTCGTTGCTTTTGTTGCTGCTGTTGTTGTTAATTTAGCTGTTTCTGCTGATAGTGCTGCGGCTGGTACTGCTTATGCTGTGGCTGCTGGTATTGATGTGGCTGCCGAAGTTGCTGCTGTTGCTGATGTTGTTGCTGTGGCTGTCGTTGTTGCTGATGTTGCTGTCGATGCTGCTGCTGTTGTTTTCGTTGCTTTTGTTGCTGCTGTTGTAGTTGATTTAGCTGTTTCTGCTGATATTGCTGCGGCTGGTACTGCTTATGCTGTGGCTGCTGGTATTGATGAAGCTGCTTAAGTTGCTGACGTTGCTGCTGTTGTTGCTGTGGCTGTCGTTGTTGCTGATGCTTATGCTGTGGCTGCTAAAGTTGCTGACGTTGCTGCTGTTGTTGCTGTGGCTGTCGTTGTTGCTGATGTTGCTGTCGATACTGCTGCTGTTGTTTTCATTGCTTTTGTTGCTGCTGTTGTTGTTGATTTAGCTGTTTCTGCTGATATTGCTGCTGCTGGTACTGCTTATGCTGTGGCTGCTGGTATTGATGTGGCTGCTTAAGTTGCTGACGTTGCTGCTGTTGTTGCTGTGGCGGTCGTTGTTGCTGATGTTGCTGTCGATGCTGCTGCTGTTGTTTTCGTTGCTTTTTTTGCTGCTGTTGTTGTTGATGAAGCTGTTTCTGCTAAAAGTGCTGCGGCTGGTACTGCTTATGCTGTGGCTGTTCGTTGTTGCTGATGTTGCTGTCGATGCTGCTGCGGTTGTTTTCCTTGCTGCTGTTGTTGTTGATTTAGCTGTTTCTGCTGATATTGCTGCTGCTGGTACTGCTTATGCTGTGGCTGCTGGTATTGATGTGGCTGCCGAAGTTGCTGCTGTTGCTGATGTTGTTGCTGTGGCTGTCGTTGTTGCTGATGTTGCTGTCGATGCTGCTGCTGTTGTTTTCGTTGCTTTTGTTGCTGCTGTTGTTGTTGATTTAGCTGTTTCTGCTGATAGTGCTGCGGCTGGTACTGCTTATGCTGTGGCTGCTGGTATTGATGAAGCTGCTAAAGTTGCTGCTGTTGTTGCTGTGGCTGTCGTTGTTGCTGATGTTGCTGTAGATGCTGCTGCTGTTGTTTTCGTTGCTTTTGTTGCTGCTGTTGTAGTTATTTAGCTGTTTCTGTTGATATTGCTGCTGCTGGTACTGCTTATGCTGTGGCTGCTGGTATTGATGTGGCTGCCGAAGTTGCTGCTGTTGCTGATGTTGTTGCTGTGGCTGTCGTTGTTGCTGATGTTGCTGTCGATGCTGCTGCTGTTGTTTTTGTGGCTTTTGTTGCTGCTGTTGTAGTTGATTTAGCTGTTTCTGCTGATATTGCTGCTGCTGGTACTGCTTATGCTGTGGCTGCTGATATTGATGTGGCTGTCGTTGTTGCTGATGTTGCTGTCGATGCTGCTGCTGTTGTTTTCGTTGCATTTGTTGCTGCTGTTGTTGTTTATTTAGCTGTTTCTGCTGATATTGCTGCGGCTGGTACTGCTTATGCTGTGGCTGCTTAAGTTGCTGACGTTGCTGCTGTTGTTGCTGTGGCTGTCGTTGTTGCTGATGTTGCTGTCGATGCTGCTGCTGTTGTTTTCGTTGCTTTTTTTGCTGCTGTTGTTGTTGATTTAGCTGTTTCTGATGATATTGCTGCTGCTGGTACTGCTTATGCTGTGGCTGCTGGTATTGATGTGGCTGTCGTTGTTGCTGATGTTGCTGTCAAAGCTGCTGCTGTTGTTTTCGTTGCTTTTGTTGCTGCTGTTGTTGTTGATTTAGCTGTTTCTGCTGATAGTGCTGCGGCTGGTACTGCTTATGCTGTGGCTGCTGGTATTGATGTGGCTGCCGAAGTTGCTGCTGTTGCTGATGTTGTTGCTGTGGCTGTCGTTGTTGCTGATGTTGCTGTCGATGCTGCTGCTGTTGTTTTCGTTGCTTTTGTTGCTGCTGTTGTAGTTGATTTAGCTGTTTCTGCTGATATTGCTACGGCTGGTACTGCTTATGCTGTGGCTGCTGGTATTGATGAAGCTGCTTAAGTTGCTGACGTTGCTGCTGTTGTTGCTGTGGCTGTCGTTGTTGCTGATGTTGCTGTCGATGCTGCTGCTGTTGTTTTTGTGGCTTTTGTTGCTGCTGTTTTTGTTGATTTGACTGTTTCTGCTGATAGTGCTGCGGCTGGTACTGCTTATGCTGTGGCTGCTGGTATTGATGTGGCTGCTGACGTTACTGCTGTTGTTGCTGTGGCTGTCGTTGTTGCTGATGTTGCTGTCGATGCTGCTGCTGTTGTTTTCGTTGCTCTTGTTGCTGCTGTTGTTGTTGATTTAGCTGTTTCTGCTGATAGTGCTGCGGCTGGTACTGCTTATGCTGTGGCTGCTGGTATTGATGTGGCTGTCGTTGTAGCTTATGTTGCTGTCGATGCTGCTGCTGTTGTTTTCGTTGCTTTTGTTGCTGCTGTTGTTGTTGATTTAGCTGTTTCTGCTGATAGTGCTGAGGCTGGTTCTGCTTATGCTGTGGCTGCTGGTATTGATGTGGCTGCTTAAGTTGCTGACGTTGCTGCTGTTGTTGCTGTGGCTGTCGTTGTTGCTGATGTTGCTGTCGATGCTGCTGCTGTTGTTTTCGTTGCTTTTTTTGCTGCTGTTGTTGTTGATTTAGCTGTTTCTGATGATATTGCTGCTGCTGGTACTGCTTATGCTGTGGCTGCTGGTATTGATGTGGCTGTCGTTGTTGCTGATGTTGCCGTCAAAGCTGCTGCTGTTGTTTTCGTTGCTTTTGTTGCTGCTGTTGTTGTTGATTAAGCTGTTTCTGCTGATAGTGCTGCGGCTGGTACTGCTTATGCTGTGGCTGCTGGTATTGATGTGGCTGCCGAAGTTGCTGACTGTTGCTGATGTTGTTGCTGTGGCTGTCGTTGTTGCTGATGTTGCTGTCGATGCTGCTGCTGTTGTTTTCGTTGCTTTTGTTGCTGCTGTTGTAGTTGATTTAGCTGTTTCTGCTGATATTGCTGCGGCTGGTACTGCTTATGCTGTGGCTGCTGGTATTGATGAAGCTGCTTAAGTTGCTGACGTTGCTGCTGTTGTTGCTGTGGCTGTCGTTGTTGCTGATGTTGCTGTCGATGCTGCTGCTGTTGTTTTTGTGGCTTTTGTTGCTGCTGTTTTTGTTGATTTGACTGTTTCTGCTGATAGTGCTGCGGCTGGTACTGCTTATACTGTGGCTGCTGGTATTGATGTTGCTGTCGATGCTGCTGCTGTTGTTTTCGTTGCTTTTGTTGCTGCTGTTGTTGTTGATTTAGCTGTTAATGCTGATAGTGCTGCGGCTGGTACTGCTTATGCTGTGGCTGCTGGTATTGATGTGGCTGCTTAAGTTGCTGACGTTGCTGCTGTTGTTGCTGTGGCTGTCGTTGTTGCTGATGTTGCTGTCGATGCTGCTGCTGTTGTTTTCGTTGCTTTTGTTGCTGCTGTTGTAGTTGATTTAGCTGTTTCTGCTGATATTGGTGCTGCTGGTACTGCTTATGCTGTGGCTGCTGGTATTGATGTGGCTGTCGTTGTTGCTGATGTTGCTGTCGATGCTGCTGCTGTTGTTTTCGTTGCTTTTGTTGCTGCTGTTGTTGTTAATTTAGCTGTTTCTGCTGATAGTGCTGCGGCTGGTACTGCTTATGCTGTGGCTGCTGGTATTGATGTGGCTGCTTAAGTTGCTGACGTTGCTGCTGTTGTTGCTGTGGCTGTCGTTGTTGCTGATGTTGCTGTCGATGCTGCTGCTGTTGTTTTCGATGCTTTTGTTGCTGCTGTTGTTATTGATTTAGCTGTTTCTGCTGCTGTTGTTTTCGTTGCTTTTGTTGCTGCTGTTGTAGTTGATTTAGCTGTTTCTGCTGATATTGGTGCTGCTGGTACTGCTTATGCTGTGGCTGCTGGTATTGATGTGGCTGTCGTTGTTGCTGATGTTGCTGTCTATGCTGCTGCTGTTGTTTTCGTTGCTTTTGTTGCTGCTGTTGTTGTTAATTTAGCTGTTTCTGCTGATAGTGCTGCGGCTGGTACTGCTTATGCTGTGGCTGCTGGTATTGATGTGGCTGCCGAAGTTGCTGCTGTTGCTGATGTTGTTGCTGTGGCTGTCGTTGTTGCTGATGTTGCTGTCGATGCTGCTGCTGTTGTTTTCGTTGCTTTTGTTGCTGCTGTTGTAGTTGATTTAGCTGTTTCTGCTGATATTGCTGCGGCTGGTACTGCTTATGCTGTGGCTGCTGGTATTGATGAAGCTGCTTAAGTTGCTGACGTTGCTGCTGTTGTTGCTGTGGCTGTCGTTGTTGCTGATGCTTATGCTGTGGCTGCTAAAGTTGCTGACGTTGCTGCTGTTGTTGCTGTGGCTGTCGTTGTTGCTGATGTTGCTGTCGATGCTGCTGCTGTTGCTTTTGTTGCTGCTGTTGTAGTTGATTTAGCTGTTTCTGCTGATATTGCTGCTGCTGGTACTGCTTATGCTGTGGCTGCTGGTATTGATGTGGCTGCTTAAGTTGCTGACGTTGCTGCTGTTGTTGCTGTGGCGGTCGTTGTTGCTGATGTTGCTGTCGATGCTGCTGCTGTTGTTTTCGTTGCTTTTTTTGCTGCTGTTGTTGTTGATGAAGCTGTTTCTGCTAAAAGTGCTGCGGCTGGTACTGCTTATGCTGTGGCTGTCGTTGTTGCTGATGTTGCTGTCGATGCTGCTGCGGTTGTTTTCCTTGCTGCTGTTGTTGTTGATTTAGCTGTTTCTGCTGATATTGCTGCTGCTGGTACTGCTTATGCTGTGGCTGCTGGTATTGATGTGGCTGCCGAAGTTGCTGCTGTTGCTGATGTTGTTGCTGTGGCTGTCGTTGTTGCTGATGTTGCTGTCGATGCTGCTGCTGTTGTTTTCGTTGCTTTTGTTGCTGCTGTTGTTGTTGATTTAGCTGTTTCTGCTGATAGTGCTGCGGCTGGTACTGCTTATGCTGTGGCTGCTGGTATTGATGAAGCTGCTAAAGTTGCTGCTGTTGTTGCTGTGGCTGTCGTTGTTGCTGATGTTGCTGTAGATGCTGCTGCTGTTGTTTTCGTTGCTTTTGTTGCTGCTGTTGTAGTTATTTAGCTGTTTCTGTTGATATTGCTGCTGCTGGTACTGCTTATGCTGTGGCTGCTGGTATTGATGTGGCTGCCGAAGTTGCTGCTGTTGCTGATGTTGTTGCTGTGGCTGTCGTTGTTGCTGATGTTGCTGCTGTTGTAGTTGATTTAGCTGTTTCTGCTGATATTGCTGCTGCTGGTACTGCTTATGCTGTGGCTGCTGATATTGATGTGGCTGTCGTTGTTGCTGATGTTGCTGTCGATGCTGCTGCTGTTGTTTTCGTTGCATTTGTTGCTGCTGTTGTTGTTTATTTAGCTGTTTCTGCTGATATTGCTGCGGCTGGTACTGCTTATGCTGTGGCTGCTTAAGTTGCTGACGTTGCTGCTGTTGTTGCTGTGGCTGTCGTTGTTGCTGATGTTGCTGTCGATGCTGCTGCTGTTGTTTTCGTTGCTTTTTTTGCTGCTGTTGTTGTTGATTTAGCTGTTTCTGATGATATTGCTGCTGCTGGTACTGCTTATGCTGTGGCTGCTGGTATTGATGTGGCTGTCGTTGTTGCTGATGTTGCTGTCGAAGCTGCTGCTGTTGTTTTCGTTGCTTTTGTTGCTGCTGTTGTTGTTGATTTAGCTGTTTCTGCTGATAGTGCTGCGGCTGGTACTGCTTATGCTGTGGCTGCTGGTATTGATGTGGCTGCCGAAGTTGCTGCTGTTGCTGATGTTGTTGCTGTGGCTGTCGTTGTTGCTGATGTTGCTGTCGATGCTGCTGCTGTTGTTTTCGTTGCTTTTGTTGCTGCTGTTGTAGTTGATTTAGCTGTTTCTGCTGATATTGCTGCGGCTGGTACTGCTTATGCTGTGGCTGCTGGTATTGATGAAGCTGCTGAAGTTGCTGACGTTGCTGCTGTTGTTGCTGTGGCTGTCGTTGTTGCTGATGTTGCTGTCGATGCTGCTGCTGTTGTTTTCGTTGCTCTTGTTGCTGCTGTTGTTGTTGATTTAGCTGTTTCTGCTGATAGTGCTGCGGCTGGTACTGCTTATGCTGTGGCTGCTGGTATTGATGTGGCTGTCGTTGTAGCTTATGTTGCTGTCGATGCTGCTGCTGTTGTTTTCGTTGCTTTTGTTGCTGCTGTTGTTGTTGATTTAGCTGTTTCTGCTGATAGTGCTGAGGCTGGTTCTGCTTATGCTGTGGCTGCTGGTATTGATGTGGCTGCTTAAGTTGCTGACGTTGCTGCTGTTGTTGCTGTGGCTGTCGTTGTTGCTGATGTTGCTGTCGATGCTGCTGCTGTTGTTTTTGTTGTTTTTGTTGCTGTTGTTTTTGTTGGTTTAACTGTTTCTGCTGATAGTGCTGCGGCTGGTACTGCTTATGCTGTGGCTGCTGGTATTGATGTGGCTGCTGAAGTTGCTGTTGTTGTTGCTGTGGCTGTCGTTGTTGCTGATGTTGCTGTCGATGCTGCTGCTGTTGTTTTCGTTGCTTTTGTTGCTGCTGTTGTAGTTGATTTAGCTGTTTCTGCTGATATTGCTGGTGCTGGTACTGCTTATGCTGTGGCTGCTGGTATTGATGTGGCTGCTGAAGTTGCTGACGTTGCTGCTGTTGTTGCTGTGGCTTTCGTTGTTGCTGATGTTGCTGTCGATGCTGCTGCTGTTGTTTTCGTTGCTTTTGTTGCTGCTGTTGTTGTTGATTTAGCTGTTTCTGCTGATATTGCTGCTGCTGGTACAGCTTATGCTGTGCCTGCTGGTATTGATGTGGCTGCTGAAAATGCTGACAATGCTGCTGTTGTTGCTGTGGCTGTCGTTGTTGCTGATGTTGCTGTCGATGCTGCTGCTGTTGTTTTCGTTGCTCTTGTTGCTGCTGTTGCTGTTGATTTAGCTGTTTCTGCTGATAGTGCTGCGGCTGGTACTGCTTATACTGTGGCTGCTGGTATTGATGTGGCTGCTGAAAATGCTGACAATGCTGCTGTTGTTGCTGTGGCTGTCGTTGTTGCTGATGTTGCTGTCGATGCTGCTGCTGTTGTTTTCGTTGCTCTTGTTGCTGCTGTTGCTGTTGATTTAGCTGTTTCTGCTGATAGTGCTGCGGCTGGTACTGCTTATACTGTGGCTGCTGGTATTGATGTTGCTGTCGATGCTGCTGCTGTTGTTTTCGTTGCTTTTGTTGCTGCTGTTGTTGTTGATTTAGCTGTTACTGCTGATAGTGCTGCGGCTGGTACTGCTTATGCTGTGGCTGCTGGTATTGATGTGGCTGCTTAAGTTGCTGACGTTGCTGCTGTTGTTGCTGTGGCTGTCGTTGTTGCTGATGTTGCTGTCGATGCTGCTGCTGTTGTTTTCGATGCTTTTGTTGCTGCTGTTGTTATTGATTTAGCTGTACCTGCTGCGGCTGGTACTGCTTATGCTGTGGCTGCTGGTATTGATGTGGCTGCTTAAGTTGCTGACGTTGCTGCTGTTGTTGCTGTGGCTGTCGTTGTTGCTGATGTTGCTGTCGATGCTGCTGCTGTTGTTTTCGTTGCTTTTGTTGCTGCTGTTGTAGTTGATTTAGCTGTTTCTGCTGATATTGGTGCTGCTGGTACTGCTTATGCTGTGGCTGCTGGTATTGATGTGGCTGTCGTTGTTGCTGATGTTGCTGTCTATGCTGCTGCTGTTGTTTTCGTTGCTTTTGTTGCTGCTGTTGTTGTTGATTTAGCTGTTTCTGCTGATAGTGCTGCGGCTGGTACTGCTTATGCTGTGGCTGCTGGTATTGATGTGGCTGCTTAAGTTGCTGACGTTGCTGCTGTTGTTGCTGTGGCTGTCGTTGTTGCTGATGTTGCTGTCGATGCTGCTGCTGTTGTTTTCGATGCTTTTGTTGCTGCTGTTGTTATTGATTTAGCTGTTTCTGCTGCGGCTGGTACTGCTTATGCTGTGGCTGCTGGTATTGATGTGGCTGCTTAAGTTGCTGACGTTGCTGCTGTTGTTGCTGTGGCTGTCGTTGTTGCTGATGTTGCTGTCGATGCTGCTGCTGTTGTTTTCGATGCTTTTGTTGCTGCTGTTGTTATTGATTTAGCTGTTTCTGCTGCGGCTGGTTCTGCTTATGCTGTGGCTGCTGGTATTGATGTGGCTGCTTAAGTTGCCGACGTTGCTGCTGTTGTTGCTGTGGCTGTCGTTGTTGCTGATGTTGCTGTCGATGCTGCTGCTGTTGTTTTTGTTGCTGCTGTTGTTGTTGATTTAACTGTTTCTGCTGATGGTGCTGCGGCTGGTACTGCTTATGCTGTGGCTGCTGGTATTGATGTGGCTGCTTAAGTTGCTGCTGTTGTTGCTGTGGCTGTCGTTGTTGCTGACGTTGCTGTCGATGCTGCTGCTGTTGTTTTCGTTGCTTTAGTTGCTGCTGTTGTAGTTGATTTAGCTGTTTCTGCTGATATTGCTGGTGCTGGTACTGCTTATGCTGTGGCTGCTGGTATTGATGTGGCTGCTGAAGTTGCTGACGTTGCTGCTGTTGTTGCTGTGGCTGTCGTTGTTGCTGATGTTGTTGTCGATGCTGCTGCTGTTGTTTTCGTTGCTTTTGTTGCTGCTGTTGTTGTTGATTTAGCTGTTTCTGCTGATATTGCTGCTGCTGGTACAGCTTATGCTGTGCCTGCTGGTATTGATGTGGCTGCTGACAATGCTGCTGTTGTTGCTGTGGCTGTCGTTGTTGCTGATGTTGCTGTCGATGCTGCTGCTGTTGTTTTCGTTGCTCTTGTTGCTGCTGTTTCTGTTGATTTAGCTGTTTCTGCTGATAGTGCTGCGGCTGGTACTGCTTATACTGTGGCTGCTGGTATTGATGTGGCTGTCGTTGTTGCTGATGTTGCTGTCGATGCTGCTGCTGTTGTTTTCGTTGCTTTTGTTGCTGCTGTTGTTGTTGATTTAGCTGTTTCTGCTGATAGTGCTGCGGCTGGTACTGCTTATGCTGTGGCTGCTGGTATTGATGTGGCTGCTTAAGTTGCTGACGTTGCTGCTGTTGTTGCTGTGGCTGTCGTTGTTGCTGATGTTGCTGTCGATGCTGCTGCTGTTGTTTTCGATGCTTTTGTTGCTGCTGTTGTTATTGATTTAGCTGTTTCTGCTGTTCGGCTGGTACTGCTTATGCTGTGGCTGCTGGTATTGATGTGGCTGCTTAAGTTGCTGACGTTGCTGCTGTTGTTGCTGTGGCTGTCGTTGTTGCTGTCGTCGATGCTGCTGCTGTTGTTTTCGTTGCTTTTGTTGCTGCTGTTGTAGTTGATTTAGCTGTTTCTGCTGATATTGGTGCTGCTGGTACTGCTTATGCTGTGGCTGCTGGTATTGATGTGGCTGTCATTGTTGCTGATGTTGCTGTCTATGCTGCTGCTGTTGTTTTCGTTGCTCTTGTTGCTGCTGTTGTTGTTGATTTAGCTGTTTCTGCTGATATTGCTGCTGCTGGTACTGCTTATGCTGTGGCTGCTGGTATTGATGTGGCTGCTGAAGATGCTGACATTGCTGCTGTTGTTGCTGTGGGTGTCGTTGCTGTCGATGCTGCTGCTGTTGTTTTCGTTGCTTTTGTTGCTGCTGTTGTTGTTGATTTAGCTGTTTCTGCTGATAGTGCTGCGGCTGGTACTGCTTATGCTGTGGCTGCTGGTATTGATGTGGCTGCTGGTATTGATGTGGCTGCTTAAGTTGCTGACGTTGCTGCTGTTGTTGCTGTGGCTGTCGTTGTTGCTGATGTTGCTGTCGATGCTGCTGCTGTTGTTTTTGTTGCTTTTGTTGCTGATTTTGTTGTTGATTTAGCTGTTTCTGCTGATAGTGCTGCGGCTGGTACTGCTTATGCTGTGGCTGCTGGTATTGATGTGGCTGCTTAAGTTGCTGACGTTGCTGCTGTTGTTGCTGTGGCTGTCGTTGTTGCTGATGTTGCTGTCGATGCTGCTGCTGTTGTTTTCGTTGCTTTAGTTGCTGCTGTTGTTGTTGATGAAGCTGTTTCTGCTAAAAGTGCTGCGGCTGGTACTGCTTATGCTGTGGCTGTCGTTGTTGCTGATGTTGCTGTCGATGCTGCTGCGGTTGTTTTCCTTGCTGCTGTTGTTGTTGATTTAGCTGTTTCTGCTGATATTGCTGCTGCTGGTACTGCTTATGCTGTGGCTGCTGGTATTGATGTGGCTGCCGAAGTTGCTGCTGTTGCTGATGTTGTTGCTGTGGCTGTCGTTGTTGCTGATGTTGCTGTCGATGCTGCTGCTGTTGTTTTCGTTGCTTTTGTTGCTGCTGTTGTTGTTGATTTAGCTGTTTCTGCTGATAGTGCTGCGGCTGGTACTGCTTATGCTGTGGCTGCTGGTATTGATGAAGCTGCTAAAGTTGCTGCTGTTGTTGCTGTGGCTGTCGTTGTTGCTGATGTTGCTGTAGATGCTGCTGCTGTTGTTTTCGTTGCTTTTGTTGCTGCTGTTGTAGTTGATTTAGCTGTTTCTGTTGATATTGCTGCTGCTGGTACTGCTTATGCTGTGGCTGCTGGTATTGATGTGGCTGCCGAAGTTGCTGCTGTTGCTGATGTTGTTGCTGTGGCTGTCGTTGTTGCTGATGTTGCTGTCGATGCTGCTGCTGTTGTTTTTGTGGCTTTTGTTGCTGCTGTTGTAGTTGATTTAGCTGTTTCTGCTGATATTGCTGCTGCTGGTACTGCTTATGCTGTGGCTGCTGATATTGATGTGGCTGCTGACGTTACTGCTGTTGTTGCTGTGGCTGTCGTTGTTGCTGATGTTGCTGTCGATGCTGCTGCTGTTGTTTTCGTTGCTCTTGTTGCTGCTGTTGTTGTTGATTTAGCTGTTTCTGCTGATAGTGCTGCGGCTGGTACTGCTTATGCTGTGGCTGCTGGTATTGATGTGGCTGTCGTTGTAGCTTATGTTGCTGTCGATGCTGCTGCTGTTGTTTTCGTTGCTTTTGTTGCTGCTGTTGTTGTTGATTTAGCTGTTTCTGCTGATAGTGCTGAGGCTGGTTCTGCTTATGCTGTGGCTGCTGGTATTGATGTGGCTGCTTAAGTTGCTGACGTTGCTGCTGTTGTTGCTGTGGCTGTCGTTGTTGCTGATGTTGCTGTCGATGCTGCTGCTGTTGTTTCTGTTGCTGTTGTTGTTGTTGGTTTAACTGTTTCTGCTGATAGTGCTGCGGCTGGTACTGCTTATGCTGTGGCTGCTGGTATTGATGTGGCTGCTTAAGTTGCTGTTGTTGTTGCTGTGGCTGTCGTTGTTGCTGACGTTGCTGTCGATGCTGCTGCTGTTGTTTTCGTTGCTTTAGTTGCTGCTGTTGTAGTTGATTTAGCTGTTTCTGCTGATATTGCTGGTGCTGGTACTGCTTATGCTGTGGCTGCTGGTATTGATGTGGCTGCTGAAGTTGCTGACGTTGCTGCTGTTGTTGCTGTGGCTGTCGTTGTTGCTGATGTTGTTGTCGATGCTGCTGCTGTTGTTTTCGTTGCTGCTGTTGTTGTTGATTTAGCTGTTTCTGCTGATATTGCTGCTGCTGGTACAGCTTATGCTGTGCCTGCTGGTATTGATGTGGCTGCTGAAAATGCTGACAATGCTGCTGTTGTTGCTGTGGCTGTCGTTGTTGCTGATGTTGCTGTCGATGCTGCTGCTGTTGTTTTCGTTGCTCTTGTTGCTGCTGTTGCTGTTGATTTAGCTGTTTCTGCTGATAGTGCTGCGGCTGGTACTGCTTATACTGTGGCTGCTGGTATTGATGTTTTGCTGTCGATGCTGCTGCTGTTGTTTTCGTTGCTTTTGTTGCTGCTGTTGTTGTTGATTTAGCTGTTTCTGCTGATAGTGCTGCGGCTGGTACTGCTTATGCTGTGGCTGCTGGTATTGATGTGGCTGCTTAAGTTGCTGACGTTGCTGCTGTTGTTGCTGTGGCTGTCGTTGTTGCTGATGTTGCTGTCGATGCTGCTGCTGTTGTTTTCGATGCTTTTGTTGCTGCTGTTGTTGTTGATTTAGCTGTATCTGCTGCGGCTGGTACTGCTTATGCTGTGGCTGCTGGTATTGATGTGGCTGCTTAAGTTGCTGACGTTGCTGCTGTTGTTGCTGTGGCTGTCGTTGTTGCTGATGTTGCTGTCGATGCTGCTGCTGTTGTTTTCGTTGCTTTTGTTGCTGCTGTTGTAGTTGATTTAGCTGTTTCTGCTGATATTGGTGCTGCTGGTACTGCTTATGCTGTGGCTGCTGGTATTGATGTGGCTGCTCGTTGTTGCTGATGTTGCTGTCTATGCTGCTGCTGTTGTTTTCGTTGCTTTTGTTGCTGCTGTTGTTGTTAATTTAGCTGTTTCTGCTGATAGTGCTGCGGCTGGTACTGCTTATGCTGTGGCTGCTGGTATTGATGTGGCTGCTTAAGTTGCTGACGTTGCTGCTGTTGTTGCTGTGGCTGTCGTTGTTGCTGATGTTGCTGTCGATGCTGCTGCTGTTGTTTTCGATGCTTTTGTTGCTGCTGTTGTTATTGATTTAGCTGTTTCTGCTGCGGCTGGTACTGCTTATGCTGTGGCTGCTGGTATTGATGTGGCTGCTTAAGTTGCTGACGTTGCTGCTGTTGTTGCTGTGGCTGTCGTTGTTGCTGATGTTGCTGTCGATGCTGCTGCTGTTGTTTTCGATGCTTTTGTTGCTGCTGTTGTTATTGATTTAGCTGTTTCTGCTGCGGCTGGTTCTGCTTATGCTGTGGCTGCTGGTATTGATGTGGCTGCTTAAGTTGCCGACGTTGCTGCTGTTGTTGCTGTGGCTGTCGTTGTTGCTGATGTTGCTGTCGATGCTGCTGCTGTTGTTTTTGTTGCTGCTGTTGTTGTTGATTTATCTGTTTCTGCTGATAGTGCTGCGGCTGGTACTGCTTATGCTGTGGCTGCTGGTATTGATGTGGCTGCTTAAGTTGCTGCTGTTGTTGCTGTGGCTGTCGTTGTTGCTGACGTTGCTGTCGATGCTGCTGCTGTTGTTTTCGTTGCTTTTGTTGCTGCTGTTGTAGTTGATTTAGCTGTTTCTGCTGATATTGCTGGTGCTGGTACTGCTTATGCTGTGGCTGCTGGTATTGATGTGGCTGCTGAAGTTGCTGACGTTGCTGCTGTTGTTGCTGTGGCTGTCGTTGTTGCTGATGTTGTTGTCGATGCTGCTGCTGTTGTTTTCGTTGCTTTTGTTGCTGCTGTTGTTGTTGATTTAGCTGTTTCTGCTGATATTGCTGCTGCTGGTACAGCTTATGCTGTGCCTGCTGGTATTGATGTGGCTGCTGACATTGCTGCTGTTGTTGCTGTGGCTGTCGTTGTTGCTGATGTTGCTGTCGATGCTGCTGCTGTTGTTTTCGTTGCTCTTGTTGCTGCTGTTGCTGTTGATTTAGCTGTTTCTGCTGATAGTGCTGCGGCTGGTACTGCTTATACTGTGGCTGCTGGTATTGATGTGGCTGCTCGTTGTTGCTGATGTTGCTGTCGATGCTGCTGCTGTTGTTTTCGTTGCTTTTGTTGCTGCTGTTGTTGTTGATTTAGCTGTTTCTGCTGATAGTGCTGCGGCTGGTACTGCTTATGCTGTGGCTGCTGGTATTGATGTGGCTGCTTAAGTTGCTGACGTTGCTGCTGTTGTTGCTGTGGCTGTCGTTGTTGCTGATGTTGCTGTCGATGCTGCTGCTGTTGTTTTCGATGCTTTTGTTGCTGCTGTTGTTGTTGATTTAGCTGTTTCTGCTGTAGTCCGGCTGGTACTGCTTATGCTGTGGCTGCTGGTATTGATGTGGCTGCTTAAGTTGCTGACGTTGCTGCTGTTGTTGCTGTGGCTGTCGTTGTTGCTGATGTTGCTGTCGATGCTGCTGCTGTTGTTTTCGTTGCTTTTGTTGCTGCTGTTGTAGTTGATTTAGCTGTTTCTGCTGATATTGGTGCTGCTGGTACTGCTTATGCTGTGGCTGCTGGTATTGATGTGGCTGTCATTGTTGCTGATGTTGCTGTCTATGCTGCTGCTGTTGTTTTCGTTGCTCTTGTTGCTGCTGTTGTTGTTGATTTAGCTGTTTCTGCTGATATTGCTGCTGCTGGTACTGCTTATGCTGTGGCTGCTGGTATTGATGTGGCTGCTGAAGATGCTGACATTGCTGCTGTTGTTGCTGTGGGTGTCGTTGCTGTCGATGCTGCTGCTGTTGTTTTCGTTGCTTTTGTTGCTGCTGTTGTTGTTGATTTAGCTGTTTCTGCTGATAGTGCTGCGGCTGGTACTGCTTATGCTGTGGCTGCTGGTATTGATGTGGCTGCTGGTATTGATGTGGCTGCTTAAGTTGCTGACGTTGCTGCTGTTGTTGCTGTGGCTGTCGTTGTTGCTGATGTTGCTGTCGATGCTGCTGCTGTTGTTTTTGTTGCTTTTGTTGCTGATTTTGTTGTTGATTTAACTGTTTCTGCTGATAGTGCTGCGGCTGGTACTGCTTATGCTGTGGCTGCTGGTATTGATGTGGCTGCTTAAGTTGCTGACGTTGCTGCTGTTGTTGCTGTGGCTGTCGTTGTTGCTGATGTTGCTGTCGATGCTGCTGCTGTTGTTTTCGTTGCTTTAGTTGCTGCTGTTGTAGTTGATTTAGCTGTTTCTGCTGATATTGCTGGTGCTGGTACTGCTTATGCTGTGCCTGCTGGTATTGATGTGGCTGCTGAAGTTGCTGACGTTGCTGCTGTTGTAGCTGTGGCTGTCGTGGTTGCTGATGTTGTTGTCGTTGCTGCTGCTGCTGTTGTTTTCGTTGCTCTTGTTGCTGCTGTTGTTGCTGATTTAGCTGTTTTTGCTGATATTGTTGCTGCTGGTACTGCTTATGCTGTGGCTGTCGTTGTTGCTGTCGATGCTGCTGCTGTTGTTTTCGTTGCTGCTGTTGTTGTTGATTAAGCTGTTTCTGCTGATATTGCTGCTGCTGGTACTGCTTATGCTGTGGCTGCTGGTATTGATGTGGCTGCTGAAGTTGATGTTGCTGCTGTTGTTGCTGTGGCTGTCGTTGTTGCTGATGTTGCTGTCGATGCTGCTGCTGTTGTTTTCGTTGCTCTTGTTGCTGCTGTTGTTGTTGATTTAGCTGTTTCTGCTGATAGTGCTGCGGCTGGTACTGCTTATGCTGTGGCTGCTGGTATTGATGTGGCTGCTTAAGTTGCTGACGTTGCTGCTGTTGTTGCTGTGGCTGTCGTTGTTGCTGATGTTGCTGTCGATGCTGCTGCTGTTGTTTTCGTTGCTTTTGTTGCTGCTGTTGTAGTTGATTTAGCTGTTTCTGGTGATATTGGTGCTGCTGGTACTGCTTATGCTGTGGCTGCTGGTATTGATGTGGCTGTCGTTGTTGCTGATGTTGCTGTCGATGCTGCTGCTGTTGTTTTCGTTGCTTTTGTTGCTGCTGTTGTTGTTGATTTAGCTGTTTCTGCTGATATTGCTGCTGCTGGTACTGCTTATGCTGTGGCTGCTGGTATTGATGTGGCTGCTGAAGTTGCTGACGTTGCTGCTGTTGTTGCTGTGGCTGTCGTTGTTGCTGATGTTGCTGTCGATGCTGCTGCTGTTGCTTTTGTTGCTGCTGTTGTTGTTGATTTAGCTGTTTCTGCTGATATTGCTGCTGCTGGTACTGCTTATGCTGTGGCTGCTGGTATTGATGTGGCTGTCGTTGTTGCTGATGTTGCTGTCGATGCTGCTGCTGTTGTTTTCGTTGCTCTTGTTGCTGCTGCTGTTGTTGATTTAGCTGTTTCTGCTGATAGTGCTGCGGCTGGTACTGAAGTTGCTGCTGTTGCTGATGTTGTTGCTGTGGCATTCGGTGTTGCTGATGTTGCTGTCGATGCTGCTGCTGTTGCTTTTGTTGCTGCTGTTGTAGTTGATTTAGCTGTTTCTGCTGATATTGCTGCTGCTGGTACTGCTTATGCTGTGGCTGCTGGTATTGATGTGGCTGCCGTCGTTGTAGCTGATGCTGCTGTCGATGCTGCTGCTGTTGTTTTCGATGCGTTTGTTGCTGCTGTTGTTGTTGATTTAGCTGTTTCTGCTGATAGTGCTGCGGCTGGTACTGCTTATGCTGTGGCTGCTGGAATTGATGTGGCTGCTGGTATTGATGTGGCTGCTGAAGATGCTGACATTGCTGCTGTTGTTGCTGTGGGTGTCGTTGTTGCTGTCGATGCTGCTGCTGTTGTTTTCGTTGCTTTTGTTGCTGCTGTTGTTATTGATTTAGCTGTTTCTGCTGTCCGGCTGGTACTGCTTATGCTGTGGCTGCTGGTATTGATGTGGCTGCTTAAGTTGCTGACGTTGCTGCTGTTGTTGCTGTGGCTGTCGTTGTTGCTGATGTTGCTGTCGATGCTGCTGCTGTTGTTTTCGATGCTTTTGTTGCTGCTGTTGTTATTGATTTAGCTGTTTCTGCTGCGGCTGGTACTGCTTATGCTGTGGCTGCTGGTATTGATGTGGCTGCTTAAGTTGCTGACGTTGCTGCTGTTGTTGCTGTGGCTGTCGTTGTTGCTGATGTTGCTGTCGATGCTGCTGCTGTTGTTTTCGTTGCTTTTGTTGCTGCTGTTGTAGTTGATTTAGCTGTTTCTGCTGATATTGGTGCTGCTGGTACTGCTTATGCTGTGGCTGCTGGTATTGATGTGGCTGTCATTGTTGCTGATGTTGCTGTCTATGCTGCTGCTGTTGTTTTCGTTTCTCTTGTTGCTGCTGTTGTTGTTGATTTAGCTGTTTCTGCTGATATTGCTGCTGCTGGTACTGCTTATGCTGTGGCTGCTGGTATTGATGTGGCTGCTGAAGATGCTGACATTGCTGCTGTTGTTGCTGTGGGTGTCGTTGTTGCTGTCGATGCTGCTGCTGTTGTTTTCGTTGCTTTTGTTGCTGCTGTTGTTGTTGATTTAGCTGTTTCTGCTGATAGTGCTGCGGCTGGTACTGCTTATGCTGTGGCTGCTGGTATTGATGTGGCTGCTGGTATTGATGTGGCTGCTTAAGTTGCTGACGTTGCTGCTGTTGTTGCTGTGGCTGTCGTTGTTGCTGATGTTGCTGTCGATGCTGCTGCTGTTGTTTTTGTTGCTTTTGTTGCTGATTTTGTTGTTGATTTAACTGTTTCTGCTGATAGTGCTGCGGCTGGTACTGCTTATGCTGTGGCTGCTGGTATTGATGTGGCTGCTTAAGTTGCTGACGTTGCTGCTGTTGTTGCTGTGGCTGTCGTTGTTGCTGATGTTGCTGTCGATGCTGCTGCTGTTGTTTTCGTTGCTTTAGTTGCTGCTGTTGTAGTTGATTTAGCTGTTTCTGCTGATATTGCTGGTGCTGGTACTGCTTATGCTGTGCCTGCTGGTATTGATGTGGCTGCTGAAGTTGCTGACGTTGCTGCTGTTGTAGCTGTGGCTGTCGTTGTTGCTGATGTTGTTGTCGTTGCTGCTGCTGCTGTTGTTTTCGTTGCTCTTGTTGCTGCTGTTGTTGCTGATTTAGCTGTTTTTGCTGATATTGTTGCTGCTGGTACTGCTTATGCTGTGGCTGCTGGTATTGATGTGGCTGTCGTTGTTGCTGTCGATGCTGCTGCTGTTGTTTTCGTTGCTTTTGTTGCTGCTGTTGTTGTTGATTTAGCTGTTTCTGCTGATATTGCTGCTGCTGGTACAGCTTATGCTGTGCCTGCTGGTATTGATGTGGCTGCTGAAAAAGCTGACAATGCTGCTGTTGTTGCTGTGGCTTTCGTTGTTGCTGATGTTGCTGTCGATGCTGCTGCTGTTGTTTTCGTTGCTCTTGTTGCTGCTGTTGCTGTTGATTTAGCTGTTTCTGCTGATAGTGCTGCGGCTGGTACTGCTTATACTGTGGCTGCTGGTATTGATGTTGCTGTCGATGCTGCTGCTGTTGTTTTCGTTGCTTTTGTTGCTGCTGTTGTTGTTGATTTAGCTGTTAATGCTGATAGTGCTGCGGCTGGTACTGCTTATGCTGTGGCTGCTGGTATTGATGTGGCTGCTTAAGTTGCTGACGTTGCTGCTGTTGTTGCTGTGGCTGTCGTTGTTGCTGATGTTGCTGTCTATGCTGCTGCTGTTGTTTTCGTTGCTTTTGTTGCTGCTGTTGTTGTTAATTTAGCTGTTTCTGCTGATAGTGCTGCGGCTGGTACTGCTTATGCTGTGGCTGCTGGTATTGATGTGGCTGCTTAAGTTGCTGACGTTGCTGCTGTTGTTGCTGTGGCTGTCGTTGTTGCTGATGTTGCTGTCGATGCTGCTGCTGTTGTTTTCGATGCTTTTGTTGCTGCTGTTGTTATTGATTTAGCTGTTTCTGCTGATATTGCGGCTGGTACTGCTTATGCTGTGGCTGCTGGTATTGATGTGGCTGCTTAAGTTGCTGACGTTGCTGCTGTTGTTGCTGTGGCTGTCGTTGTTGCTGATGTTGCTGTCGATGCTGCTGCTGTTGTTTTCGTTGCTTTTGTTGCTGCTGTTGTAGTTGATTTAGCTGTTTCTGCTGATATTGGTGCTGCTGGTACTGCTTATGCTGTGGCTGCTGGTATTGATGTGGCTGTCGTTGTTGCTGATGTTGCTGTCTATGCTGCTGCTGTTGTTTTCGTTGCTTTTGTTGCTGCTGTTGTCGTTAATTTAGCTGTTTCTGCTGATAGTGCTGCGGCTGGTACTGCTTATGCTGTGGCTGCTGGTATTGATGTGGCTGCCGAAGTTGCTGCTGTTGCTGATGTTGTTGCTGTGGCTGTCGTTGTTGCTGATGTTGCTGTCGATGCTGCTGCTGTTGTTTTCGTTGCTTTTGTTGCTGCTGTTGTAGTTGATTTAGCTGTTTCTGCTGATATTGCTGCGGCTGGTACTGCTTATGCTGTGGCTGCTGGTATTGATGAAACTGCTTAAGTTGCTGACGTTGCTGCTGTTGTTGCTGTGGCTGTCGTTGTTGCTGATGCTTATGCTGTGGCTGCTAAAGTTGCTGACGTTGCTGCTGTTGTTGCTGTGGCTGTCGTTGTTGCTGATGTTGCTGTCGATACTGCTGCTGTTGTTTTCATTGCTTTTGTTGCTGCTGTTGTTGTTGATTTAGCTGTTTCTGCTGATATTGCTGCTGCTGGTACTGCTTATGCTGTGGCTGCTGGTATTGATGTGGCTGCTTAAGTTGCTGACGTTGCTGCTGTTGTTGCTGTGGCGGTCGTTGTTGCTGATGTTGCTGTCGATGCTGCTGCTGTTGTTTTCGTTGCTTTTTTTGCTGCTGTTGTTGTTGATGAAGCTGTTTCTGCTAAAAGTGCTGCGGCTGGTACTGCTTATGCTGTGGCTGTCGTTGTTGCTGATGTTGCTGTCGATGCTGCTGCGGTTGTTTTCCTTGCTGCTGTTGTTGTTGATTTAGCTGTTTCTGCTGATATTGCTGCTGCTGGTACTGCTTATGCTGTGGCTGCTGGTATTGATGTGGCTGCCGAAGTTGCTGCTGTTGCTGATATTGTTGCTGTGGCTGTCGTTGTTGCTGATGTTGCTGTCGATGCTGCTGCTGTTGTTTTCGTTGCTTTTGTTGCTGCTGTTGTTGTTGATTTAGCTGTTTCTGCTGATAGTGCTGCGGCTGGTACTGCTTATGCTGTGGCTGCTGGTATTGATGAAGCTGCTAAAGTTGCTGCTGTTGTTGCTGTGGCTGTCGTTGTTGCTGATGTTGCTGTAGATGCTGCTGCTGTTGTTTTCGTTGCTTTTGTTGCTGCTGTTGTAGTTATTTAGCTGTTTCTGTTGATATTGCTGCTGCTGGTACTGCTTATGCTGTGGCTGCTGGTATTGATGAAGCTGCTTAAGTTGCTGACGTTGCTGCTGTTGTTGCTGTGGCTGTCGTTGTTGCTGATGTTGCTGTCGATGCTGCTGCTGTTGTTTTCGATGCTTTTGTTGCTGCTGTTGTTATTGATTTAGCTGTTTCTGCTGCGGCTGGTACTGCTTATGCTGTGGCTGCTGGTATTGATGTGGCTGCTTAAGTTGCTGACGTTGCTGCTGTTGTTGCTGTGGCTGTCGTTGTTGCTGATGTTGCTGTCGATGCTGCTGCTGTTGTTTTCGTTGCTTTTGTTGCTGCTGTTGTAGTTGATTTAGCTGTTTCTGCTGATATTGGTGCTGCTGGTACTGCTTATGCTGTGGCTGCTGGTATTGATGTGGCTGTCATTGTTGCTGATGTTGCTGTCTATGCTGCTGCTGTTGTTTTCGTTTCTCTTGTTGCTGCTGTTGTTGTTGATTTAGCTGTTTCTGCTGATATTGCTGCTGCTGGTACTGCTTATGCTGTGGCTGCTGGTATTGATGTGGCTGCTGAAGATGCTGACATTGCTGCTGTTGTTGCTGTGGGTGTCGTTGTTGCTGTCGATGCTGCTGCTGTTGTTTTCGTTGCTTTTGTTGCTGCTGTTGTTGTTGATTTAGCTGTTTCTGCTGATAGTGCTGCGGCTGGTACTGCTTATGCTGTGGCTGCTGGTATTGATGTGGCTGCTGGTATTGATGTGGCTGCTTAAGTTGCTGACGTTGCTGCTGTTGTTGCTGTGGCTGTCGTTGTTGCTGATGTTGCTGTCGATGCTGCTGCTGTTGTTTTTGTTGCTTTTGTTGCTGATTTTGTTGTTGATTTAACTGTTTCTGCTGATAGTGCTGCGGCTGGTACTGCTTATGCTGTGGCTGCTGGTATTGATGTGGCTGCTTAAGTTGCTGACGTTGCTGCTGTTGTTGCTGTGGCTGTCGTTGTTGCTGATGTTGCTGTCGATGCTGCTGCTGTTGTTTTCGTTGCTTTAGTTGCTGCTGTTGTAGTTGATTTAGCTGTTTCTGCTGATATTGCTGGTGCTGGTACTGCTTATGCTGTGCCTGCTGGTATTGATGTGGCTGCTGAAGTTGCTGACGTTGCTGCTGTTGTAGCTGTGGCTGTCGTTGTTGCTGATGTTGTTGTCGTTGCTGCTGCTGCTGTTGTTTTCGTTGCTCTTGTTGCTGCTGTTGTTGCTGATTTAGCTGTTTTTGCTGATATTGTTGCTGCTGGTACTGCTTATGCTGTGGCTGCTGGTATTGATGTGGCTGTCGTTGTTGCTGTCGATGCTGCTGCTGTTGTTTTCGTTGCTTTTGTTGCTGCTGTTGTTGTTGATTTAGCTGTTTCTGCTGATATTGCTGCTGCTGGTACAGCTTATGCTGTGCCTGCTGGTATTGATGTGGCTGCTGAAAAAGCTGACAATGCTGCTGTTGTTGCTGTGGCTTTCGTTGTTGCTGATGTTGCTGTCGATGCTGCTGCTGTTGTTTTCGTTGCTCTTGTTGCTGCTGTTGCTGTTGATTTAGCTGTTTCTGCTGATAGTGCTGCGGCTGGTACTGCTTATACTGTGGCTGCTGGTATTGATGTTGCTGTCGATGCTGCTGCTGTTGTTTTCGTTGCTTTTGTTGCTGCTGTTGTTGTTGATTTAGCTGTTAATGCTGATAGTGCTGCGGCTGGTACTGCTTATGCTGTGGCTGCTGGTATTGATGTGGCTGCTTAAGTTGCTGACGTTGCTGCTGTTGTTGCTGTGGCTGTCGTTGTTGCTGATGTTGCTGTCTATGCTGCTGCTGTTGTTTTCGTTGCTTTTGTTGCTGCTGTTGTTGTTAATTTAGCTGTTTCTGCTGATAGTGCTGCGGCTGGTACTGCTTATGCTGTGGCTGCTGGTATTGATGTGGCTGCTTAAGTTGCTGACGTTGCTGCTGTTGTTGCTGTGGCTGTCGTTGTTGCTGATGTTGCTGTCGATGCTGCTGCTGTTGTTTTCGATGCTTTTGTTGCTGCTGTTGTTATTGATTTAGCTGTTTCTGCTGCGGCTGGTACTGCTTATGCTGTGGCTGCTGGTATTGATGTGGCTGCTTAAGTTGCTGACGTTGCTGCTGTTGTTGCTGTGGCTGTCGTTGTTGCTGATGTTGCTGTCGATGCTGCTGCTGTTGTTTTCGTTGCTTTTGTTGCTGCTGTTGTAGTTGATTTAGCTGTTTCTGCTGATATTGGTGCTGCTGGTACTGCTTATGCTGTGGCTGCTGGTATTGATGTGGCTGTCGTTGTTGCTGATGTTGCTGTCTATGCTGCTGCTGTTGTTTTCGTTGCTTTTGTTGCTGCTGTTGTCGTTAATTTAGCTGTTTCTGCTGATAGTGCTGCGGCTGGTACTGCTTATGCTGTGGCTGCTGGTATTGATGTGGCTGCCGAAGTTGCTGCTGTTGCTGATGTTGTTGCTGTGGCTGTCGTTGTTGCTGATGTTGCTGTCGATGCTGCTGCTGTTGTTTTCGTTGCTTTTGTTGCTGCTGTTGTAGTTGATTTAGCTGTTTCTGCTGATATTGCTGCGGCTGGTACTGCTTATGCTGTGGCTGCTGGTATTGATGAAACTGCTTAAGTTGCTGACGTTGCTGCTGTTGTTGCTGTGGCTGTCGTTGTTGCTGATGCTTATGCTGTGGCTGCTAAAGTTGCTGACGTTGCTGCTGTTGTTGCTGTGGCTGTCGTTGTTGCTGATGTTGCTGTCGATACTGCTGCTGTTGTTTTCATTGCTTTTGTTGCTGCTGTTGTTGTTGATTTAGCTGTTTCTGCTGATATTGCTGCTGCTGGTACTGCTTATGCTGTGGCTGCTGGTATTGATGTGGCTGCTTAAGTTGCTGACGTTGCTGCTGTTGTTGCTGTGGCGGTCGTTGTTGCTGATGTTGCTGTCGATGCTGCTGCTGTTGTTTTCGTTGCTTTTTTTGCTGCTGTTGTTGTTGATGAAGCTGTTTCTGCTAAAAGTGCTGCGGCTGGTACTGCTTATGCTGTGGCTGTCGTTGTTGCTGATGTTGCTGTCGATGCTGCTGCGGTTGTTTTCCTTGCTGCTGTTGTTGTTGATTTAGCTGTTTCTGCTGATATTGCTGCTGCTGGTACTGCTTATGCTGTGGCTGCTGGTATTGATGTGGCTGCCGAAGTTGCTGCTGTTGCTGATATTGTTGCTGTGGCTGTCGTTGTTGCTGATGTTGCTGTCGATGCTGCTGCTGTTGTTTTCGTTGCTTTTGTTGCTGCTGTTGTTGTTGATTTAGCTGTTTCTGCTGATAGTGCTGCGGCTGGTACTGCTTATGCTGTGGCTGCTGGTATTGATGAAGCTGCTAAAGTTGCTGCTGTTGTTGCTGTGGCTGTCGTTGTTGCTGATGTTGCTGTAGATGCTGCTGCTGTTGTTTTCGTTGCTTTTGTTGCTGCTGTTGTAGTTATTTAGCTGTTTCTGTTGATATTGCTGCTGCTGGTACTGCTTATGCTGTGGCTGCTGGTATTGATGAAGCTGCTTAAGTTGCTGACGTTGCTGCTGTTGTTGCTGTGGCTGTCGTTGTTGCTGATGTTGCTGTCGATGCTGCTGCTGTTGTTTTCGATGCTTTTGTTGCTGCTGTTGTTATTGATTTAGCTGTTTCTGCTGCGGCTGGTACTGCTTATGCTGTGGCTGCTGGTATTGATGTGGCTGCTTAAGTTGCTGACGTTGCTGCTGTTGTTGCTGTGGCTGTCGTTGTTGCTGATGTTGCTGTCGATGCTGCTGCTGTTGTTTTCGTTGCTTTTGTTGCTGCTGTTGTAGTTGATTTAGCTGTTTCTGCTGATATTGGTGCTGCTGGTACTGCTTATGCTGTGGCTGCTGGTATTGATGTGGCTGTCATTGTTGCTGATGTTGCTGTCTATGCTGCTGCTGTTGTTTTCGTTTCTCTTGTTGCTGCTGTTGTTGTTGATTTAGCTGTTTCTGCTGATATTGCTGCTGCTGGTACTGCTTATGCTGTGGCTGCTGGTATTGATGTGGCTGCTGAAGATGCTGACATTGCTGCTGTTGTTGCTGTGGGTGTCGTTGTTGCTGTCGATGCTGCTGCTGTTGTTTTCGTTGCTTTTGTTGCTGCTGTTGTTGTTGATTTAGCTGTTTCTGCTGATAGTGCTGCGGCTGGTACTGCTTATGCTGTGGCTGCTGGTATTGATGTGGCTGCTGGTATTGATGTGGCTGCTTAAGTTGCTGACGTTGCTGCTGTTGTTGCTGTGGCTGTCGTTGTTGCTGATGTTGCTGTCGATGCTGCTGCTGTTGTTTTTGTTGCTTTTGTTGCTGATTTTGTTGTTGATTTAACTGTTTCTGCTGATAGTGCTGCGGCTGGTACTGCTTATGCTGTGGCTGCTGGTATTGATGTGGCTGCTTAAGTTGCTGACGTTGCTGCTGTTGTTGCTGTGGCTGTCGTTGTTGCTGATGTTGCTGTCGATGCTGCTGCTGTTGTTTTCGTTGCTTTAGTTGCTGCTGTTGTAGTTGATTTAGCTGTTTCTGCTGATATTGCTGGTGCTGGTACTGCTTATGCTGTGCCTGCTGGTATTGATGTGGCTGCTGAAGTTGCTGACGTTGCTGCTGTTGTAGCTGTGGCTGTCGTTGTTGCTGATGTTGTTGTCGTTGCTGCTGCTGCTGTTGTTTTCGTTGCTCTTGTTGCTGCTGTTGTTGCTGATTTAGCTGTTTTTGCTGATATTGTTGCTGCTGGTACTGCTTATGCTGTGGCTGCTGGTATTGATGTGGCTGTCGTTGTTGCTGTCGATGCTGCTGCTGTTGTTTTCGTTGCTTTTGTTGCTGCTGTTGTTGTTGATTTAGCTGTTTCTGCTGATATTGCTGCTGCTGGTACAGCTTATGCTGTGCCTGCTGGTATTGATGTGGCTGCTGAAAAAGCTGACAATGCTGCTGTTGTTGCTGTGGCTTTCGTTGTTGCTGATGTTGCTGTCGATGCTGCTGCTGTTGTTTTCGTTGCTCTTGTTGCTGCTGTTGCTGTTGATTTAGCTGTTTCTGCTGATAGTGCTGCGGCTGGTACTGCTTATACTGTGGCTGCTGGTATTGATGTTGCTGTCGATGCTGCTGCTGTTGTTTTCGTTGCTTTTGTTGCTGCTGTTGTTGTTGATTTAGCTGTTAATGCTGATAGTGCTGCGGCTGGTACTGCTTATGCTGTGGCTGCTGGTATTGATGTGGCTGCTTAAGTTGCTGACGTTGCTGCTGTTGTTGCTGTGGCTGTCGTTGTTGCTGATGTTGCTGTCTATGCTGCTGCTGTTGTTTTCGTTGCTTTTGTTGCTGCTGTTGTTGTTAATTTAGCTGTTTCTGCTGATAGTGCTGCGGCTGGTACTGCTTATGCTGTGGCTGCTGGTATTGATGTGGCTGCTTAAGTTGCTGACGTTGCTGCTGTTGTTGCTGTGGCTGTCGTTGTTGCTGATGTTGCTGTCGATGCTGCTGCTGTTGTTTTCGATGCTTTTGTTGCTGCTGTTGTTATTGATTTAGCTGTTTCTGCTGCGGCTGGTACTGCTTATGCTGTGGCTGCTGGTATTGATGTGGCTGCTTAAGTTGCTGACGTTGCTGCTGTTGTTGCTGTGGCTGTCGTTGTTGCTGATGTTGCTGTCGATGCTGCTGCTGTTGTTTTCGTTGCTTTTGTTGCTGCTGTTGTAGTTGATTTAGCTGTTTCTGCTGATATTGGTGCTGCTGGTACTGCTTATGCTGTGGCTGCTGGTATTGATGTGGCTGTCGTTGTTGCTGATGTTGCTGTCTATGCTGCTGCTGTTGTTTTCGTTGCTTTTGTTGCTGCTGTTGTCGTTAATTTAGCTGTTTCTGCTGATAGTGCTGCGGCTGGTACTGCTTATGCTGTGGCTGCTGGTATTGATGTGGCTGCCGAAGTTGCTGCTGTTGCTGATGTTGTTGCTGTGGCTGTCGTTGTTGCTGATGTTGCTGTCGATGCTGCTGCTGTTGTTTTCGTTGCTTTTGTTGCTGCTGTTGTAGTTGATTTAGCTGTTTCTGCTGATATTGCTGCGGCTGGTACTGCTTATGCTGTGGCTGCTGGTATTGATGAAACTGCTTAAGTTGCTGACGTTGCTGCTGTTGTTGCTGTGGCTGTCGTTGTTGCTGATGCTTATGCTGTGGCTGCTAAAGTTGCTGACGTTGCTGCTGTTGTTGCTGTGGCTGTCGTTGTTGCTGATGTTGCTGTCGATGCTGCTGCTGTTGCTTTTGTTGCTGCTGTTGTTGTTGATTTAGCTGTTTCTGCTGATATTGCTGCTGCTGGTACTGCTTATGCTGTGGCTGCTGGTATTGATGTGGCTGCTTAAGTTGCTGACGTTGCTGCTGTTGTTGCTGTGGCGGTCGTTGTTGCTGATGTTGCTGTCGATGCTGCTGCTGTTGTTTTCGTTGCTTTTTTTGCTGCTGTTGTTGTTGATGAAGCTGTTTCTGCTAAAAGTGCTGCGGCTGGTACTGCTTATGCTGTGGCTGTCGTTGTTGCTGATGTTGCTGTCGATGCTGCTGCGGTTGTTTTCCTTGCTGCTGTTGTTGTTGATTTAGCTGTTTCTGCTGATATTGCTGCTGCTGGTACTGCTTATGCTGTGGCTGCTGGTATTGATGTGGCTGCCGAAGTTGCTGCTGTTGCTGATGTTGTTGCTGTGGCTGTCGTTGTTGCTGATGTTGCTGTCGATGCTGCTGCTGTTGTTTTCGTTGCTTTTGTTGCTGCTGTTGTTGTTGATTTAGCTGTTTCTGCTGATAGTGCTGCGGCTGGTACTGCTTATGCTGTGGCTGCTGGTATTGATGAAGCTGCTAAAGTTGCTGCTGTTGTTGCTGTGGCTGTCGTTGTTGCTGATGTTGCTGTAGATGCTGCTGCTGTTGTTTTCGTTGCTTTTGTTGCTGCTGTTGTAGTTATTTAGCTGTTTCTGTTGATATTGCTGCTGCTGGTACTGCTTATGCTGTGGCTGCTGGTATTGATGAAGCTGCTTAAGTTGCTGACGTTGCTGCTGTTGTTGCTGTGGCTGTCGTTGTTGCTGATGTTGCTGTCGATGCTGCTGCTGTTGTTTTCGTTGCTTTTGTTGCTGCTGTTGTAGTTGATTTAGCTGTTTCTGCTGATATTGCTGCGGCTGGTACTGCTTATGCTGTGGCTGCTGGTATTGATGAAGCTGCTTAAGTTGCTGACGTTGCTGCTGTTGTTGCTGTGGCTGTCGTTGTTGCTGATGTTGCTGTCGATGCTGCTGCTGTTGTTTTCGTTGCTTTTGTTGCTGCTGTTGTTGTTGATTTAGCTGTTTCTGCTGATAGTGCTGCGGCTGGTACTGCTTATGCTGTGGCTGCTGGTATTGATGAAGCTGCTAAAGTTGCTGCTGTTGTTGCTGTGGCTGTCGTTGTTGCTGATGTTGCTGTAGATGCTGCTGCTGTTGTTTTCGTTGCTTTTGTTGCTGCTGTTGTAGTTATTTAGCTGTTTCTGTTGATATTGCTGCTGCTGGTACTGCTTATGCTGTGGCTGCTGGTATTGATGTGGCTGCCGAAGTTGCTGCTGTTGCTGATGTTGTTGCTGTGGCTGTCGTTGTTGCTGATGTTGCTGTCGATGCTGCTGCTGTTGTTTTTGTGGCTTTTGTTGCTGCTGTTGTAGTTGATTTAGCTGTTTCTGCTGATATTGCTGCTGCTGGTACTGCTTATGCTGTGGCTGCTGATATTGATGTGGCTGTCGTTGTTGCTGATGTTGCTGTCGATGCTGCTGCTGTTGTTTTCGTTGCATTTGTTGCTGCTGTTGTTGTTTATTTAGCTGTTTCTGCTGATATTGCTGCGGCTGGTACTGCTTATGCTGTGGCTGCTGCTTATGCTGTGGCTGCTTAAGTTGCTGACGTTGCTGCTGTTGTTGCTGTGGCTGTCGTTGTTGCTGATGTTGCTGTCGATGCTGCTGCTGTTGTTTTCGTTGCTTTTTTTGCTGCTGTTGTTGTTGATTTAGCTGTTTCTGATGATATTGCTGCTGCTGGTACTGCTTATGCTGTGGCTGCTGGTATTGATGTGGCTGTCGTTATTGCTGATGTTGCTGTCAAAGCTGCTGCTGTTGTTTTCGTTGCTTTTGTTGCTGCTGTTGTTGTTGATTTAGCTGTTTCTGCTGATAGTGCTGCGGCTGGTACTGCTTATGCTGTGGCTGCTGGTATTGATGTGGCTGCCGAAGTTGCTGCTGTTGCTGATGTTGTTGCTGTGGCTGTCGTTGTTGCTGATGTTGCTGTCGATGCTGCTGCTGTTGTTTTCGTTGCTTTTGTTGCTGCTGTTGTAGTTGATTTAGCTGTTTCTGCTGATATTGCTGCGGCTGGTACTGCTTATGCTGTGGCTGCTGGTATTGATGTGGCTGCTTAAGTTGCTGACGTTGCTGCTGTTGTTGCTGTGGCTGTCGTTGTTGCTGATGTTGCTGTCGATGCTGCTGCTGTTGTTTTTGTTGCTGTTGTTGCTGCTGTTTTTGTTGATTTGACTGTTTCTGCTGATAGTGCTGCGGCTGGTACTGCTTATGCTGTGGCTGCTGGTATTGATGTGGCTGCTGACGTTACTGCTGTTGTTGCTGTGGCTGTCGTTGTTGCTGATGTTGCTGTCGATGCTGCTGCTGTTGTTTTCGTTGCTCTTGTTGCTGCTGTTGTTGTTGATTTAACTGTTTCTGCTGATAGTGCTGCGGCTGGTACTGCTTATGCTGTGGCTGCTGGTATTGATGTGGCTGTCGTTGTAGCTTATGTTGCTGTCGATGCTGCTGCTGTTGTTTTCGTTGCTTTTGTTGCTGCTGTTGTTGTTGATTTAGCTGTTTCTGCTGATAGTGCTGAGGCTGGTTCTGCTTATGCTGTGGCTGCTGGTATTGATGTGGCTGCTTAAGTTGCTGACGTTGCTGCTGTTGTTGCTGTGGCTGTCGTTGTTGCTGATGTTGCTGTCGATGCTGCTGCTGTTGTTTTTGTTGCTGTTGTTGTTGTTGGTTTAACTGTTTCTGCTGATAGTGCTGCGGCTGGTACTGCTTATGCTGTGGCTGCTGGTATTGATGTGGCTGCTTAAGTTGCTGTTGTTGTTGCTGTGGCTGTCGTTGTTGCTGACGTTGCTGTCGATGCTGCTGCTGTTGTTTTCGTTGCTTTAGTTGCTGCTGTTGTAGTTGATTTAGCTGTTTCTGCTGATATTGCTGGTGCTGGTACTGCTTATGCTGTGGCTGCTGGTATTGATGTGGCTGCTGAAGTTGCTGACGTTGCTGCTGTTGTTGCTGTGGCTGTCGTTGTTGCTGATGTTGTTGTCGATGCTGCTGCTGTTGTTTTCGTTGCTTTTGTTGCTGCTGTTGTTGTTGATTTAGCTGTTTCTGCTGATATTGCTGCTGCTGGTACAGCTTATGCTGTGCCTGCTGGTATTGATGTGGCTGCTGAAAATGCTGACAATGCTGCTGTTGTTGCTGTGGCTGTCGTTGTTGCTGATGTTGCTGTCGATGCTGCTGCTGTTGTTTTCGTTGCTCTTGTTGCTGCTGTTGCTGTTGATTTAGCTGTTTCTGCTGATAGTGCTGCGGCTGGTACTGCTTATACTGTGGCTGCTGGTATTGATGTTGCTGTCGATGCTGCTGCTGTTGTTTTCGTTGCTTTTGTTGCTGCTGTTGTTGTTGATTTAGCTGTTAATGCTGATAGTGCTGCGGCTGGTACTGCTTATGCTGTGGCTGCTGGTATTGATGTGGCTGCTTAAGTTGCTGACGTTGCTGCTGTTGTTGCTGTGGCTGTCGTTGTTGCTGATGTTGCTGTCGATGCTGCTGCTGTTGTTTTCGATGCTTTTGTTGCTGCTGTTGTTATTGATTTAGCTGTTTCTGCTGCGGCTGGTACTGCTTATGCTGTGGCTGCTGGTATTGATGTGGCTGCTTAAGTTGCTGACGTTGCTGCTGTTGTTGCTGTGGCTGTCGTTGTTGCTGATGTTGCTGTCGATGCTGCTGCTGTTGTTTTCGTTGCTTTTGTTGCTGCTGTTGTAGTTGATTTAGCTGTTTCTGCTGATATTGGTGCTGCTGGTACTGCTTATGCTGTGGCTGCTGGTATTGATGTGGCTGTCGTTGTTGCTGATGTTGCTGTCTATGCTGCTGCTGTTGTTTTCGTTGCTTTTGTTGCTGCTGTTGTTGTTAATTTAGCTGTTTCTGCTGATAGTGCTGCGGCTGGTACTGCTTATGCTGTGGCTGCTGGTATTGATGTGGCTGCTTAAGTTGCTGACGTTGCTGCTGTTGTTGCTGTGGCTGTCGTTGTTGCTGATGTTGCTGTCGATGCTGCTGCTGTTGTTTTCGATGCTTTTGTTGCTGCTGTTGTTATTGATTTAGCTGTTTCTGCTGCGGCTGGTACTGCTTATGCTGTGGCTGCTGGTATTGATGTGGCTGCTTAAGTTGCTGACGTTGCTGCTGTTGTTGCTGTGGCTGTCGTTGTTGCTGATGTTGCTGTCGATGCTGCTGCTGTTGTTTTCGCTGCTTTTGTTTCTGCTGTTGTTATTGATTTAGCTGTTTCTGCTGCGGCTGGTTCTGCTTATGCTGTGGCTGCTGGTATTGATGTGGCTGCTTAAGTTGCCGACGTTGCTGCTGTTGTTGCTGTGGCTGTCGTTGTTGCTGATGTTGCTGTCGATGCTGCTGCTGTTGTTTTTGTTGCTGCTGTTGTTGTTGATTTAACTGTTTCTGCTGATAGTGCTGCGGCTGGTACTGCTTATGCTGTGGCTGCTGGTATTGATGTGGCTGCTTAAGTTGCTGCTGTTGTTGCTGTGGCTGTCGTTGTTGCTGACGTTGCTGTCGATGCTGCTGCTGTTGTTTTCGTTGCTTTAGTTGCTGCTGTTGTAGTTGATTTAGCTGTTTCTGCTGATATTGCTGGTGCTGGTACTGCTTATGCTGTGGCTGCTGGTATTGATGTGGCTGCTGAAATTGCTGACGTTGCTGCTGTTGTTGCTGTGGCTGTCGTTGTTGCTGATGTTGTTGTCGATGCTGCTGCTGTTGTTTTCGTTGCTTTTGTTGCTGCTGTTGTTGTTGATTAAGCTGTTTCTGCTGATATTGCTGCTGCTGGTACAGCTTATGCTGTGCCTGCTGGTATTGATGTGGCTGCTGACAATGCTGCTGTTGTTGCTGTGGCTGTCGTTGTTGCTGATGTTGCTGTCGATGCTGCTGCTGTTGTTTTCGTTGCTCTTGTTGCTGCTGTTGCTGTTGATTTAGCTGTTTCTGCTGATAGTGCTGCGGCTGGTACTGCTTATACTGTGGCTGCTGGTATTGATGTGGCTGTCGTTGTTGCTGATGTTGCTGTCGATGCTGCTGCTGTTGTTTTCGTTGCTTTTGTTGCTGCTGTTGTTGTTGATTTAGCTGTTTCTGCTGATAGTGCTGCGGCTGGTACTGCTTATGCTGTGGCTGCTGGTATTGATGTGGCTGCTTAAGTTGCTGACGTTGCTGCTGTTGTTGCTGTGGCTGTCGTTGTTGCTGATGTTGCTGTCGATGCTGCTGCTGTTGTTTTCGATGCTTTTGTTGCTGCTGTTGTTATTGATTTAGCTGTTTCTGCTGCGGCTGGTACTGCTTATGCTGTGGCTGCTGGTATTGATGTGGCTGCTTAAGTTGCTGACGTTGCTGCTGTTGTTGCTGTGGCTGTCGTTGTTGCTGATGTTGCTGTCGATGCTGCTGCTGTTGTTTTCGTTGCTTTTGTTGCTGCTGTTGTAGTTGATTTAGCTGTTTCTGCTGATATTGGTGCTGCTGGTACTGCTTATGCTGTGGCTGCTGGTATTGATGTGGCTGTCATTGTTGCTGATGTTGCTGTCTATGCTGCTGCTGTTGTTTTCGTTGCTCTTGTTGCTGCTGTTGTTGTTGATTTAGCTGTTTCTGCTGATATTGCTGCTGCTGCTACTGCTTATGCTGTGGCTGCTGGTATTGATGTGGCTGCTGAAGATGCTGACATTGCTGCTGTTGTTGCTGTGGTTGTCGTTGCTGTCGATGCTGCTGCTGTTGTTTTCGTTGCTTTTGTTGCTGCTGTTGTTGTTGATTTAGCTGTTTCTGCTGATAGTGCTGCGGCTGGTACTGCTTATGCTGTGGCTGCTGGTATTGATGTGGCTGCTGGTATTGATGTGGCTGCTTAAGTTGCTGACGTTGCTGCTGTTGTTGCTGTGGCTGTCGTTGTTGCTGATGTTGCTGTCGATGCTGCTGCTGTTGTTTTTGTTGCTTTTGTTGCTGATTTTGTTGTTGATTTAACTGTTTCTGCTGATAGTGCTGCGGCTGGTACTGCTTATGCTGTGGCTGCTGGTATTGATGTGGCTGCTTAAGTTGCTGACGTTGCTGCTGTTGTTGCTGTGGCTGTCGTTGTTGCTGATGTTGCTGTCGATGCTGCTGCTGTTGTTTTCGTTGCTTTAGTTGCTGCTGTTGTAGTTGATTTAGCTGTTTCTGCTGATATTGCTGGTGCTGGTACTGCTTATGCTGTGCCTGCTGGTATTGATGTGGCTGCTGAAGTTGCTGACGTTGCTGCTGTTGTAGCTGTGGCTGTCGTGGTTGCTGATGTTGTTGTCGTTGCTGCTGCTGCTGTTGTTTTCGTTGCTCTTGTTGCTGCTGTTGTTGCTGATTTAGCTGTTTTTGCTGATTTTGTTGCTGCTGGTACTGCTTATGCTGTGGCTGTCGTTGTTGCTGTCGATGCTGCTGCTGTTGTTTTCGTTGCTGCTGTTGTTGTTGATTAAGCTGTTTCTGCTGATATTGCTGCTGCTGGTACTGCTTATGCTGTGGCTGCTGGTATTGATGTGGCTGCTGAAGTTGATGTTGCTGCTGTTGTTGCTGTGGCTGTCGTTGTTGCTGATGTTGCTGTCGATGCTGCTGCTGTTGTTTTCGTTGCTCTTGTTGCTGCTGTTGTTGTTGATTTAGCTCTTTCTGCTGATAGTGCTGCGGCTGGTACTGCTTATGCTGTGGCTGCTGGTATTGATGTGGCTGCTTAAGTTGCTGACGTTGCTGCTGTTGTTGCTGTGGCTGTCGTTGTTGCTGATGTTGCTGTCGATGCTGCTGCTGTTGTTTTCGTTGCTTTTGTTGCTGCTGTTGTAGTTGATTTAGCTGTTTCTGGTGATATTGGTGCTGCTGGTACTGCTTATGCTGTGGCTGCTGGTATTGATGTGGCTGTCGTTGTTGCTGATGTTGCTGTCGATGCTGCTGCTGTTGTTTTCGTTGCTTTTGTTGCTGCTGTTGTTGTTGACTTAGCTCTTTCTGCTGATATTGCTGCTGCTGGTACTGCTTATGCTGTGGCTGCTGGTATTGATGTGGCTGCTGAAGTTGCTGACGTTGCTGCTGTTGTTGCTGTGGCTGTCGTTGTTGCTGATGTTGCTGTCGATGCTGCTGCTGTTGTTTTCGTTGCTTTTGTTGCTGCTGTTGTTGTTGATTTAGCTGTTTCTGCTGATATTGCTGCTGCTGGTACTGCTTATGCTGTGGCTGCTGGTATTGATGTGGCTGTCGTTGTAGCTGATGCTGCTGTCGATGCTGCTGCTGTTGTTTTCGATGCGTTTGTTGCTGCTGTTGTTGTTGATTTAGCTGTTTCTGCTGATAGTGCTGCGGCTGGTACTGCTTATGCTGTGGCTGCTGGTATTGATGTGGCTGCTGGTATTGATGTGGCTGCTGAAGATGCTGACATTGCTGCTGTTGTTGCTGTGGGTGTCGTTGTTGCTGTCGATGCTGCTGCTGTTGTTTTCGTTGCTTTTGTTGCTGCTGTTGTTATTGATTTAGCTGTTTCTGCTGCGGCTGGTACTGCTTATGCTGTGGCTGCTGGTATTGATGTGACTGCTTAAGTTGCTGACGTTGCTGCTGTTGTTGCTGTGGCTGTCGTTGTTGCTGATGTTGCTGTCGAGGCTGCTGCTGTTGTTTTCGATGCTTTTGTTGCTGCTGTTGTTATTGATTTAGCTGTTTCTGCTGCGGCTGGTACTGCTTATGCTGTGGCTGCTGGTATTGATGTGGCTGCTTAAGTTGCTGACGTTGCTGCTGTTGTTGCTGTGGCTGTCGTTGTTGCTGATGTTGCTGTCGATGCTGCTGCTGTTGTTTTCGTTGCTTTTGTTGCTGCTGTTGTAGTTGATTTAGCTGTTTCTGCTGATATTGGTGCTGCTGGTACTGCTTATGCTGTGGCTGCTGGTATTGATGTGGCTGTCATTGTTGCTGATGTTGCTGTCTATGCTGCTGCTGTTGTTTTCGTTTCTCTTGTTGCTGCTGTTGTTGTTGATTTAGCTGTTTCTGCTGATATTGCTGCTGCTGGTACTGCTTATGCTGTGGCTGCTGGTATTGATGTGGCTGCTGAAGATGCTGACATTGCTGCTGTTGTTGCTGTGGGTGTCGTTGTTGCTGTCGATGCTGCTGCTGTTGTTTTCGTTGCTTTTGTTGCTGCTGTTGTTGTTGATTTAGCTGTTTCTGCTGATAGTGCTGCGGCTGGTACTGCTTATGCTGTGGCTGCTGGTATTGATGTGGCTGCTGGTATTGATGTGGCTGCTTAAGTTGCTGACGTTGCTGCTGTTGTTGCTGTGGCTGTCGTTGTTGCTGATGTTGCTGTCGATGCTGCTGCTGTTGTTTTTGTTGCTTTTGTTGCTGATTTTGTTGTTGATTTAGCTGTTTCTGCTGATAGTGCTGCGGCTGGTACTGCTTATGCTGTGGCTGCTGGTATTGATGTGGCTGCTTAAGTTGCTGACGTTGCTGCTGTTGTTGCTGTGGCTGTCGTTGTTGCTGATGTTGCTGTCGATGCTGCTGCTGTTGTTTTCGTTGCTTTAGTTGCTGCTGTTGTAGTTGATTTAGCTGTTTCTGCTAATATTGCTGGTGCTGGTACTGCTTATGCTGTGCCTGCTGGTATTGATGTGGCTGCTGAAGTTGCTGACGTTGCTGCTGTTGTAGCTGTGGCTGTCGTTGTTGCTGATGTTGTTGTCGTTGCTGCTGCTGCTGTTGTTTTCGTTGCTCTTGTTGCTGATGTTGTTGCTGATTTAGCTGTTTTTGCTGATATTGTTGCTGCTGGTACTGCTTATGCTGTGGCTGCTGGTATTGATGTGGCTGTCGTTGTTGCTGTCGATGCTGCTGCTGTTGTTTTCGTTGCTGCTGTTGTTGTTGATTAAGCTGTTTCTGCTGATATTGCTGCTGCTGGTACTGCTTATGCTGTGGCTGCTGGTATTGATGTGGCTGCTGAAGTTGATGTTGCTGCTGTTGTTGCTGTGGCTGTCGTTGTTGCTGATGTTGCTGTCGATGCTGCTGCTGTTGTTTTCGTTGCTCTTGTTGCTGCTGTTGTTGTTGATTTAGCTGTTTCTGCTGATAGTGCTGCGGCTGGTACTGCTTATGCTGTGGCTGCTGGTATTGATGTGGCTGCTTAAGTTGCTGACGTTGCTGCTGTTGTTGCTGTGGCTGTCGTTGTTGCTGATGTTGCTGTCGATGCTGCTGCTGTTGTTTTCGGTGCTTTTGTTGCTGCTGTTGTAGTTGATTTAGCTGTTTCTGGTGATATTGGTGCTGCTGGTACTGCTTATGCTGTGGCTGCTGGTATTGATGTGGCTGTCGTTGTTGCTGATGTTGCTGTCGATGCTTCTGCTGTTGTTTTCGTTGCTTTTGTTGCTGCTGTTGTTGTTGACTTAGCTGTTTCTGCTGATATTGCTGCTGCTGGTACTGCTTATGCTGTGGCTGCTGGTATTGATGTGGCTGCTGAAGTTGCTGACGTTGCTGCTGTTGTTGCTGTGGCTGTCGTTGTTGCTGATGTTGCTGTCGATGCTGCTGCTGTTGTTTTCGTTGCTTTTGTTGCTGCTGTTGTTGTTGATTTAGCTGTTTCTGCTGATATTGCTGCTGCTGGTACTGCTTATGCTGTGGCTGCTGGTATTGATGTGGCTGTTCTACTTCTCTTTTTTCGTTGTTGCTGATGTTGCTGTCGATGCTGCTGCTGTTGTTTTCGTTGCTCTTGTTGCTGCGGCTGTTGATTTAGCTGTTTCTGCTGATAGTGCTGCGGCTGGTAGTGAAGTTGCTGCTGTTGCTGATGTTGTTGCTGTGGCATTCGTTGTTGCTGATGTTGCTGTCGATGCTGCTGCTATTGTTTTCGTTTTTTTTTGCTGCTGTTGTAGTTGATTTAGCTGTTTCTGCTGATATTGCTGCTGCTGGTACTGCTTATGCTGTGGCTGCTGGTATTGATGTGGCTGTCGTTGTAGCTGATGCTGCTGTCGATGCTGCTGCTGTTGTTTTCGTTGCTTTTGTTGCTGCTGTTGTTGTTGATTTAGCTGTTTCTGCTGATAGTGCTGCGGCTGGTACTGCTTATGCTGTGGCTGCTGGTATTGATGTGGCTGCTTAAGTTGCTGACGTTGCTGCTGTTGTTGCTGTGGCTGTCGTTGTTGCTGATGTTGCTGTCGATGCTGCTGCTGTTGTTTTCGTTGCTTTTGTTGCTGCTGTTGTAGTTGATTTAGCTGTTTCTGCTGATATTGCTGGTGCTGGTACTGCTTATGCTGTGGCTGCTGGTATTGATGTGGCTGCTGAAGTTGCTGACGTTGCTGCTGTTGTTGCTGTGGCTGTCGTTGTTGCTGATGTTGCTGTCGATGCTGCTGCTGCTGTTGTTTTCGTTGCTCTTGTTGCTGCTGTTGTTGCTGATTTAGCTGTTTCTGCTGATATTGCTGCTGCTGGTACTGCTTATGCTGTGGCTGCTGGTATTGATGTGGCTGTCGTTGTTGCTGTCGATGCTGCTGCTGTTGTTTTCGTTGCTTGCTGTTGTTGTTGATTTAGCTGTTTCTGCTGATATTGCTGGTGCTGGTACTGCTTATGCTGTGGCTGCTGGTATTGATGTGGCTGCTGAAGTTGATGTTGCTGCTGTTGTTGCTGTGGCTGTCGTTGTTGCTGATGTTGCTGTCGATGCTGCTGCTGTTGTTTTCGTTGCTCTTGTTGCTGCTGTTGTTGTTGATTTAGCTGTTTCTGCTGATAGTGCTGCGGCTGGTACTGCTTATGCTGTGGCTGCTGGTATTGATGTGGCTGCTTAAGTTGCTGACGTTGCTGCTGTTGTTGCTGTGGCTGTCGTTGTTGCTGATGTTGCTGTCGATGCTGCTGCTGTTGTTTTCGGTGCTTTTGTTGCTGCTGTTGTAGTTGATTTAGCTGTTTCTGCTGATATTGGTGCTGCTGGTACTGCTTATGCTGTGGCTGCTGGTATTGATGTGGCTGTCGTTGTTGCTGATGTTGCTGTCGATGCTGCTGCTGTTGTTTTCGTTGCTTTTGTTGCTGCTGTTGTTGTTGATTTAGCTGTTTCTGCTGATATTGCTGCTGCTGGTACTGCTTATGCTGTGGCTGCTGGTATTGATGTGGCTGCTGAAGTTGCTGACGTTGCTGCTGTTGTTGCTGTGGCTGTCGTTGTTGCTGATGTTGCTGTCGATGCTGCTGCTGTTGTTTTCGTTGCTTTTGTTGCTGCTGTTGTTGTTGATTTAGCTGTTTCTGCTGATATTGCTGCTGCTGGTACTGCTTATGCTGTGGCTGCTGGTATTGATGTGGCTGTCGTTGTTGCTGATGTTGCTGTCGATGCTGCTGCTGTTGTTTTCGTTGCTCTTGTTGCTGCTGTTGTTGATTAAGCTGTTTCTGCTGATAGTGCTGCGGCTGGTACTGAAGTTGCTGCTGTTGCTGATGTTGTTGCTGTGGCATTCGTTGTTGCTGATGTTGCTGTCGATGCTGCTGCTATTGTTTTCGTTTTTTTTTTTGCTGCTGTTGTAGTTGATTTAGCTGTTTCTGCTGATATTGCTGCTGCTGGTACTGCTTATGCTGTGGCTGCTGGTATTGATGTGGCTGTCGTTGTAGCTGATGCTGCTGTCGATGCTGCTGCTGTTGTTTTCGATGCTTTTGTTGCTGCTGTTGTTGTTGATTTAGCTGTTTCTGCTGATAGTGCTGCGGCTGGTACTGCTTATGCTGTGGCTGCTGGTATTGATGTGGCTGTCGTTGTAGCTGATGCTGCTGTCGATGCTGCTGCTGTTGTTTTCGATGCTTTTAATGCTGCTGTTGTTATTGATTTAGCTGTTTCTGCTGATAGTGCTGCGGCTGGTACTGCTTATGCTGTGGCTGCTGGTATTGATGTGGCTGCTTAAGTTGCTGACGTTGCTGCTGTTGTTGCTGTGGCTGTCGTTGTTGCTGATGTTGCTGTCGATGCTGCTACTGTTGTTGCTGTGGCTGTCGTTGTTGCGGATGTTGCTGTCGATGCTGCTGCTGTTGTTTTTGTTGCTTTAGTTGCTGCTGTTGTAGTTGATTTAGCTGTTTCTGCTGATATTGCTTGTGCTGGAACTGCTTATGCTGTGGCTGTGGTTGTTGCTGATGTTGCTGTCGATGCTGCTGCTGTTGTTTTCGTTCCTCTTGTTGCTGCTGTTGTTGTTGATTTAGCTGTTTCTGCTGATAGTGCTGTGGCTGGTACTGCTTATGCTGTGGCTGCTGGTATTGATGTGGCTGCTTAGGTTGGTGACGTTGCTGCTGTTGTTGCTGTGGCTGTCGTTGTTGCTGATGTTGCTGTCGATGCTGCTGCTGTTGTTTTCGTTGCTTTTGTTGCTGCTGTTGTTGTTGATTTAGCTGTTTCTGCTGATATTGCTGCTGCTGGTACTGCTTATGCTGTGGCTGCTGGTATTGATGTGGCTGCTGAAGTTGCTGACGTTGCTGCTGTTGATGCTGTGGCTGTCGTTGTTGCTGATGTTGCTGTCGATGCTGCTGCTGTTGTTTTCGCTGCTTTTATTGCTGCTGTTGTTGTTGATTTAGCTGTTTCTGCTGATATTGCTGCTGCTGGTACTGCTTATGCTGTGGCTGCTGGTATTGATGTGGCTGCTTAAGTTGCTGACGTTGCTGCTGTTGTTGCTGTGGCTGTCGTTTTTGCTGTCGATGCTGCTGCTGTTGTTTTCGTGGTTTTTTGTTGCTGCTGTTGTAGTTGATTTAGCTGTTTCTGCTGATATTGCTGCTGCTGGTACTGCTTATGCTGTGGCGGCTGGTATTGATGTGGCTGCTTTAGTTGCTGATGATGCTGCTGTTGTTGCTGTGGCTGTCGTTGTTGCTGATGTTGCTGTCGATGCTGCTGCTGTTGTTTTCGTTGCTTTTGTTGCTGCTGTTGTTGTTGATTTAGCTGTTTCTGCTGATATTGCTGCTGCTGGTACTGCTTATGCTGTGGCTGCTGGTATTGATGTGGCTGTCGTTGTTGCTGATGTTGCTGTCGATGCTGCTGCTGTTGTTATCGTTGCTCTTGTTGCTGCTGTTGTTGTTGATTTAGCTGTTTCTGCTGATATTGCTGCTGCTGGTACTGCTTATGCTGTGGCTGCTGGTATTGATGTGGCTGTTGTTGTTGCTGATGTGGCTGTTGTTGTTGCTGATGTTGCTGTCGATGCTGCTGGTGTTGTTTTCGTTGCTTTGATTGCTGCTGTTGTTGTTGATTTAGCTGTTTCTGCTGATATTGCTGCTGCTGGTACTGCCTATGCTGTGGCTGCTGGTATTGATGTGGCTGCTGAAGTTGCTGCTGTTGATGCTGTGGCTGTCGTTGTTGCTGATGTTGCTGTCGATGCTGCTGCTGTTGTTTTCGTTGCTTTTGTTGCTGCTGTTGTTGTTGATTTAGCTGTTTCTGCTGATATTGCTGCTGCTGGTACTGCTTATGCTGTGGCTGCTGGTATTGATGTGGCTGCTTAAGTTGCTGACGTTGCTGCTGTTGTTGCTGTGGCTGTCGTTTTTGCTGTCGATGCTGCTGCTGTTGTTTTCGTGGTTTTTTGTTGCTGCTGTTGTAGTTGATTTAGCTGTTTCTGCTGATATTGCTGCTGCTGGTACTGCTTATGCTGTGGCTGCTGGTATTGATGTGGCTGTCGTTGTTGCTGATGTTGCTGTCGATGCTGCTGCTGTTGTTTTCGTTGCTCTTTTTGCTGCTGTTGTTGTTGATTTAGCTGTTTCTGCTGATAGTGCTGCGGCTGGTACTGCTTATGCTGTGGCTGCTGGTATTGATAAGGCTGTCGTTGTTGCTGATGTTGCTGCCGATGCTGCTGCTGTTGTTTTCGTTGCTTTTGTTGCTGCTGTTGTTGATTTAGCTGTTTCTGCTGATAGTGCTGCGGCAGGTTCTGCTTATGCTGTGGGTGCTGGTATTGATGTGGCTGCTTAGGTTGGTGACGTTGCTGCTGTTGTAGCTGTGGCTGTCGTTGTTGCTGATGTTGCTGTCGATGCTGCTGCTGTTGTTTTCGTTGCTTTTGTTGCTGCTGTTGTAGTTGATTTAGCTGTTTCTGCTGATATTGCTGCTGCTGGTACTGCTAATGCTGTGGCTGCTGGTATTGATGTGGCTGTCGTTGTTGCTGATGTTGCTGTCGATGCTGCTGCTGTTGTTTTCGTTGCTTTTGTTGCTGCTGTTGTTGTTGATTTAGCTGTTTCTCCTGATATTGCTGCTGCTGGTACTGCTTATGCTGTGGCTGCTGGTATTGATGTGGCTGCTGAAGTTGCTGACGTTGCTGCTGTTGATGCTGTGGCTGTCGTTGTTGCTGATGTTGCTGTCGATGCTGCTGCTGTTCTTTTCGTTGCTTTTGTTGCTGCTGTTGTTGTTGATTTAGCTGTTTCTGCTGATATTGCTGCTGCTGGTACTGCTTATGCTGTGGCTGCTGGTATTGATGTGGCTGTCGTTGTTGCTGATGTTGCTGTCGATGCTGCTGCTGTTGTTATCGTTGCTCTTGTTGCTGCTGTTGTTGTTGTTATTTAGCTGTTTCTGCTGATATTGCTGCTGCTGGTACTGCTTATGCTGTGGCTGCTGGTATTGATGTGGCTGTTGTTGTTGCTGATGTTGCTGTCGATGCTGCTGGTGTTGTTTTCGTTGCTTTTATTGCTGCTGTTGTTGTTGATTTAGCTGTTTCTGCTGATATTGCTGCTGCTGGTACTGCTTATGCTGTGGCTGCTGGTATTGATGTGGCTGCTGAAGTTGCTGACGTTGCTGCTGTTGATGCTGTGGCTGTCGTTGTTGCTGATGTTGCTGTCGATGCTGCTGCTGTTGTTTTCGTTGCTTTTGTTGCTGCTGTTGTTGTTGATTTAGCTGTTTCTGCTGATATTGCTGCTGCTGGTACTGCTTATGCTGTGGCTGCTGGTATTGATGTGGCTGCTTAAGTTGCTGACGTTGCTGCTGTTGTTGCTGTGGCTGTCGTTTTTTGCTGTCGATGCTGCTGCTGTTGTTTTCGTGGTTTTTGTTGCTGCTGTTGTAGTTGATTTAGCTGTTTCTGCTGATATTGCTGCTGCTGGTACTGCTTATGCTGTGGCTGCTGGTATTGATGTGGCTGTTGTTGTTGCTGATGTTGCTGTCGATGCTGCTGGTGTTGTTTTCGTTGCTTTTATTGCTGCTGTTGTTGTTGATTTAGCTGTTTCTGCTGATATTGCTGCTGCTGGTACTGCTTATGCTGTGGCTGCTGGTATTGATGTGGCTGTCGTTGTTGCTGATGTTGCTGTCGATGCTGCTACTGTTGTTGCTGTGGCTGTCGTTGTTGCGGATGTTGCTGTCGATGCTGCTGCTGTTGTTTTTGTTGCTTTAGTTGCTGCTGTTGTAGTTGATTTAGCTGTTTCTGCTGATATTGCTTGTGCTGGAACTGCTTATGCTGTGGCTGTGGTTGTTGCTGATGTTGCTGTCGATGCTGCTGCTGTTGTTTTCGTTCCTCTTGTTGCTGCTGTTTTTGTTGATTTAGCTGTTTCTGCTGATAGTGCTGTGGCTGGTACTGCTTATGCTGTGGGTGCTGGTATTGATGTGGCTGCTTAGGTTGGTGACGTTGCTGCTGTTGTTGCTGTGGCTGCCGTTGTTGCTGATGTTGCTGTCGATGCTGCTGCTGTTGTTTTCGTTGCTTTTGTTGCTGCTGTTGTTGTTGATTTAGCTGTTTCTGCTGATATTGCTGCTGCTGGTACTGCTTATGCTGTGGCTGCTGGTATTGATGTGGCTGCTTAAGTTGCTGACGTTGCTGCTGTTGTTGCTGTGGCTGTCGTTTTTGCTGTCGATGCTGCTGCTGTTGTTTTCGTGGTTTTTTGTTGCTGCTGTTGTAGTTGATTTAGCTGTTTCTGCTGATATTGCTGCTGCTGGTACTGCTTATGCTGTGGCGGCTGGTATTGATGTGGCTGCTTTAGTTGCTGATGATGCTGCTGTTGTTGCTGTTGTTATCGTTGCTCTTGTTGCTGCTGTTGTTGTTGATTTGACTGTTTCTGCTGATATTGCTGCTGCTGGTACTGCTTATGCTGTGGCTGCTGGTATTGATGTGGCTGTTGTTGTTGCTGATGTGGCTGTTGTTGTTGCTGATGTTGCTGTCGATGCTGCTGGTGTTGTTTTCGTTGCTTTGATTGCTGCTGTTGTTGTTGATTTAGCTGTTTCTGCTGATATTGCTGCTGCTGGTACTGCCTATGCTGTGGCTGCTGGTATTGATGTGGCTGCTTAAGTTGCTGACGTTGCTGCTGTTGTTGCTGTGGCTGTCGTTTTTGCTGTCGATGCTGCTGCTGTTGTTTTCGTGGTTTTTTGTTGCTGCTGTTGTAGTTGATTTAGCTGTTTCTGCTGATATTGCTGCTGCTGGTACTGCTTATGCTGTGGCTGCTGGTATTGATGTGGCTGTCGTTGTTGCTGATGTTGCTGTCGATGCTGCTGCTATTGTTTTCGTTGCTTTTGTTGCTGCTGTTGTTGTTGATTTAGCTGTTTCTGCTGATAGTGGTGCGGCTGGTACTGCTTATGCTGTGGCTGTCGTTGTTGCTGATGTTGCTGTCGATGCTGCTGCTGTTGTTTTCGTTGCTCTTTTTGCTGCTGTTGTTGTTGATTTAGCTGTTTCTGCTGATAGTGCTGCGGCTGGTACTGCTTATGCTGTGGCTGCTGGTATTGATAAGGCTGTCGTTGTTGCTGATGTTGCTGCCGATGCTGCTGCTGTTGTTTTCGTTGCTTTTGTTGCTGCTGTTGTTGATTTAGCTGTTTCTGCTGATAGTGCTGCGGCTGGTTCTGCTTATGCTGTGGGTGCTGGTATTGATGTGGCTGCTTAGGTTGGTGACGTTGCTGCTGTTGTAGCTGTGGCTGTCGTTGTTGCTGATGTTGCTGTCGATGCTGCTGCTGTTGTTTTCGTTGCTTTTGTTGCTGCTGTTGTAGTTGATTTAGCTGTTTCTGCTGATATTGCTGCTGCTGGTACTGCTTATGCTGTGGCTGCTGGTATTGATGTGGCTGTCGTTGTTGCTGATGTTGCTGTCGATGCTGCTGCTGTTGTTTTCGTTGCTTTTGTTGCTGCTGTTGTTGTTGATTTAGCTGTTTCTCCTGATATTGCTGCTGCTGGTACTGCTTATGCTGTGGCTGCTGGTATTGATGTGGCTGCTGAAGTTGCTGACGTTGCTGCTGTTGATGCTGTGGCTGTCGTTGTTGCTGATGTTGCTGTCGATGCTGCTGCTGTTCTTTTCGTTGCTTTTGTTGCTGCTGTTGTTGTTGATTTAGCTGTTTCTGCTGATATTGCTGCTGCTGGTACTGCTTATGCTGTGGCTGCTGGTATTGATGTGGCTGTCGTTGTTGCTGATGTTGCTGTCGATGCTGCTGCTGTTGTTATCGTTGCTCTTGTTGCTGCTGTTGTTGTTGTTATTTAGCTGTTTCTGCTGATATTGCTGCTGCTGGTACTGCTTATGCTGTGGCTGCTGGTATTGATGTGGCTGTTGTTGTTGCTGATGTTGCTGTCGATGCTGCTGCTGTTGTTTTCGTTGCTTTTGTTGCTGCTGTTGTTGTTGATTTAGCTGTTTCTGCTGATATTGCTGCTGCTGGTACTGCTTATGCTGTGGCTGCTGGTATTGATGTGGCTGCTGAAGTTGCTGACGTTGCTGCTGTTGATGCTGTGGCTGTCGTTGTTGCTAATGTTGCTGTCGATGCTGCTGCTGTTGTTTTCGTTGCTTTTGTTGCTGCTGTTGTTGTTGATTTAGCTGTTTCTGCTGATATTGCTGCTGCTGGTACTGCTTATGCTGTGGCTGCTGGTATTGATGTGGCTGCTTAAGTTGCTGACGTTGCTGCTGTTGTTGCTGTGGCTGTCGTTTTTGATGTTGCTGTCGATGCTGCTGCTGTTGTTTTCGTGGTTTTTTGTTGCTGCTGTTGTAGTTGATTTAGCTGTTTCTGCTGATATTGCTGCTGCTGGTACTGCTTATGCTGTGGCTGCTGGTATTGATGTGGCTGTCGTTGTTGCTGATGTTGCTGTCGATGCTGCTGCTATTGTTTTCGTTGCTTTTGTTGCTGCTGTTGTTGTTGATTTAGCTGTTTCTGCTGATAGTGGTGCGGCTGGTACTGCTTATGCTGTGGCTGTCGTTGTTGCTGATGTTGCTGTCGATGCTGCTGCTGTTGTTTTCGTTGCTCTTGTTGCTGCTGTTGTTGTTGATTTAGCTGTTTCTGCTGATAGTGCTGCGGCTGGTACTGCTTATGCTGTGGCTGCTGGTATTGACAAGGCTGTCGTTGTTGCTGATGTTGCTGTCGATGCTGCTGCTGTTGTTTTCGTTGCTTTTGTTGCTGCTGTTGTTGATTTAGCTGTTTCTGCTGATAGTGCTGCGGCTGGTACTGCTTATGCTGTGGCTGCTGGTATTGATGTGGCTGCTTAAGTTGCTGACGTTGCTGCTGTTGTTGCTGTGGCTGTCGTTGTTGCTGATGTTGCTGTCGATGCTGCTGCTGTTGTTTTCGTTGCTTTTGTTGCTGCTGTTGTTGATTTAGCTGTTTCTGCTGATAGTGCTGCTGCTGGTACTGCTTATGCTGTGGCTGCTGGTATTGATGTGGCTGTCGTTGTTGCTGATGTTGCTGCTGCTGTTGTTTTCGTTGCTTTTGTTGCTGCTGTTGTTGTTGATTTAGCTGTTTCTGCTGAAATTGCTGCTGCTGGTACTGCTTATGCTGTGGCTGCTGGTATTGATGTGGCTGCTGAAGTTGCTGACGTTGCTGCTGTTGTTGCTGTGGCTGTCGTTGTTGCTGATGTTGCTGTCGATGCTGCTGCTGTTGTTTTCGTTGCTTTTGTTGCTGCTGTTGTTGTTGATTTAGCTGTTTCTGCTGATATTGCTGCTGCTGGTACTGCTTATGATGTGGCTGCTGGTATTGATGTGGCTGTCGTTGTTGCTGATGTTGCTGTCGATGCTGCTGCTGTTGTTTTCGTTGCTTTTGTTGCTGCTGTTGTTGTTGATTTAGCTGTTTCTGCTGATAGTGCTGCGGCTGGTACTGCTTATGCTGTGGCTGCTGGTATTGATGTGGCGGCTTAAGTTGCTGACGTTCCTGCTTTTGTTGCTGTGGCGGTCGTTGTTGCTGTCGATGCTGCTGCTGTTGTTTTCGTTGCTCTTGTTGCTGCTGCTGTTGTTGATTAAGCTGTTTCTGCTGATAGTGCTGCGGATGGTACTGCTTATGCTGTGGCTGCTGGTATTGATGTGGCTGCTTAAGTTGCTGACGTTGCTGCTGTTGTTGCTGTGGCTGTCGTTGTTGCTGATGTTGCTGTCGATGCTGCTGCTGTTGTTTTCGTTGCTTTTGTTGCTGCTGTTGTAGTTGATTTAGCTGTTTCTGCTGATATTGCTGCTGCTGGTACTGCTTATGCTGTGGCTGCTGGTATTGATGTGGCTGTCGTTGTTGCTGATGTTGCTGCTGCTGTTGTTTTCGTTGCTTTTGTTGCTGCTGTTGTTGTTGATTTAGCTTTTTCTGCTGATATTGCTGCTGCTGGTACTGCTTATGCTGTGGCTGCTGGTATTGATGTGGCTGTCGTTGTTGCTGATGTTGCTGTCGATGCTGCTGCTATTGTTTTCGTTGCTTTTGTTGCTGCTGTTGTTGTTGATTTAGCTGTTTCTGCTGATAGTGGTGCGGCTGGTACTGCTTATGCTGTGGCTGTCGTTGTTGCTGTCGATGCTGCTGCTGTTGTTTTCGTTCCTCTTGTTGCTGCTGTTGTTGTTGATTTAGCTGTTTCTGCTGATAGTGCTGTGGCTGGTACTGCTTATGCTGTGGGTGCTGGTATTGATGTGGCTGCTTAGGTTGGTGACGTTGCTGCTGTTGTTGCTGTGGCTGTCGTTGTTGCTGATGTTGCTGTCGATGCTGCTGCTGTTGTTTTCGTTGCTTTTGTTGCTGCTGTTGTTGTTGATTTAGCTGTTTCTGCTGATAGTGCTGCGGCTGGTACTGCTTATGCTGTGGCTGCTGGTATTGATGTGGCTGCTTAAGTTGCTGACGTTGCTTCTGTTGTTGCTGATGTTACTGTCGATGCTGCTGCTGTTGTTTTCGTTGCTTTTGTTGCTGCTGTTGTTGTTGATTTAGCTGTTTCTGCTGATATTGCTGCTGCTGTTACTGCTTATGCTGTGGCTGCTGGTATTGATGTGGCTGTCGTTGTTGCTGATGTTGCTGTCGATGCTGCTGCTGTTGTTTTCGTTGCTTTTGTTGCTGCTGTTGTTGTTGATTTAGCTGTTTCTGCTGATATTGCTGCTGCTGGTACTGCTTATGCTGTGGCTGCTGGTATTGATGTGGCTGCTGAAGTTGCTGACGTTGCTGCTGTTGATGCTGTGGCTGTCGTTGTTGCTGATGTTGCTGTCGATGCTGCTGCTGTTGTTTTCGTTGCTTTTGTTGCTGCTGTTGTTGTTGATTTAGCTGTTTCTGCTGATAGTGGTGCGGCTGGTACTGCTTATGCTGTGGCTGTCGTTGTTGCTGTCGATGCTGCTGCTGTTGTTTTCGTTCCTCTTGTTGCTGCTGTTGTTGTTGATTTAGCTGTTTCTGCTGATAGTGCTGTGGCTGGTACTGCTTATGCTGTGGGTGCTGGTATTGATGTGGCTGCTTAGGTTGGTGACGTTGCTGCTGTTGTTGCTGTGGCTGTCGTTGTTGCTGATGTTGCTGTCGATGCTGCTGCTGTTGTTTTCGTTGCTTTTGTTGCTGCTGTTGTTGTTGATTTAGCTGTTTCTGCTGATAGTGCTGCGGCTGGTACTGCTTATGCTGTGGCCGCTGGTATTGATGTGGCTGCTTAAGTTGCTGACGTTGCTTCTGTTGTTGCTGATGTTGCTGTCGATGCTGCTGCTGTTGTTTTCGTTGCTTTTGTTGCTGCTGTTGTTGTTGATTTAGCTGTTTCTGCTGATATTGCTGCTGCTGTTACTGCTTATGCTGTGGCTGCTGGTATTGATGTGGCTGTCGTTGTTGCTGATGTTGCTGTCGATGCTGCTGCTGTTGTTTTCGTTGCTTTTGTTGCTGCTGTTGTTGTTGATTTAGCTGTTTCTGCTGATATTGCTGCTGCTGGTACTGCTTATGCTGTGGCTGCTGGTATTGATGTGGCTGCTGAAGTTGCTGACGTTGCTGCTGTTGATGCTGTGGCTGTCGTTGTTGCTGATGTTGCTGTCGATGCTGCTGCTGTTGTTTTCGTTGCTTTTGTTGCTGCTGTTGTTGTTGATTTAGCTGTTTCTGCTGATATTGCTGCTGCTGGTACTGCTTATGCTGTGGCTGCTGGTATTGATGTTGCTGCTTAAGTTGCTGCTGTTGTTGCTGTGGCTGTCGTTTTTGCTGTCGATGATGCTGCTGTTGTTCTCGTGGTTTTTTGTTGCTGCTGTTATAGTTGATTTAGCTGTTTCTGCTGATATTGCTGCTGCTGGTACTGCTTTTGCTGTGGCTGCTGGTATTGATGTGGCTGTCGTTGTTGCTGATGTTGCTGTCGATGCTGCTGCTATTGTTTTCGTTGCTTTTGTTGCTGCTGTTGTTGTTGATTTAGCTGTTTCTGCTGATATTGCTGCTGCTGGTACTGCTTATGCTGTGGCTGCTGGTATTGATGTGGCTGCTGAAGTTGCTGACGTTGCTGCTGTTGATGCTGTGGCTGTCGTTGTTGCTGATGTTGCTGTCGATGCTGCTGCTGTTGTTTTCGTTGCTTTTGTTGCTGCTGTTGTTGTTGATTTAGCTGTTTCTGCTGATAGTGCTGTGGCTGGTACTGCTTATGCTGTGGGTGCTGGTATTGATGTGGCTGCTTAGGTTGGTGACGTTGCTGCTGTTGTTGCTGTGGCTGTCGTTGTTGCTGATGTTGCTGTCGATGCTGCTGCTGTTGTTTTCGTTGCTTTTGTTGCTGCTGTTGTTGTTGATTTAGCTGTTTCTGCTGATAGTGCTGCGGCTGGTACTGCTTATGCTGTGGCTGCTGGTATTGATGTGGCTGCTTAAGTTGCTGATGTTGCTGCTGTTGTTGCTGTGGCTGTCGTTGTTGCTGATGTTGCTGTCGATGCTGCTGCTGTTGTTTTCGTTGCTTTTGTTGCTGCTGTTGTAGTTGACTTAGCTGTTTCTGCTGATATTGCTGCTGCTGGTACTGCCTATGCAGTGGCTGCTGGTATTGATGTGGCTGTTGTTGTTGCTGATGTTGCTGTCGATGCTGCTGGTGTTGTTTTCGTTGCTTTTGTTCCTGCTGTTGTTGTTGATTTAGCTGTTTCTGCTGATATTGCTGCTGCTGGTACTGCTTATGCTGTGGCTGCTGGTATTGATGTGGCTGCTGAAGTTGCTGACGTTGCTGCTGTTGATGCTGTGGCTGTCGTTGTTGCTGATGTTGCTGTCGATGCTGCTGCTGTTGTTTTCGTTGCTTTTGTTGCTGCTGTTGTTGTTGATTTAGCTGTTTCTGCTGATATTGCTGCTGCTGGTACTGCTTATGCTGTGGCTGCTGGTATTGATGTGGCTGCTTAAGTTGCTGACGTTGCTGCTGTTGTTGCTGTGGCTGTCGTTTTTGCTGTCGATGCTGCTGCTGTTGTTTTCGTGGTTTTTTGTTGCTGCTGTTGTAGTTGATTTAGCTGTTTCTGCTGATATTGCTGCTGCTGGTACTGCTTTTGCTGTGGCTGCTGGTATTGATGTGGCTGTCGTTGTTGCTGATGTTGCTGTCGATGCTGCTGCTATTGTTTTCGTTGCTTTTGTTGCTGCTGTTGTTGTTGATTTAGCTGTTTCTGCTGATAGTGGTGCGGCTGGTACTGCTTATGCTGTGGCTGTCGTTGTTGCTGATGTTGCTGTCGATGCTGCTGCTGTTGTTTTCGTTGCTCTTTTTGCTGCTGTTGTTGTTGATTTAGCTGTGTCTGCTGATAGTGCTGCGGCTGGTACTGCTTATGCTGTGGCTGCTGGTATTGATAAGGCTGTCGTTGTTGCTGATGTTGCTGTCGATGCTGCTGCTGTTGTTTTCGTTGCTTTTGTTGCTGCTGTTGTTGATTTAGCTGTTTCTGCTGATAGTGCTGCGGCTGGTTCTGCTTATGCTGTGGCTGCTGGTATTGATGTGGCTGCTTAAGTTGCTGACGTTGCTGCTGTTGTTGCTGTGGCTGTCGTTGTTGCTGATGTTTCTGTCGGTGCTGCTGCTGTTGTTTTCGTTGCTTTTGTTGCTGCTGTTGTTGTTGATTTAGCTGTTTCTGCTGATATTGCTGCTGCTGGTACTGCTTATGCTGTGGCTGCTGGTATTGATGTGGCTGTCGTTGTTGCTGATGTTGCTGCTGCTGTTGTTTTCGTTGCTTTTGTTGCTGCTGTTGTTGTTGATTTAGCTGTTTCTGCTGAAATTGCTGCTGCTGGTACTGCTTATGCTGTGGCTGCTGGTATTGATGTGGCTGCTGAAGTTGCTGACGTTGCTGCTGTTGTTGCTGTGGCTGTCGTTGTTGCTGATGTTGCTGTCGATGCTGTTGCTGTTGTTTTCGTTGCTTTTGTTGCTGCTGTTGTTGTTGATTTAGCTGTTTCTGCTGATATTGCTGCTGCTGGTACTGCTTATGATGTGGCTGCTGGTATTGATGTGGCTGTCGTTGTTGCTGATGTTGCTGTCGATGCTGCTGCTGTTGTTTTCGTTGCTTTTGTTGCTGCTGTTGTTGTTGATTTAGCTGTTTCTGCTGATAGTGCTGCGGCTGGTACTGCTTATGCTGTGGCTGCTGGTATTGATGTGGCGGCTTAAGTTGCTGACGTTGCTGCTGTTGTTGCTGTGTAGTCGTTGTTGCTTTCGATGCTGCTGCTGTTGTTTTCGTTGCTCTTGTTGCTGCTGCTGTTGTTGATTAAGCTGTTTCTGCTGATAGTGCTGCGGCTGGTACTGCTTATGCTGTGGCTGCTGGTATTGATGTGGCTGCCGAAGTTGCTGCTGTTGCTGATGTTGTTGCTGTGGCATTCGTTGTTGCTGATGTTGCTGTCGATGCTGCTGCTATTGTTTTCGTTGCTTTTTTTGCTGCTGTTGTTGTTGATTTAGCTGTTTCTGCTAATAGTGCTGCGGCTGGTACTGCTTATGCTGTGGCTGCTGGTATTGATGTGGCTGCTTAAGTTGCTGACGTTGCTGCTGTTGTTGCTGTGGCTGTCGTTGTTGCTGATGTTGCTGTCGATGCTGCTGCTGTTGTTTTCATTGCTTTTGTTGCTGCTGTTGTAGTTGATTTAGCTGTTTCTGCTGATATTGCTGCTGCTGGTACTGCTTATGCTGTGGCTGCTGGTATTGATGTGGCTGTCGTTGTTGCTGATGTTGCTGCTGCTGTTGTTTTCGTTGCTTTTGTTGCTGCTGTTGTTGTTGATTTAGCTGTTTCTGCTGATATTGCTGCTGCTGGTACTGCTTATGCAGTGGCTGGTGGTATTGATGTGGCTGCTGAAGTTGCTGACGTTGCTGCTGTTGTTGCTGTGGCTGTCGTTGTTGCTGATGTTGCTGTCGATGCTGCTGCTGTTGTTTTCGTTGCTTTTGTTGCTGCTGTTGTTGTTGATTTAGCTGTTTCTGCTGATATTGCTGCTGCTGGTACTGCTAATGATGTGGCTGCTGGTATTGATGTGGCTGTCGTTGTTGCTAATGTTGCTGTCGATGCTGCTGCTGTTGTTTTCGTTGCTTTTGTTGCTGCTGTTGTTGTTGATTTAGCTGTTTCTGCTGATAGTGCTGCGGCTGGTACTGCTTATGCTGTGGCTGCTGGTATTGATGTGGCGGCTTAAGTTGCTGACGTTGCTGCTGTTGTTGCTGTGGCGGTCGTTGTTGCTGATGTTGCTGTCGATGCTGCTGCTGTTGTTTTCGTTGCTTTTGTTGCTGCTGCTGTTGTTGATTAAGCTGTTTCTGCTGATAGTGCTGCGGCTGGTACTGCTTATGCTGTGGCTGCTGGTATTGATGTGGCTGCCGAAGTTGCTGCTGTTGCTGATGTTGTTGCTGTGGCATTCGTTGTTGCTGATGTTGCTGTCGATGCTGCTGCTATTGTTTTCGTTGCTTTTTTTGCTGCTGTTTTTGTTGATTTAGCTGTTTCTGCTAATAGTGCTGCGGCTGGTACTGCTTATGCTGTGGCTGTCGTTGTTGCTGATGTTGCTGTCGATGCTGCTGCTGTTGTTTTCCTTGCTGCTGTTGTTGATTTAGCTGTTTCTGCTGATATTGCTGCGGCTGGTACTGCTTATGTTGTGGCTGCTGGTATTGATGTGGCTGCCGAAGTTGCTGCTGTTGCTGATGTTGTTGCTGTGGCTGTCGTTGTTGCTGTCGATGCTGCTGCTGTTGTTTTTGTTGCTGCTGTTGTTGTTGATTTAGCTGATTCTGCTGATATTGCTGCTGCTGGTACTGCTTATGCTGTAGCTGCTGGTATTGATGTCGCTGCCGAAGTTGCTGCTGTTGCTGATGTTGTTGCTGTGGCTGTCGTTGTTGCTGATGTTGCTGTCGATGCTGCTGCTGTTGTTTTCGTTGCTTTTGTTGCTGCTGTACTGCTTATGCTGTGGCTGCTGGTATTGATGTGGCTGCTTAAGTTGCTGACGTTACTGCTGTTGTTGCTGTGGCTGTCGTTGTTGCTGATGTTGCTGTCGATGATGCTGCTGTTGTTTTCGTTGCTTTTGTTGCTGCTGTTGATGTTGATTTAGCTGTTTCTGCTGATATTGCTGCTGCTGGTACTGCTTATGCTGTGGCTGCTGGTATTGATGTGGCTGTCGTTGTTGCTGATGTTGCTATCGATGCTGCTGCTGTTGTTTTCGTTGCTCTTGTTGCTGCTGTTGTTGTTGATTTAGCTGTTTCTGCTGATATTGCTGCTGCTGGTACTGCTTATGTTGTGGCTGCTGGTATTGATGTGGCTGCTGAAGTTTCTGCTGTTGTAACTGTGGCTGTCGTTGTTGCTGATGTTGTTGTCGATGCTGCTGCTGTTGTTTTCGTTGCTTTTGTTGCTGCTGTTGTTGTTGATTTAGCTGTTTCTGCTGATAGTGCTGCGGCTGGTACTGCTTATGCTGTGGCTGTCGTTGTTGCTGATGTTGCTGTCGAAGCTGCTGCTGTTGTTTTCGTTGCTGCTGTTGTTGTTGATTTAGCTGTTTCTGCTGATATTGCTGCTGCTGGTACTGCTTATGCTGTGGCTGCTGGTATTGATGTGGCTGTCGTTGTTGCTGATGTTGCTGATGTTGCTGTCGATGCTGCTGCTGTTGTTATCGTTGCTCTTGTTGCTGCTGTTGTTGTTGATTTAGCTGTTTCTGCTGATATTGCTGCTGCTGGTACTGCTTTTGCTGTGGCTGCTGGTATTGATGTGGCTGCTGAAGTTGCTGCTGTTGTTGCTGTGGCTGTCGTTGTTTCTGATGTTGTTGTCGATGCTGCTGCTGTTGTTTTCGTTGCTTTTGTTGCTGCTGTTGTTGTTGATTTAGTTGTTTCTGCTGATAGTGGTGCGGCTGGTACTGCTTATGCTGTGGCTGTCGTTGTTGCTGATGTTGCTGTCGATGCTGCTGCTGTTGTTTTCGTTGCTGCTGTTATTGTTGATTAAGCTGTTTCTGCTGATATTGCTGCTGCTGGTACTGCTTATGCTGTGGCTGCTGGTATTGATGTGGCTGCTTAAGTTGCTGACGTTACTGCTGTTGTTGCTGTGGATGTCGCTGTTGCTGATGTTGCTGTCGATGCTGCTGCTGTTGTTTTCGTTGCTCTTGTTGCTGCTGTTGTTGTTGATTAAGCTGTTTCTGCTGATAGTGCTGCAACTGGTACTGCTTATGCTGTGGCTGCTGGTATTGATGTGGCTGTCGTTGTTACTGATTTTGCTGTCGATGCTGCTGCTGTTGTTTTCGTTGCTTTTGTTGCTGCTGTTGTTGATTTAGCTGTTTCTGCTGATAGTGCTGCGGCTGGTTCTGCTTATGCTGTAGCTGCTGGTACTGATGTGGCTGCTTAAGTTGCTGACGTTGCTGCTGTTGTTGCTGTGGCTGTCGTTGTTGCTGATGTTGCTGTCGATGCTGCTGCTGTTGTTTTCGTTGCTTTTGTTGCTGCTGTTGTTGTTGATTTAGCTGTTTCTGCTGATAGGGCTGCGGCTGGTACTGCTTATGCTGTGGCTGCTGGTATTGATGTGGCTGCTTAAGTTGCTGACGTTGCTGCTGTTGTTGCTGTGGCTGTCGTTGTTGCTGATGTTGCTGTCGATGCTGCTGCTGTTGTTTTCGTTGCTTTTGTTGCTGCTGTTGTAGTTGATTTAGCTGTTTCTGCTGATATTGCTGCTGCTGGTACTGCTTATGCTGTGGCTGCTGGTATTGATGTGGCTGTCGTTGTTGCTGATGTTGCTGCTGCTGTTGTCTTCGTTGCTTTTGTTGCTGCTGTTGTTGTTGATTAAGCTGTTTCTGCTGATATTGCTGCTGCTGGTACTGCTTATGCTGTAGCTGCTGGTATTGATGTGGCTGCTTAAGTTGCTGACGTTGTAACTGTGGCTGTCGTTGTTGCTGATGTTGTTGTCGATGCTGCTGCTGTTGTTTTCGTTGCTGCTGTTGTTGTTTATTTAGCTGTTTCTGCTGATATTGCTGCTGCTGGTACTGCTTATGCTGTGGCTGCTGGTATTGATGTGGCTGTCGTTGTAGCTGATGCTGCTGTCGATGCTGCTGCTGTTGTTTTCGATGCTTTTGTTGCTGCTGTTGTTGTTGATTTAGCTGTTTCTGCTGATAGTGCTGCGGCTGGTACTGCTTATGCTGTGGCTGCTGGTATTGATGTGGCTGCTTAAGTTGCTGACGTTGCTGCTGTTGTTGCTGTGGCTGTCGTTGTTGCTGATGTTGCTGTCGATGCTGCTACTGTTGTTGCTGTGGCTGTCGTTGTTGCGGATGTTGCTGTCGATGCTGCTGCTGTTGTTTTTGTTGCTTTAGTTGCTGCTGTTGTAGTTTATTTAGCTGTTTCTGCTGATATTGCTTGTGCTGGAACTGCTTATGCTGTGGCTGTCGTTGTTGCTGATGTTGCTGTCGATGCTGCTGCTGTTGTTTTCGTTGTTCTTGTTGCTGCTGTTGTTGTTGATTTAGCTGTTTCTGCTGATAGTGCTGTGGCTGGTACTGCTTATGCTGTGGGTGCTGGTATTGATGTGGCTGCTTAAGTTGCTGACGTTGCTGCTGTTGTTGCTGTGGCTGTCGTTGTTGCTGATGTTGTTGTCGATGCTGCTGCTGTTGTTTTCGTTGCTTTTGTTGCTGCTGTTGTTGTTGATTTAGCTGTTTCTGCTGATATTGCTGCTGCTGGTACTGCTTATGCTGTGGCTGCTGGTATTGATATGGCTGCTTAAGTTGCTGACGTTGTAACTGTGGCTGTCGTTGTTGCTGATGTTGTTGTCGATGCTGCTGCTGTTGTTTTCGTTGCTGCTGTTGTTGTTGATTTAGCTGTTTCTGCTGATATTGCTGCTGCTGGTACTGCTTATGCTGTGGCTGCTGGTATTGATGTGGCTGTCGTTGTAGCTGATGCTGCTGTCGATGCTGCTGCTGTTGTTTTCGATGCTTTTGTTGCTGCTGTTGTTGTTGATTTAGCTGTTTCTGCTGATAGTGCTGCGGCTGGTACTGCTTATGCTGTGGCTGCTGGTATTGATGTGGCTGCTGAAGTTGCTGACGTTGCTGCTGTTGTTGCTGTGGCTGTCGTTGTTGCTGATGTTGCTGTCGATGCTGCTACTGTTGTTGCTGTGGCTGTCGTTGTTGCGGATGTTGCTGTCGATGCTGCTGCTGTTGTTTTTGTTGCTTTAGTTGCTGCTGTTGTAGTTTATTTAGCTGTTTCTGCTGATATTGCTTGTGCTGGAACTGCTTATGCTGTGGCTGTCGTTGTTGCTGATGTTGCTGTCGATGCTGCTGCTGTTGTTTTCGTTGTTCTTGTTGCTGCTGTTGTTGTTGATTTAGCTGTTTCTGCTGATAGTGCTGTGGCTGGTACTGCTTATGCTGTGGGTGCTGGTATTGATGTGGCTGCTTAGGTTGGTGACGTTGCTGCTGTTGTTGCTGTGGCTGTCGTTGTTGCTGATGTTGCTGTCGATGCTGCTGCTGTTGTTTTCGTTGCTTTTGTTGCTGCTGTTGTTGTTGATTTAGCTGTTTCTGCTGATATTGCTGCTGCTGGTACTGCTTATGCTGTGGCTGCTGGTATTGATGTGGCTGTCGTTGTTGCTGATGTTGCTGTCGATGCTGCTGCTGTTGTTTTCGTTGCTTTTGTTGCTGCTGTTGTAGTTGATTTAGCTGTTTCTGCTGATATTGCTGCTGCTGGTACTGCTTATGCTGTGGCGGCTGGTATTGATGTGGCTGCTTTAGTTGCTGATGTTGCTGCTGTTGTTGCTGTGGCTGTCGTTGTTGCTGATGTTGCTGTCGATGCTGCTGCTGTTGTTTTCGTTGCTTTTGTTGCTGCTGTTGTTGTTGATTTAGCTGTTTCTGCTGATATTGCTGCTGCTGGTACTGCTTATGCTGTGGCTGCTGGTATTGATGTGGCTGTCGTTGTTGCTGATGTTGCTGTCGATGCTGCTGCTGTTGTTATCGTTGCTCTTGTTGCTGCTGTTGTTGTTGATTTAGCTGTTTCTGCTGATGTTGCTGCTGCTGGTACTGCTTATGCTGTGGCTGCTGGTATTGATGTGGCTGCTGAAGTTGCTGACGTTGCTGCTGTTGATGCTGTGGCTGTCGTTGTTGCTGATGTTGCTGCTGTTGTTGTTGATTAAGCTGTTTCTGCTGATATTGCTGCTGCTGGTACTGCTTATGCTGTAGCTGCTGGTATTGATGTGGCTGCTTAAGTTGCTGACGTTGTAACTGTGGCTGTCGTTGTTGCTGATGTTGTTGTCGATGCTGCTGCTGTTGTTTTCGTTGCTTTTGTTGCTGCTGTTGTTGTTGATTTAGCTGTTTCTGCTGATATTGCTGCTGCTGGTACTGCTTATGCTGTGGCTGCTGGTATTGATGTGGCTGTCGTTGTTGCTGATGTTGCTGTCGATGCTGCTGCTGTTGTTTTCGTTGCTCTTGTTGCTGCTGTTGTTGTTGATTAAGCTGTTTCTGCTGATAGGGCTGCGGCTGGTACTGCTTATGCTGTGGCTGCTGGTATTGATGTGGCTGCTTAAGTTGCTGACGTTGCTGCTGTTGTTGCTGTGGCTGTCGTTGTTGCTGATGTTGCTGTCGATGCTGCTGCTGTTGTTTTCGTTGCTTTTGTTGCTTTTGTTGCTGCTGTTGTTGTTGATTTAGATGTTTCTGCTGATAGTGCTGCGGCTGGTACTGCTTATGCTGTGGCTGCTGGTATTGATGTGGCTGTCGTTGTTGCTGATGTTGCTGTCGATGCTGCTGCTGTTGTTTTCGTTGCTCTTGTTGCTGCTGTTGTTGTTGATTTAGCTGTTTCTCCTGATATTGCTGCTGCTGGTACTGCTTATGCTGTGGCTGCTGGTATTGATGTGGCTGTCGTTGTTGCTGATGTTGCTGTCGATGCTGCTGCTGTTGTTTTCGTTGCTCTTGTTGCTGCTGTTGTTGTTGATTTAGCTGTTTCTGCTGATATTGCTGCTGCTGGTACTGCTTATGCTGTGGCTGCTGGTATTGATGTGGCTGTCGTTGTTGCTGATGTTGCTGTCGGTGCTGCTGCTGTTGTTTTCGTTGCTCTTGTTGCTGCTGTTGTTGTTGATTTAGCTGTTTCTGCTGATATTGCTGCTGCTGGTACTGCTTATGCTGTGGCTGCTGGTATTGATGTGGCTGCTGAAGTTGCTGCTGTTGTAACTGTGGCTGTCGTTGTTGCTGATGTTGTTGTCGATGCTGCTGCTGTTGTTTTCGTTGCTGCTGTTGTTGTTGATTTAGTTGTTTCTGCTGATAGTGGTGCGGCTGGTACTGCTTATGCTGTGGCTGTCGTTGTTGCTGATGTTGCTGTCGATGCTGCTGCTGTTGTTTTCGTTGCTGCTGTTGCTGCTGTTGTTGTTGATTTAGCTGTTTCTGCTGATATTGCTGCTGCTGGTACTGCTTATGCTGTGGCTGCTGGTATTGATATGGCTGCTGAAGTTGCTGACGTTGCTGCTGTTGTTGCTGTGGCTGTCGTTGTGGCTGATGTTGCTGTCGATGCTGCTGCTGTTGTTTTCGTTGCTGCTGTTGCTGCTGTTGTTGTTGATTTAGCTGTTTCTGCTGATATTGCTGCTGCTGGTACTGCTTATGCTGTGGCTGCTGGTATTGATGTGGCTGCTGAAGTTGCTGACGTTGCTGCTGTTGTTGCTGTGGCTGTCGTTGTTGCTGATGTTGCTGTCGATGCTGCTGCTGTTGTTTTCGTTGCTTTTGTTGCTGCTGTTGTTGTTGATTTAGATGTTTCTGCTGATAGTGCTGCGGCTGGTACTGCTTATGCTGTGGCTGCTGGTATTGATGTGGCTGCTTAAGTTGCTGACGTTACTGCTGTTGTTGCTGTGGCTGTCGTTGTTGCTGATGTTGCTGTCGATGATGCTGCTGTTGTTTTCGTTGCTTTTGTTGCTGCTGTTGATGTTGATTTAGCTGTTTCTGCTGATATTGCTGCGGCTGGTACTGCTTATGCTGTGGCTGCTGGTATTGATATGGCTGCTTAAGTTGCTGACGTTGCTGCTGTTGTTGCTGTGGCTGTCGTTGTTGCTGATGTTGCTGTCGATGCTGCTGTTGTTTTCGTTGCTTTTGTTGCTTTTGTTGCTGCTGTTGTTGTTGATTTAGATGTTTCTGCTGATAGTGCTGCGGCTGGTACTGCTTATGCTGTGGCTGCTGGTATTGATGTGGCTGCTTAAGTTGCTGACGTTACTGCTGTTGTTGCTGTGGCTGTCGTTGTTGCTGATGTTGCTGTCGATGATGCTGCTGTTGTTTTCGTTGCTTTTGTTGCTGCTGTTGATGTTGATTTAGCTGTTTCTGCTGATATTGCTGATGCTGGTACTGCTTATGCTGTGGCTGCTGGTATTGATGTGGCTGTCGTTGTTGCTGATGTTGCTGCCGATGCTGCTGCTGTTGTTTTCGTTGCTCTTGTTGCTGCTGTTGTTGTTGATTTAGCTGTTTCTGCTGATATTGCTGCTGCTGGTACTGCTTATGCTGTGGCTGCTGGTATTGATGTGGCTGCTGAAGTTGCTGCTGTTGTAACTGTGGCTGTCGTTGTTGCTGATGTTGTTGTCGATGCTGCTGCTGTTGTTTTCGTTGCTGCTGTTGCTGCTGTTGTTGTTGATTTAGCTGTTTCTGCTGATATTGCTGCTGCTGGTACTGCTTATGCTGTGGCTGCTGGTATTGATGTGGCTGCTGAAGTTGCTGACGTTGCTGCTGTTGTTGCTGTGGCTGTCGTTGTTGCTGATGTTGCTGTTGATGCTGCTGGTGTTGTTTTCGTTGCTATTGTTGCTGCTGCTGTTGTTGATTAAGCTGTTTCTGCTGATAGTGCTGCGGCTGGTACTGCTTATGCTGTGGCTGCTGGTATTGATGTGGCTGCCGAAGTTGCTGCTGTTGCTGATGTTGTTGCTGTGGCATTCGTTGTTGCTGATGTTGCTGTCGATGCTGCTGCTATTGTTTTCGTTGCTTTTGTTGCTGCTGTTGTTGTTGATTTAGCTGTTTCTGCTGATATTGCTGCTGCTGGTACTGCTTATGCTGTGGCTGCTGGTATTGATGTGGCTGTCGTTGTTGCTGATGTTGCTGTCAATGATGCTGCTGTTGTTTTCGTTGCTCTTGTTGCTGCTGTTGTTGTTGACTTAGCGGTTTCTGCTGATATTGCTGCGGCTGGTACTGCTTATGCTGTGGCTGCTGGTATTGATGTGGCGGCTTAAGTTGCTGACGTTGCTGCTGTGGCTGTCGTTGTGGCTGATGTTGTTGTCGATGCTGCTGCTGTTGTTTTCGTTGCTTTTGTTGCTGCTGTTGTTGTTGATTTAGTTGTTTCTGCTGATAGTGGTGCGGCTGGTACTGCTTATGCTGTGGCTGTCGTTGTTGCTGATGTTGCTGTCGATGCTGCTGCTGTTGTTTTCGTTGCTGCTGTTGTTGTTGATTTAGCTGTTTCTGCTGATATTGCTGCTGCTGGTACTGCTTATGCTGTGGCTGCTGGTATTGATGTGGCTGCTGAAGTTGCTGACGTTGCTGCTGTTGTTGCTGTGGATGTCGTTGTTGCTGATGTTGCTGTCAATGATGCTGCTGTTGTTTTCGTTGCTCTTGTTGCTGCTGTTGTTGTTGACTTAGCGGTTTCTGCTGATATTGCTGCGGCTGGTACTGCTTATGCTGTGGCTGCTGGTATTGATGTGGCTGCCGAAGTTGCTGATGTTGTTGCTGTGGCTGTCGTTGTTGCTGATGTTGCTGTCGATGCTGCTGCTGTTGTTTTCGTTGCTGCTGTTGTTGTTGATTTAGCTGTTTCTGCTGATATTGCTGCTGCTGGTACTGCTTATGCTGTGGCTGGTGGTATTGATGTGGCTGCCGAAGTTGCTGCTGTTGCTGATGTTGTTGCTGTGGCTGTCGTTGTTGCTGATGTTGCTGTCGATGCTGCTGCTGTTGTTTTCGTTGCTGCTGTTGTTGTTGATTTAGCTGTTTCTGCTGATATTGCTGCTGCTGGTACTGCTTATGCTGTGGCTGCTGATATTGATGTGGCTGCCGAAGTTGCTGCTGTTGCTGATGTTGTTGCTGTGGCTGTCGTTGTTGCTGATGTTGCTGTCGATGCTGATGCTGTTGTTTTCGTTGCTTTTGTTGCTGCTGTTGTTGTTGATTTAGCTGTTTCTGCTGATATTGCTGCTGCTGGTACTGCTTATGCTGTGGCTGCTGGTATTGATGTGGCTGCTGAAGTTGCTGCTGTTGTAACTGTGGCTGTCGTTGTTGCTGATGTTGTTGTCGATGCTGCTGCTGTTGTTTTCGTTGCTTTTGTTGCTGCTGTTGTTGTTGATTTAGTTGTTTCTGCTGATAGTGGTGCGGCTGGTACTGCTTATGCTGTGGCTGTCGTTGTTGCTGATGTTGCTGTCGATGCTGCTGCTGTTGTTTTCGTTGCTGCTGTTGTTGTTGATTTAGCTGTTTCTGCTGATATTGCTGCTGCTGGTACTGCTTATGCTGTGGCTGCTGGTATTGATGTGGCTGCTGAAGTTGCTGACGTTGCTGCTGTTGTTGCTGTGGCTGTCATTGTTGCTGATGTGTCTGTCGATGCTGCTGCTGTTGTTTTCGTTGCTGCTGTTGCTGCTGTTGTTGTTGATTTAGCTGTTTCTGCTGATATTGCTGCTGCTGGTACTGCTTATGCTGTTGCTGCTGGTATTGATGTGGCTGCTGAAGTTGCTGACGTTGCTGCTGTTGTTGCTGTGGCTGTCGTTGTTGCTGATGTTGCTGTCGATGCTGCTGCTGTTGTTTTCGTTGCTTTTGTTGCTGCTGTTGTTGTTGATTTAGATGTTTCTGCTGATAGTGCTGCGGCTGGTACTGCTTATGCTGTGGCTGCTGGTATTGATGTGGCTGCTTAAGTTGCTGACATTACTGCTGTTGTTGCTGTGGCTGTCGTTGTTGCTGATGTTGCTGTCGATGATGCTGCTGTTGTTTTCGTTGCTTTTGTTGCTGCTGTTGATGTTGATTTAGCTGTTTCTGCTGATATTGCTGCTGCTGGTACTGCTTATGCTGTGGCTGCTGGTATTGATGTGTCGTTGTTGCTGATGTTGCTGTCGATGCTGCTGCTGTTGTTTTCATTGCTCTTGTTGCTGCTGTTGTTGTTGATTTAGCTTATTCTGCTGATATTGCTGCTGCTGGTAGCGCTTATGCTGTGGCTGCTGGTATTGATGTGGCTGCTGAAGTTGCTGCTGTTGTTGCTGTGGCTGTCGTTGTGGCTGATGTTGTTGCTGTGGCTGTCGTTGTTGCTGATGTTGCTGTCGATGATGCTGCTGTTGTTTTCGTTGCTTTTGTTGCTGCTGTTGATGTTGATTTAGCTGTTTCTGCTGATATTGCTGCGGCTGGTACTGCTTATGCTGTGGCTGCTGGTATTGATATGGCTGCTTAAGTTGCTGACGTTGCTGCTGTTGTTGCTGTGGCTGTCGTTGTTGCTGATGTTGCTGTCGATGCTGCTGTTGATTTCGTTGCTTTTGTTGCTTTTGTTGCTGCTGTTGTTGTTGATTTAGATGTTTCTGCTGATAGTGCTGCGGCTGGTACTGCTTATGCTGTGGCTGCTGGTATTGATGTGGCTGCTTAAGTTGCTGACGTTACTGCTGTTGTTGCTGTGGCTGTCGTTGTTGCTGATGTTGCTGTCGATGATGCTGCTGTTGTTTTCGTTGCTTTTGTTGCTGCTGTTGATGTTGATTTAGCTGTTTCTGCTGATATTGCTGCTGCTGGTACTGCTTATGCTGTGGCTGCTGGTATTGATGTGGCTGTCGTTGTTGCTGATGTTGCTGCCGATGCTGCTGCTGTTGTTTTCGTTGCTCTTGTTGCTGCTGTTGTTGTTGATTTAGCTGTTTCTGCTGATATTGCTGCTGCTGGTACTGCTTATGCTGTGGCTGCTGGTATTGATGTGGCTGTCGTTGTTGCTGATGTTGCTGTCGATGCTGCTACTGTTGTTTTCGTTGCTGCTGTTGTTGTTGATTTAGCTGTTTCTGCTGATATTGCTGCTGCTGGTACTGCTTATGCTGTGGCTGCTGGTATTGATGTGGCTGCTGAAGTTGCTGACGTTGCTGCTGTTGTTGCTGTGGCTGTCGTTGTTGCTGATGTTGCTGTCGATGCTGCTGCTGTTGTTTTCGTTGCTATTGTTGCTGCTGCTGTTGTTGATTAAGCTGTTTCTGCTGATAGTGCTGCGGCTGGTACTGCTTATGCTGTGGCTGCTGGTATTGATGTGGCTGCCGAAGTTGCTGCTGTTGCTGATGTTGTTGCTGTGGCATTCGTTGTTGCTGATGTTGCTGTCGATGCTGCTGCTATTGTTTTCGTTGCTTTTGTTGCTGCTGTTGTTGTTGATTTAGCTGTTTCTGCTGATATTGCTGCTGCTGGTACTGCTTATGCTGTGGCTGCTGGTATTGATGTGGCTGTCGTTGTTGCTGATGTTGCTGTCGATGCTGCTGCTGTTGTTTTCGTTGCTTTTGTTGCTGCTGTTGTTGTTGATTTAGCTGTTTCTGCTGATAGTGCTGCGGCTGGTACTGCTTATGCTGTGGCTGCTGGTATTGATGTGGCGGCTTAAGTTGCTGACGTTGCTGCTGTGGCTGTCGTTGTGGCTGATGTTGTTGTCGATGCTGCTGCTGTTGTTTTCGTTGCTTTTGTTGCTGCTGTTGTTGTTGATTTAGTTGTTTCTGCTGATAGTGGTGCGGCTGGTACTGCTTATGCTGTGGCTGTCGTTGTTGCTGATGTTGCTGTCGATGCTGCTGCTGTTGTTTTCGTTGCTGCTGTTGTTGTTGATTTAGCTGTTTCTGCTGATATTGCTGCTGCTGGTACTGCTTATGCTGTGGCTGCTGGTATTGATGTGGCTGCTGAAGTTGCTGACGTTGCTGCTGTTGTTGCTGTGGATGTCGTTGTTGCTGATGTTGCTGTCGATGATGCTGCTGTTGTTTTCGTTGCTCTTGTTGCTGCTGTTGTTGTGATTTAGCGGTTTCTGCTGATATTGCTGCGGCTGGTACTGCTTATGCTGTGGCTGCTGGTATTGATGTGGCTGCCGAAGTTGCTGATGTTGTTGCTGTGGCTGTCGTTGTTGCTGATGTTGCTGTCGATGCTGTTGTTTTCGTTGCTGCTGTTGTTGTTGATTTAGCTGTTTCTGCTGATATTGCTGCTGCTGGTACTGCTTATGCTGTGGCTGCTGGTATTGATGTGGCTGCCGAAGTTGCTGCTGTTGCTGATGTTGTTGCTGTGGCTGTCGTTGTTGCTGATGTTGCTGTCGATGCTGCTGCTGTTGTTTTCGTTGCTGCTGTTGTTGTTGATTTAGCTGTTTCTGCTGATATTGCTGCTGCTGGTACTGCTTATGCTGTGGCTGCTGGTATTGATGTGGCTGCTGAAGTTGCTGACGTTGCTGCTGTTGTTGCTGTGGCTGTCGTTGTTGCTGATGTGTCTGTCGATGCTGCTGCTGTTGTTTTCGTTGCTGCTGTTGCTGCTGTTGTTGTTGATTTAGCTGTTTCTGCTGTTATTGCTGCTGCTGGTACTGCTTATGCTGTGGCTGCTGGTATTGATGTGGCTGCTGAAGTTGCTGACGTTGCTGCTGTTGTTGCTGTGGCTGTCGTTGTTGCTGATGTTGCTGTCGATGCTGCTGCTGTTGTTTTCGTTGCTTTTGTTGCTGCTGTTGTTGTTGATTAAGATGTTTCTGCTGATAGTGCTGCGGCTGGTACTGCTTATGCTGTGGCTGCTGGTATTGATGTGGCTGCTTAAGTTGCTGACATTACTGCTGTTGTTGCTGTGGCTGTCGTTGTTGCTGATGTTGCTGTCGATGATGCTGCTGTTGTTTTCGTTGCTTTTGTTGCTGCTGTTGATGTTGATTTAGCTGTTTCTGCTGATATTGCTGATGCTGGTACTGCTTATGCTGTGGCTGCTGGTATTGATGTGGCTGTCGTTGTTGCTGATGTTGCTGCCGATGCTGCTGCTGTTGTTTTCGTTGCTCTTGTTGCTGCTGTTGTTGTTGATTTAGCTGTTTCTGCTGATATTGCTGCTGCTGGTACTGCTTATGCTGTGGCTGCTGGTATTGATGTGGCTGCTTAAGTTGCTGCTGTTGTAACTGTGGCTGTCGTTGTTGCTGATGTTGTTGTCGATGCTGCTGCTGTTGTTTTCGTTGCTGCTGTTGCTGCTGTTGTTGTTGATTTAGCTGTTTCTGCTGATATTGCTGCTGCTGGTACTGCTTATGCTGTGGCTGCTGGTATTGATGTGGCTGCTGAAGTTGCTGACGTTGCTGCTGTTGTTGCTGTGGCTGTCGTTGTTGCTGATGTTGCTGTTGATGCTGCTGGTGTTGTTTTCGTTGCTATTGTTGCTGCTGCTGTTGTTGATTAAGCTGTTTCTGCTGATAGTGCTGCGGCTGGTACTGCTTATGCTGTGGCTGCTGGTATTGATGTGGCTGCCGAAGTTGCTGCTGTTGCTGATGTTGTTGCTGTGGCATTCGTTGTTGCTGATGTTGCTGTCGATGCTGCTGCTATTGTTTTCGTTGCTTTTGTTGCTGCTGTTGTTGTTGATTTAGCTGTTTCTGCTGATATTGCTGCTGCTGGTACTGCTTATGCTGTGGCTGCTGGTATTGATGTGGCTGTCGTTGTTGCTGATGTTGCTGTCGATGCTGCTGCTGTTGTTTTCGTTGCTTTTGTTGCTGCTGTTGTTGTTGATTTAGCTGTTTCTGCTGATAGTGCTGCGGCTGGTACTGCTTATGCTGTGGCTGCTGGTATTGATGTGGCGGCTTAAGTTGCTGACGTTGCTGCTGTTTGGCTGTCGTTGTGGCTGATGTTGTTGTCGATGCTGCTGCTGTTGTTTTCGTTGCTTTTGTTGCTGCTGTTGTTGTTGATTTAGTTGTTTCTGCTGATAGTGGTGCGGCTGCTACTGCTTATGCTGTGGCTGTCGTTGTTGCTGATGTTGCTGTCGATGCTGCTGCTGTTGTTTTCGTTGCTGCTGTTGTTGTTGATTTAGCTGTTTCTGCTGATATTGCTGCTGCTGGTACTGCTTATGCTGTGGCTGCTGGTATTGATGTGGCTGCTGAAGTTGCTGACGTTGCTGCTGTTGTTGCTGTGGATGTCGTTGTTGCTGATGTTGCTGTCAATGATGCTGCTGTTGTTTTCGTTGCTCTTGTTGCTGCTGTTGTTGTTGATTTAGCTGTTTCTGCTGATATTGCTGCGGCTGGTACTGCTTATGCTGTGGCTGCTGGTATTGATGTGGCTGCCGAAGTTGCTGATGTTGTTGCTGTGGCTGTCGTTGTTGCTGATGTTGCTGTCGATGCTGCTGCTGTTGTTTTCGTTGCTGCTGTTGTTGTTGATTTAGCTGTTTCTGCTGATATTGCTGCTGCTGGTACTGCTTATGCTGTGGCTGCTGGTATTGATGTGGCTGCCGAAGTTGCTGCTGTTGCTGATGTTGCTGTCGATGCTGCTGCTGTTGTTTTCGTTGCTGCTGTTGTTGTTGATTTAGCTGTTTCTGCTGATATTGCTGCTGCTGGTACTGCTTATGCTGTGGCTGCTGATATTGATGTGGCTGCCGAAGTTGCTGCTGTTGCTGATGTTGTTGCTGTGGCTGTCGTTGTTGCTGATGTTGCTGTCGATGCTGATGCTGTTGTTTTCGTTGCTTTTGTTGCTGCTGTTGTTGTTGATTTAGCTGTTTCTGCTGATATTGCTGCTGCTGGTACTGCTTATGCTGTGGCTGCTGGTATTGATGTGGCTGCTGAAGTTGCTGCTGTTGTAACTGTGGCTGTCGTTGTTGCTGATGTTGTTGTCGATGCTGCTGCTGTTGTTTTCGTTGCTTTTGTTGCTGCTGTTGTTGTTGATTTAGTTGTTTCTGCTGATAGTGGTGCGGCTGGTACTGCTTATGCTGTGGCTGTCGTTGTTGCTGATGTTGCTGTCGATGCTGCTGCTGTTGTTTTCGTTGCTGCTGTTGTTGTTGATTTAGCTGTTTCTGCTGATATTGCTGCTGCTGGTACTGCTTATGCTGTGGCTGCTGGTATTGATGTGGCTGCTGAAGTTGCTGACGTTGCTGCTGTTGTTGCTGTGGCTGTCATTGTTGCTGATGTGTCTGTCGATGCTGCTGCTGTTGTTTTCGTTGCTGCTGTTGCTGCTGTTGTTGTTGATTTAGCTGTTTCTGCTGATATTGCTGCTGCTGGTACTGCTTATGCTGTGGCTGCTGGTATTGATGTGGCTGCTGAAGTTGCTGACGTTGCTGCTGTTGTTGCTGTGGCTGTCGTTGTTGCTGATGTTGCTGTCGATGCTGCTGCTGTTGTTTTCGTTGCTTTTGTTGCTGCTGTTGTTGTTGATTTAGATGTTTCTGCTGATAGTGCTGCGGCTGGTACTGCTTATGCTGTGGCTGCTGGTATTGATGTGGCTGCTTAAGTTGCTGACATTACTGCTGTTGTTGCTGTGGCTGTCGTTGTTGCTGATGTTGCTGTCGATGATGCTGCTGTTGTTTTCGTTGCTTTTGTTGCTGCTGTTGATGTTGATTAAGCTGTTTCTGCTGATATTGCTGCTGCTGGTACTGCTTATGCTGTGGCTGCTGGTATTGATGTGTCGTTGTTGCTGATGTTGCTGTCGATGCTGCTGCTGTTGTTTTCATTGCTCTTGTTGCTGCTGTTGTTGTTGATTTAGCTTTTTCTGCTGATATTGCTGCTGCTGGTACCGCTTATGCTGTGGCTGCTGGTATTGATGTGGCTGCTGAAGTTGCTGCTGTTGTTGCTGTGGCTGTCGTTGTGGCTGATGTTGTTGCTGTGGCTGTCGTTGTTGCTGATGTTGCTGTCGATGCTGCTGCTGTTGTTTTCGTTGCTTTTGTTGCTGCTGTTGATGTTGATTTAGCTGTTTCTGCTGATATTGCTGCGGCTGGTACTGCTTATGCTGTGGCTGCTGGTATTGATATGGCTGCTTAAGTTGCTGACGTTGCTGCTGTTGTTGCTGTGGCTGTCGTTGTTGCTGATGTTGCTGTCGATGCTGCTGTTGTTTTCGTTGCTTTTGTTGCTTTTGTTGCTGCTGTTGTTGTTGATTTAGATGTTTCTGCTGATAGTGCTGCGGCTGGTACTGCTTATGCTGTGGCTGCTGGTATTGATGTGGCTGCTTAAGTTGCTGACGTTACTGCTGTTGTTGCTGTGGCTGTCGTTGTTGCTGATGTTGCTGTCGATGATGCTGCTGTTGTTTTCGTTGCTTTTGTTGCTGCTGTTGATGTTGATTTAGCTGTTTCTGCTGATATTGCTGATGCTGGTACTGCTTATGCTGTGGCTGCTGGTATTGATGTGGCTGTCGTTGTTGCTGATGTTGCTGCCGATGCTGCTGCTGTTGTTTTCGTTGCTCTTGTTGCTGCTGTTGTTGTTGATTTAGCTGTTTCTGCTGATATTGCTGCTGCTGGTACTGCTTATGCTGTGGCTGCTGGTATTGATGTGGCTGCTGAAGTTGCTGCTGTTGTAACTGTGGCTGTCGTTGTTGCTGATGTTGTTGTCGATGCTGCTGCTGTTGTTTTCGTTGCTGCTGTTGTTGTTGATTTAGCTGTTTCTGCTGATATTGCTGCTGCTGGTACTGCTTATGCTGTGGCTGCTGGTATTGATGTGGCTGCTGAAGTTGCTGACGTTGCTGCTGTTGTTGCTGTGGCTGTCGTTGTTGCTGATGTTGCTGTTGATGCTGCTGGTGTTGTTTTCGTTGCTATTGTTGCTGCTGCTGTTGTTGATTAAGCTGTTTCTGCTGATAGTGCTGCGGCTGGTACTGCTTATGCTGTGGCTGCTGGTATTGATGTGGCTGCCGAAGTTGCTGCTGTTGCTGATGTTGTTGCTGTGGCATTCGTTGTTGCTGATGTTGCTGTCGATGCTGCTGCTATTGTTTTCGTTGCTTTTGTTGCTGCTGTTGTTGTTGATTTAGCTGTTTCTGCTGATATTGCTGCTGCTGGTACTGCTTATGCTGTGGCTGCTGGTATTGATGTGGCTGTCGTTGTTGCTGATGTTGCTGTCGATGCTGCTGCTGTTGTTTTCGTTGCTTTTGTTGCTGCTGTTGTTGTTGATTTAGCTGTTTCTGCTGATAGTGCTGCGGCTGGTACTGCTTATGCTGTGGCTGCTGGTATTGATGTGGCGGCTTAAGTTGCTGACGTTGCTGCTGTGGCTGTCGTTGTGGCTGATGTTGTTGTCGATGCTGCTGCTGTTGTTTTCGTTGCTTTTGTTGCTGCTGTTGTTGTTGATTTAGTTGTTTCTGCTGATAGTGGTGCGGCTGGTACTGCTTATGCTGTGGCTGTCGTTGTTGCTGATGTTGCTGTCGATGCTGCTGCTGTTGTTTTCGTTGCTGCTGTTGTTGTTGATTTAGCTGTTTCTGCTGATATTGCTGCTGCTGGTACTGCTTATGCTGTGGCTGCTGGTATTGATGTGGCTGCTGAAGTTGCTGACGTTGCTGCTGTTGTTGCTGTGGATGTCGTTGTTGCTGATGTTGCTGTCGATGATGCTGCTGTTGTTTTCGTTGCTCTTGTTGCTGCTGTTGTTGTGATTTAGCGGTTTCTGCTGATATTGCTGCGGCTGGTACTGCTTATGCTGTGGCTGCTGGTATTGATGTGGCTGCCGAAGTTGCTGATGTTGTTGCTGTGGCTGTCGTTGTTGCTGATGTTGCTGTCGATGCTGCTTCTGTTGTTGTTGATTTAGCTGTTTCTGCTGATATTGCTGCTGCTGGTACTGCTTATGCTGTGGCTGCTGGTATTGATGTGGCTGCCGAAGTTGCTGCTGTTGCTGATGTTGTTGCTGTGGCTGTCGTTGTTGCTGATGTTGCTGTCGATGCTGCTGCTGTTGTTTTCGTTGCTGCTGTTGTTGTTGATTTAGCTGTTTCTGCTGATATTGCTGCTGCTGGTACTGCTTATGCTGTGGCTGCTGGTATTGATGTGGCTGCTGAAGTTGCTGACGTTGCTGCTGTTGTTGCTGTGGCTGTCGTTGTTGCTGATGTTGCTGTCGATGCTGCTGCTGTTGTTTTCGTTGCTGCTGTTGTTGTTGTTGATTTAGCTGTTTCTGCTGATATTGCTGCTGCTGGTACTGCTTATGCTGTGGCTGCTGGTATTGATGTGGCTGCTGAAGTTGCTGACGTTGCTGCTGTTGTTGCTGTGGCTGTCGTTGTTGCTGATGTTGCTGTCGATGCTGCTGCTGTTGTTTTCGTTGCTTTTGTTGCTGCTGTTGTTGTTGATTAAGATGTTTCTGCTGATAGTGCTGCGGCTGGTACTGCTTATGCTGTGGCTGCTGGTATTGATGTGGCTGCTTAAGTTGCTGACATTACTGCTGTTGTTGCTGTGGCTGTCGTTGTTGCTGATGTTGCTGTCGATGATGCTGCTGTTGTTTTCGTTGCTTTTGTTGCTGCTGTTGATGTTGATTTAGCTGTTTCTGCTGATATTGCTGCTGCTGGTACTGCTTATGCTGTGGCTGCTGGTATTGATGTGGCTGTCGTTGTTGCTGATGTTGCTGTCGATGCTGCTGCTGTTGTTTTCATTGCTCTTGTTGCTGCTGTTGTTGTTGATTTAGCTTATTCTGCTGATATTGCTGCTGCTGGTACCGCTTATGCTGTGGCTGCTGGTATTGATGTGGCTGCTGAAGTTGCTGCTGTTGTTGCTGTGGCTGTCGTTGTGGCTGATGTTGTTGTCGATGCTGCTGCTGTTGTTTTCGTTGCTTTTGTTGCTGCTGTTGTAGTTGATTTAGTTGTTTCTGCTGATAGTGGTGCGGCTGGTACTGCTTATGCTGTGGCTGTCGTTGTTGCTGTCGATGCTGCTGCTGTTGTTTTCGTTGCTGCTGTTGTTGTTGATTAAGCTGTTTCTGCTGATATTGCTGCTGCTGGTATTGCTTATGCTGTGGCTGCTTGTATTGATGTGGCTGCTGAAGTTGCTGACGTTGCTGCTGTTGTTGCTGTGGATGTCGTTGTTGCTGATGTTGCTGTCGATGATGCTGCTGTTGTTTTCGTTGCTCTTGTTGCTGCTGTTGTTGTTGATTTAGCTGTTTCTGCTGATAGTGCTGCGGCTGGTACTGCTTATGCTGTGGCTGCTGGTATTGATGTGGCTGTCGTTGTTGCTGATGTTGCTGTCGATGCTGCTGCTGTTGTTTTCGTTGCTTTTGTTGCTGCTGTTGTTGATTTAGCTGTTTCTGCTGATAGTGCTGCGGCTGGTTCTGCTTATGCTGTAGCTGCTGGTATTGATGTGGCTGCTTAAGTTGCTGACGTTGCTGCTGTTGTTGCTGTGGCTGTCGTTGTTGCTGATGTTGCTGTCGATGCTGCTGCTGTTGGTTTCGTTGCTTTTGTTGCTGCTGTTGTTGTTGATTTAGCTGTTTCTGCTGATAGGCCTGCGGCTGGTACTGCTTATGCTGTGGCTGCTGGTATTGATGTGGCTGCTTAAGTTGCTGACGTTGCTGCTGTTGTTGCTGTGGCTGTCGTTGTTGCTGATGTTGCTGTCGATGCTGCTGCTGTTGTTTTCGTTGCTTTTGTTGCTGCTGTTGTTGTTGATTTAGCTGTTTCTGCTGATATTGCTGCTGCTGGTACTGCTTATGCTGTGGCTGCTGGTATTGATGTGGCTGTCGTTGTTGTTGATGTTGCTGTCGATGCTGCTGCTGTTGTTTTCGTTGCTTTTGTTGCTGCTGTTGTTGTTGATTTAGCTGTTTCTGCTGATAGTGCTGCGGCTGGTACTGCTTATGCTGTGGCTGCTGGTATTGATGTGGCTGCCGAAGTTGCTGCTGTTGCTGAAGTTGTTGCTGTGGCTGTCGTTGTTTCTGTCGATGCTGCTGCTCTTGTTTTCGTTGCTTTTGTTGCTGCTGTTGTTGTTGATTTAGCTGTTTCTGCTGATATTGCTGCTGCTGGTACTGCTTATGCTGTGGCTGCTGGTATTGATGTGGCTGTCGTTGTTGCTGATGTTGCTGTCGATGCTGCTGCTGTTGTTTTCGTTGCTTTTGTTGCTGCTGTTGTTGTTGATTTAGCTGTTTCTGCTGATAGTGCTGCGGCTGGTACTGCTTATGCTGTGGCTGCTGGTATTGATGTGGCGGCTTAAGTTGCTGACGTTGCTGCTGTTGTTGCTGTGGCGGTCGTTGTTGCTGATGTTGTTGTCGATGCTGCTGGTGTTGTTTTCGTTGCTCTTGTTGCTGCTGCTGTTGTTGATTAAGCTGTTTCTGCTGATAGTGCTGCGGCTGGTACTGCTTATGCTGTGGCTGCTGGTATTGATGTGGCTGCCGAAGTTGCTGCTGTTGCTGATGTTGTTGCTGTGGCAGTCGTTGTTGCTGATGTTGCTGTCGATGCTGCTGCTATTGTTTTCGATGCTTTTTTTGCTGCTGTTGTTGTTGATTTAGCTGTTTCTGCTTAAAGTGCTGCGGCTGGTACTGCTTATGCTGTGGCTGTCGTTGTTGCTGATGTTGCTGTCGATGCTGCTGCTGTTGTTTTTCTTGCTGCTGTTGTTGTTGATTTAGCTGTTTCTGCTGATATTGCTGCGGCTGGTACTGCTTATGCTGTGGCTGCTGGTATTGATGTGGCTGCCGAAGTTGCTGATGTTGTTGCTGTGGCTGTCGTTGTTGCTGATGTTGCTGTCGATGCTGCTGCTGTTGTTTTCGTTGCTGCTGTTGTTGTTGATTTAGCTGTTTCTGCTGATATTGCTGCTGCTGGTACTGCTTATGCTGTGGCTGCTGGTATTGATGTGGCTGCCGAAGTTGCTGCTGTTGCTGATGTTGTTGCTGTGGCTGTCGTTGTTGCTGATGTTGTTGTCGATGCTGATGCTGTTGTTTTCGTTGCTTTTGTTGCTGCTGTTGTTGTTGATTTAGCTGTTTCTGCTGATAGTGCTGCGGCTGGTACTGCTTATACTGTGGCTGGTATTGATGTAGCTGTTTAAGTTGCCGACGTTGCTGCTGTTGTTGCTGTGGCTGTCGTTGTTGCTGATGTTGCTGTCGATGCTGCTGCTGTTGTTTTCGTTGCTTTTGTTGCTGCTGTTGTTGTTGATTTAGCTGTTTCTGCTGATAGTGCTGCGGCTGGTACTGCTTATGCTGTGGCTGCTGGTATTGATGTGGCTGCCGAAGTTGCTGACGTTGCTGCTGTTGTTGCTGTGGCTGTCGTTGTTCCTGTCGATGCTGCTGCTGTTGTTTTCGTTGCTTTTGTTGCTGCTGTTGTAGTTGATTTAGCTGTTTCTGCTGATATTGCTGCTGCTGGTACTGCTTATGCTGTGGCTGCTGGTATTGATGTGGCTGTCGTTGTTGGTGATGTTGCTGTCGATGCTGCTGCTGTTGTTTTCGTTGCTTTTGTTGCTGCTGTTGTTGTTGACTTAGCTGTTTCTGCTGATATTGTTGCTGCTGGTACTGCTTATGCTGTGGCTGCTGGTATTGATGTGGCTAACGTTGTTGCTGATGTTGCTGTCGATGCTGCTGCTGTTGTTTTCGTTGCTTTTGTTGCTGCTGTTGTAGTTGATTTAGCTGTTTCTGCTGATAGTGCTGCGGCTGGTACTGCTTATGCTGTGGCTGCTGGTATTGATGTGGCTGCCGAAGTTGCTGCTGTTGATGTTTTCGTTGCTGTTGTTGCTGTGGCATTCGTTGTTGCTGATGTTGCTGTCGATGCTGCTGCTAGCTGTTTCTGCTAATAGTGCTGCGGCTGGTACTGCTCATGCTGTGGCTACTGGTATTGATGTGGCTGTCGTTGTTGGTGATGTTGCTGTCGATGCTGCTGCTGTTGTTTTCGTTGCTTTTGTTGCTGCTGTTGTAGTTGATTTAGCTGTTTCTGCTGATATTGCTGCTGCTGGTACTGCTTATGCTGTGGCTGCTGGTATTGATGTGGCTGCCGAAGTTGCTGACGTTGCTGCTGTTGTTGCTGTGGCTGTCGTTGTTCCTGTCGATGCTGCTGCTGTTGTTTTCGTTGCTTTTGTTGCTGCTGTTGTTGTTGATTTAGCTGTTTCTGCTGATAGTGCTGCGGCTGGTACTGCTTATACTGTGGCTGGTATTGATGTAGCTGTTTAAGTTGCTGACGTTGCTGCTGTTGTTGCTGTAGCTGTCGTTGTTGCTGATGTTGCTGTCGATGCTGCTGCTGTTGTTTTCGTTGCTTTTGTTGCTGCTGTTGTTGTTGCTTTAGCTGTTTCTGCTGATATTGCTGCTGCTGGTACTGCTTATGCTGTGGCTGCTGGTATTGATGTGGCTGCTGGAGTTGCTGACGTTGCTGCTGTTGTTGCTGTGGCTGTAATTGTTGCTAATGTTTCTGTCGATGCTGCTACTGTTGTTTTCGTTGCTCTTGTTGCTGCTGCTGTTGTTGATTTAGCTGTTTCTGCTGATAGTGCTGCGGCTGGTACTGCTTATGCTGTGGCTGCTGGTATTGATGTGGCTGCCGAAGTTGCTGCTGTTGATGTTTTCGTTGCTGTTGTTGCTGTGGCATTCGTTGTTGCTGATGTTGCTGTCGATGCTGCTGCTAGCTGTTTCTGCTAATAGTGCTGCGGCTGGTACTGCTCATGCTGTGGCTACTGGTATTGATGTGGCTGTCGTTGTTGGTGATGTTGCTGTCGATGCTGCTGCTGTTGTTTTCGTTGCTTTTGTTGCTGCTGTTGTTGTTGACTTAGCTGTTTCTGCTGATATTGTTGCTGCTGGTACTGCTTATGCTGTGGCTGCTGGTATTGATGTGGCTGCCGAAGTTGCTGCTGTTGCTGATGTTGTTGCTGTGGCTGTCGTTGTTGCTGATGTTGTTGTCGATGCTGATGCTGTTGTTTTCGTTGCTTTTGTTGCTGCTGTTGTTGTTGATTTAGCTGTTTCTGCTGATAGTGCTGCGGCTGGTACTGCTTATACTGTGGCTGGTATTGATGTAGCTGTTTAAGTTGCCGACGTTGCTGCTGTTGTTGCTGTGGCTGTCGTTGTTGCTGATGTTGCTGTCGATGCTGCTGCTGTTGTTTTCGTTGCTTTTGTTGCTGCTGTTGTTGTTGATTTAGCTGTTTCTGCTGATAGTGCTGCGGCTGGTACTGCTTATGCTGTGGCTGCTGGTATTGATGTGGCTGCCGAAGTTGCTGACGTTGCTGCTGTTGTTGCTGTGGCTGTCGTTGTTCCTGTCGATGCTGCTGCTGTTGTTTTCGTTGCTTTTGTTGCTGCTGTTGTAGTTGATTTAGCTGTTTCTGCTGATATTGCTGCTGCTGGTACTGCTTATGCTGTGGCTGCTGGTATTGATGTGGCTGTCGTTGTTGGTGATGTTGCTGTCGATGCTGCTGCTGTTGTTTTCGTTGCTTTTGTTGCTGCTGTTGTTGTTGACTTAGCTGTTTCTGCTGATATTGTTGCTGCTGGTACTGCTTATGCTGTGGCTGCTGGTATTGATGTGGCTAACGTTGTTGCTGATGTTGCTGTCGATGCTGCTGCTGTTGTTTTCGTTGCTTTTGTTGCTGCTGTTGTAGTTGATTTAGCTGTTTCTGCTGATAGTGCTGCGGCTGGTACTGCTTATGCTGTGGCTGCTGGTATTGATGTGGCTGCCGAAGTTGCTGCTGTTGATGTTTTCGTTGCTGTTGTTGCTGTGGCATTCGTTGTTGCTGATGTTGCTGTCGATGCTGCTGCTAGCTGTTTCTGCTAATAGTGCTGCGGCTGGTACTGCTCATGCTGTGGCTACTGGTATTGATGTGGCTGTCGTTGTTGGTGATGTTGCTGTCGATGCTGCTGCTGTTGTTTTCGTTGCTCTTGTTGCTGCTGTTGTAGTTGATTTAGCTGTTTCTGCTGATATTGCTGCTGCTGGTACTGCTTATGCTGTGGCTGCTGGTATTGATGTGGCTGCCGAAGTTGCTGACGTTGCTGCTGTTGTTGCTGTGGCTGTCGTTGTTCCTGTCGATGCTGCTGCTGTTGTTTTCGTTGCTTTTGTTGCTGCTGTTGTAGTTGATTTAGCTGTTTCTGCTGATAGTGCTGCGGCTGGTACTGCTTATGCTGTGGCTGCTGGTATTGATGTGGCTGCCGAAGTTGCTGCTGTTGATGTTTTCGTTGCTGTTGTTGCTGTGGCATTCGTTGTTGCTGATGTTGCTGTCGATGCTGCTGCTAGCTGTTTCTGCTAATAGTGCTGCGGCTGGTACTGCTCATGCTGTGGCTACTGGTATTGATGTGGCTGTCGTTGTTGGTGATGTTGCTGTCGATGCTGCTGCTGTTGTTTTCGTTGCTTTTGTTGCTGCTGTTGTAGTTGATTTAGCTGTTTCTGCTGATATTGCTGCTGCTGGTACTGCTTATGCTGTGGCTGCTGGTATTGATGTGGCTGCCGAAGTTGCTGACGTTGCTGCTGTTGTTGCTGTGGCTGTCGTTGTTCCTGTCGATGCTGCTGCTGTTGTTTTCGTTGCTTTTGTTGCTGCTGTTGTTGTTGATTTAGCTGTTTCTGCTGATAGTGCTGCGGCTGGTACTGCTTATACTGTGGCTGGTATTGATGTAGCTGTTTAAGTTGCTGACGTTGCTGCTGTTGTTGCTGTAGCTGTCGTTGTTGCTGATGTTGCTGTCGATGCTGCTGCTGTTGTTTTCGTTGCTTTTGTTGCTGCTGTTGTTGTTGCTTTAGCTGTTTCTGCTGATATTGCTGCTGCTGGTACTGCTTATGCTGTGGCTGCTGGTATTGATGTGGCTGCTGGAGTTGCTGACGTTGCTGCTGTTGTTGCTGTGGCTGTAATTGTTGCTAATGTTTCTGTCGATGCTGCTACTGTTGTTTTCGTTGCTCTTGTTGCTGCTGCTGTTGTTGATTTAGCTGTTTCTGCTGATAGTGCTGCGGCTGGTACTGCTTATGCTGTGGCTGCTGGTATTGATGTGGCTGCCGAAGTTGCTGCTGTTGATGTTTTCGTTGCTGTTGTTGCTGTGGCATTCGTTGTTGCTGATGTTGCTGTCGATGCTGCTGCTAGCTGTTTCTGCTAATAGTGCTGCGGCTGGTACTGCTCATGCTGTGGCTACTGGTATTGATGTGGCTGTCGTTGTTGGTGATGTTGCTGTCGATGCTGCTGCTGTTGTTTTCGTTGCTTTTGTTGCTGCTGTTGTTGTTGACTTAGCTGTTTCTGCTGATATTGTTGCTGCTGGTACTGCTTATGCTGTGGCTGCTGGTATTGATGTGGCTGCCGAAGTTGCTGCTGTTGCTGATGTTGTTGCTGTGGCTGTCGTTGTTGCTGATGTTGTTGTCGATGCTGATGCTGTTGTTTTCGTTGCTTTTGTTGCTGCTGTTGTTGTTGATTTAGCTGTTTCTGCTGATAGTGCTGCGGCTGGTACTGCTTATACTGTGGCTGGTATTGATGTAGCTGTTTAAGTTGCCGACGTTGCTGCTGTTGTTGCTGTGGCTGTCGTTGTTGCTGATGTTGCTGTCGATGCTGCTGCTGTTGTTTTCGTTGCTTTTGTTGCTGCTGTTGTTGTTGATTTAGCTGTTTCTGCTGATAGTGCTGCGGCTGGTACTGCTTATGCTGTGGCTGCTGGTATTGATGTGGCTGCCGAAGTTGCTGACGTTGCTGCTGTTGTTGCTGTGGCTGTCGTTGTTCCTGTCGATGCTGCTGCTGTTGTTTTCGTTGCTTTTGTTGCTGCTGTTGTAGTTGATTTAGCTGTTTCTGCTGATATTGCTGCTGCTGGTACTGCTTATGCTGTGGCTGCTGGTATTGATGTGGCTGTCGTTGTTGGTGATGTTGCTGTCGATGCTGCTGCTGTTGTTTTCGTTGCTTTTGTTGCTGCTGTTGTTGTTGACTTAGCTGTTTCTGCTGATATTGTTGCTGCTGGTACTGCTTATGCTGTGGCTGCTGGTATTGATGTGGCTAACGTTGTTGCTGATGTTGCTGTCGATGCTGCTGCTGTTGTTTTCGTTGCTTTTGTTGCTGCTGTTGTAGTTGATTTAGCTGTTTCTGCTGATAGTGCTGCGGCTGGTACTGCTTATGCTGTGGCTGCTGGTATTGATGTGGCTGCCGAAGTTGCTGCTGTTGATGTTTTCGTTGCTGTTGTTGCTGTGGCATTCGTTGTTGCTGATGTTGCTGTCGATGCTGCTGCTAGCTGTTTCTGCTAATAGTGCTGCGGCTGGTACTGCTCATGCTGTGGCTACTGGTATTGATGTGGCTGTCGTTGTTGGTGATGTTGCTGTCGATGCTGCTGCTGTTGTTTTCGTTGCTTTTGTTGCTGCTGTTGTAGTTGATTTAGCTGTTTCTGCTGATATTGCTGCTGCTGGTACTGCTTATGCTGTGGCTGCTGGTATTGATGTGGCTGCCGAAGTTGCTGACGTTGCTGCTGTTGTTGCTGTGGCTGTCGTTGTTCCTGTCGATGCTGCTGCTGTTGTTTTCGTTGCTTTTGTTGCTGCTGTTGTTGTTGATTTAGCTGTTTCTGCTGATAGTGCTGCGGCTGGTACTGCTTATACTGTGGCTGGTATTGATGTAGCTGTTTAAGTTGCTGACGTTGCTGCTGTTGTTGCTGTGGCTGTCGTTGTTGCTGATGTTGCTGTCGATGCTGCTGCTGTTGTTTTCGTTGCTTTTGTTGCTGCTGTTGTTGTTGCTTTAGCTGTTTCTGCTGATATTGCTGCTGCTGGTACTGCTTATGCTGTGGCTGCTGGTATTGATGTGGCTGCTGAAGTTGCTGACGTTGCTGCTGTTGTTGCTGTGGCTGTAATTGTTGCTAATGTTTCTGTCGATGCTGCTACTGTTGTTTTCGTTGCTCTTGTTGCTGCTGCTGTTGTTGATTTAGCTGTTTCTGCTGATAGTGCTGCGGCTGGTACTGCTTATGCTGTGGCTGCTGGTATTGATGTGGCTGCCGAAGTTGCTGCTGTTGATGTTTTCGTTGCTGTTGTTGCTGTGGCATTCGTTGTTGCTGATGTTGCTGTCGATGCTGCTGCTAGCTGTTTCTGCTAATAGTGCTGCGGCTGGTACTGCTCATGCTGTGGCTACTGGTATTGATGTGGCTGTCGTTGTTGGTGATGTTGCTGTCGATGCTGCTGCTGTTGTTTTCGTTGCTTTTGTTGCTGCTGTTGTTGTTGACTTAGCTGTTTCTGCTGATATTGTTGCTGCTGGTACTGCTTATGCTGTGGCTGCTGGTATTGATGTGGCTAACGTTGTTGCTGATGTTGCTGTCGATGCTGCTGCTGTTGTTTTCGTTGCTTTTGTTGCTGCTGTTGTAGTTGATTTAGCTGTTTCTGCTGATATTGCTGCTGCTGGTACTGCTTATGCTGTGGCTGCTGGTATTGATGTAGCTGCTTAAGTTGGTGACGTTGCTGGTGTTGCTGTCGTTGTTGCTGTCGATGCTGCTGCTGTTGTTTTCGTTGCTTTACTTGCTGCTGCTGTTGTTGATTTAGCTGTTTCTGCTGATATTGCTGCTGCTGGTACTGCTTATGCTGTGGCTGCTGGTATTGATGTGGCTGTCGTTGTTGCTGATGTTGCTGTCGATACTGCTGCTGTTGTTCTCGTTGCTTTTGTTGCTGCTGTTGTTGTTGATTTAGCTGTTTCTGCTGATATTGCTGCTGCTGGTACTGTTTATGCTGTGGCTGCTGGTATTGATGTGGCTGCTGATGTTGCTGACGTTGCTGCTGTTGTTGCTGTGGCTGTCGTTGTTGCTGATGTTGCTGTCGATGCTGCTGCTGTTGTTTTCGTTGCTCTTATTGCTGCTGCTGTTGTTGATTTGGCTGTTTCTGCTGATAGTGCTGCGGCTGGTACTGCTTATGCTGTGGCTGCTGGTACTGATGTGGCTGCCGAAGTTGCTTCTGTTGCTGATGTTGTTGCTGTGGCTGTCGTTGTTGCTGATGTTGCTGTCGATGCTGCTGCTGTTTTCGTTGCTGCTGTTGTTGTTGATTTAGCTGTTTCTGCTGATATTGCTGCTGCTGGTACTGCTTATGCTGTGGCTGCTGGTATTGATGTGGCTGCCGAAGTTGCTGCTGTTGCTGATGTTGTTGCTGTGGCATTCGTTGTTGCTGATGTTGCTGTCGATGCTGCTGCTAGCTGTTTCTGCTAATAGTGCTGCGGCTGGTACTGCTTATGCTGTGGCTACTGGTATTGATGTGGCTGTCGTTGTTGGTGATGTTGCTGTCGATGCTGCTGCTGTTGTTTTCGTTGCTTTTGTTGCTGCTGTTGTTGTTGACTTAGCTGTTTCTGCTGATATTGCTGCTGCTGGTACTGCTTATGCTGTGGCTGATGGTATTGATATGGCTGCTGAAGTTGCTGACGTTGCTGCTGTTGCTGCTGTGGCTGTCGTTGTTGCTGATGTTGCTGTCGATGCTGCTGCTGTTGTTTTCGTTGCTTTTGTTGCTGCTGTTGTTTTTGATTTAGCTGTTTCTGCTGATATTGCTGCTGCTGGTACTGCTTATGCTGTGGCTGCTGAAATTGATGTGGCTGTCGTTGTTGCTGATGTTGCTGTCGATGCTGCTGCTGTTGTTTTCGTTGCTTTTGTTGCTGCTGTTGTTGTTGATTTAGCTGTTTCTGCTGATAGTGCTGCAGCTGGTACTGCTTATGCTGTGGCTGCTGGTATTGATGTAGCTGCTTAAGTTGCTGACGTTGCTGCTGTTGTTGCTGTGGCTGTCGTTGTTGCTGTCGATGCTGCTGCTGTTGTTTTCGTTGCTTTTGTTGCTGCTGTTGTAGTTGATTTAGCTGTTTCTGCTGATATTGCTGCTGCTGGTACAGCTTATGCTGTGGCTGCTGGTATTGATGTGGCTGTCGTTGTTGCTGATGTTGCTGTCGATGCTGCTGCTGTTGTTTTCGTTGCTTTTGTTGCTGCTGTTGTAGTTGATTTAGCTGTTTCTGCTGATATTGCTGCTGCTGGTACTGCTTATGCTGTGGCTGCTGGTATTGATGTGGCTGCTGAATTTGCTGACGTTGCTGCTATTGTTGCTGTGGCTGTCTTTGTTGCTGATGTTGCTGTCGATGCTGCTGCTGTTGTTTTCGTTGCTCTTGTTGCTGCTGCTGTTGTTGATTTAGCTGTTTCTGCTGATAGTGGTGCGGCTGGTACTGCTTATGCTGTGGCTGCTGGTATTGATGTGGCTGCTGAAGTTGCCGAAGTTGCTGCTGTTGCTGATGTTGTTGCTGTGGCGTTCGTTGTTGCTGATGTTGCTGTCGATGCTGCTGCTATTGTTTTCGTTGCTTTTTTTGCTGCTGTTGTTGTTGATTTAGATGTTTCTGCTAATAGTGATGCGGCTGCTACTGCTTATGCTGTGGCTGTCGTTGTTTCTGATGTTGCTGTCGATGCTGCTGCTGTTGTTTTCCTTGCTGCTGTTGTTGTTGATTTAGCAGTTTCTGCTGATATTGCTGCTGCTGGTACTGCTTATGCTGTGGCTGCTGGTATTGATGTGGCTGCCGAAGTTGCTTCTGTTGCTGATGTTGTTGCTGTGGCTGTCGTTGTTGCTGATGTTGCTGTCGATGCTGCTGCTGTTGTTTTCGTTGCTTTTGTTGCTGTTGTTGTTGTTGATTTAGCTGTTTCTGCTGATAGTGCTGCGGCTGGTACTGCTTATGCTGTGGCTGCTGGTATTGATGTAGCTGCTTAAGTTGCTGACGTTGCTGCTGTTGTTGCTGTGGCTGTCGTTGTTGCTGTCGATGATGCTGCTGTTGTTTTCGTTGCTTTTGTTGCTGCTGTTGTTGTTGATTTAGCTGTTTCTGCTGATAGTGCTGCGGCTGGTACTGCTTATGCTGTGGCTGCTGGTATTGATGTGGCTGCCGAAGTTGCTGCTGTTGCTGATGTTGTTGCTTTGGCTGTCGTTGTTGCTGTCGATGCTGCTGCTGTTGTTTTCGTTGCTTTTGTTGCTGCTGTTGTTGTTGATTTAGCTGTTTCTGCTGATAGTGCTGCGGCTGGTACTGCTTATGCTGTGGCTGCTGGTATTGATGTAGCTGCTTAAGTTGCTGACGTTGCTGCTGTTGTTGCTGTGGCTGTCGTTGTTGCTGTCGATGCAGCTGCTGTTGTTTTCGTTGCTTTTGTTGCTGCTGTTGTTGTTGATTTAGCTGTTTCTGCTGATAGTGCTGCGGCTGGTACTGCTTATGCTATGGCTGCTGGTATTGATGTGGCTGCTTAAGTTTTTGACGTTGCTGCTTTTGTTGCTGTGGCTGTCGTTGTTGCTGTCGATGCTGCTGTTGTTGTTTTAGTTGCTTTTGTTGCTGCTGTTGTAGTTGATTTAGCTGTTTCTGCTGAAAGTGCTGCGGCTGGTACTGCTTATGCTGTGGCTGCTGGTATTGATGTGGCTGCCGAAGTTGCTGCTGATGTTGTTGCTGTGGCGTTCGTTGTTGCTGATGTTGCTGTCGATGCTGCTGCTATTGTTTTCGTTGCTTTTTTTGCTGCTGTTGTTGTTGATTTAGATGTTTCTGCTAATAGTGCTGCTGCTGGTACTGCTTATGCTGTGGCTGTCGTTGTTTCTGATGTTGCTGTCGATGCTGCTGCTGTTGTTTTCCTTGCTGCTGTTGTTGTTGATTTAGCTGTTTCTGCTGATAGTGCTGCGGCTGGTACTGCTTATGCTGTGGCTGCTGGTATTGATGTGGCTGCCGAAGTTGCTGCTGTTGTTGCTTTGGCTGTCGTTGTTGCTGTCGATGCTGCTGCTGTTGTTTTCGTTGCTTTTGTTGCTGCTGTTGTTGTTGATTTAGCTGTTTCTGCTGATAGTGCTGCGGCTGGTACTGCTTATGCTGTGGCTGCTGGTATTGATGTAGCTGCTTAAGTTGCTGACGTTGCTGCTGTTGTTGCTGTGGCTGTCGTTGTTGCTGTCGATGCTGCTGCTGTTGTTTTCGTTGCTTTTGTTGCTGCTGTTGTTGTTGATTTAGCTGTTTCTGCTGATAGTGCTGCGGCTGGTACTGCTTATGCTATGGCTGCTGGTATTGATGTGGCTGCTTAAGTTTTTGACGTTGCTGCTTTTGTTGCTGTGGCTGTCGTTGTTGCTGTCGATGCTGCTGCTGTTGTTTTAGTTGCTTTTGTTGCTGCTGTTGTAGTTGATTTAGCTGTTTCTGCTGAAAGTGCTGCGGCTGGTACTGCTTATGCTGTGGCTGCTGGTATTGATGTGGCTGCCGAAGTTGCTGCTGATGTTGTTGCTGTGGCGTTCGTTGTTGCTGATGTTGCTGTCGATGCTGCTGCTATTGTTTTCGTTGCTTTTTTTGCTGCTGTTGTTGTTGATTTAGATGTTTCTGCTAATAGTGCTGCTGCTGGTACTGCTTATGCTGTGGCTGTCGTTGTTTCTGATGTTGCTGTCGATGCTGCTGCTGTTGTTTTCCTTGCTGCTGTTGTTGTTGATTTAGCTGTTTCTGCTGATATTGCTGCGGCTGGTACTGCTTATGCTGTGGCTGCTGGTATTGATGTGGCTGCCGAAGTTGCTGCTGTTGCTGATGTTGTTGCTGTGGCTGTCGATGTTGCTGATGTTGCTGTCGATGCTGCTGCTGTTGTTTTCGTTGCTGCTGTTGTTGTTGATTTAGCTGTTTCTGCTCATATTGCTGCTGCTGGTACTGCTTATGCTGTGGCTGCTGGTATTGATGTGGCTGTCGTTGTTGCTGATGTTGCTGTCGATGCTGCTGCTGTTGTTTTCGTTGCTTTTGTTGCTGCTGTTGTTGTTGATTTAGCTGTTTCTGCTGATAGTGCTGCGGCTGGTACTGCTTATGCTGTGGCTGCTGGTATTGATGTAGCTGCTTAAGTTGCTGACGTTGCTGATGTTGTTGCTGTGGCTGTCGTTGTTGCTGTCGATGCTGCTGCTGTTGTTTTCGTTGCTTTTGTTGCTGCTGTTGTTGTTGATTAAGCTGTTTCTGCTGATAGTGCTGCGGCTGGTACTGCTTATGCTGTGGCTGCTGGTATTGATGTGGCTGCTTAAGTTGCTGCTGTTGTTGCTGTGGCTGTCGTTGTTGCTGTCGATGCTGCTGCTGTTGTAGTTGATTTAGCTGTTTCTGCTGATATTGCTGCTGCTGGTACTGCTTATGCTGTGGCTGCTGGTATTGATGTGGCTGTCATTGTTGCCGATGTTGCTGTCGATGCTGCTGCTGTTGTTTTCGTTGCTTTTGTTGCTGCTGTTGTTGTTGATTTAGCTGTTTCTGCTGATAGTGCTGCGGCTGGTATTGCTTATGCTATGGCTGCTGGTATTGATGTGGCTGCTTAAGTTGCTGACGTTGCTGCTGTTGTTGCTGTGGCTGTCGTTGTTGCTGTCGATGCTGCTGCTGTTGTAGTTGATTTAGCTGTTTCTGCTGATATTGCTGCTGCTGGTACTGCTTATGCTGTGGCTGCTGGTATTGATGTGGCTGTCGTTGTTGCTGACGTTGCTGATGTTGTTGCTGTGGCTGTCGTTGTTGCTGTCGCTGCTGCTGCTGTTGTTTTCGTTGCTTATGTTGCTGCTGTTGTTGTTGATTTAGCTGTTTCTGCTGATAGTGCTGCGGCTGGTACTGCTTATGCTGTGGCTGCTGGTATTGATGTGGCTGCCGAAGTTGCTGCTGTTGCTGGTGTTGTTGCTGTGGCGTTCGTTGTTGCTGATGTTGCTGTCGATGCTGCTGCTATTGTTTTCGTTGCTTTTTTTGCTGCTGTTGTTGTTGATTTAGATGTTTCTGCTAATAGTGCTGCTGCTGGTACTGCTAATGCTGTGGCTGTCGTTGTTTCTGATGTTGCTGTCGATGCTGCTGCTGTTGTTTTCCTTGCTGCTGTTGTTGTTGATTTAGCTGTTTCTGCTGATATTGCTGCGGCTGGTACTGCTTATGCTGTGGCTGCTGGTATTGATGTGGCTGCCGAAGTTGCTGCTGTTGCTGATGTTGTTGCTGTGGCTGTCGTTGTTGCTGATGTTGCTGTCGATGCTGCTGCTGTTGTTTTCGTTGCTGCTGTTGTTGTTGATTTAGCTGTTTCTGCTCATATTGCTGCTGCTGGTACTGCTTATGCTGTGGCTGCTGGTATTGATGTGGCTGCCGAAGTTGCTGCTGTTGCTGATGTTGTTGCTCTGGCTGTCGTTGTTGCTGTCGATGCTGCTGCTGTTGTTTTCGTTGCTTTTGTTGCTGCTGTTGTAGTTGATTTAGCTGTTTCTGCTGATATTGCTGCGGCTGGTACTGCTTATGCTGTGGCTGCTGGTATTGATGTGGCTGCCGAAGTTGCTGCTGTTGCTGATGTTGTTGCTGTGGCTGTCGTTGTTGCTGATGTTGCTGTCGATGCTGCTGCTGTTGTTTTCGTTGCTGCTGTTGTTGTTCATTTAGCTGTTTCTGCTCATATTGCTGCTGCTGGTATTGCTTATGCTGTGGCTGCTGTTATTGATGTGGCTGCTTAAGTTGCTGACGTTGCTGCTGTTGTTGCTGTGGCTGTCGTTGTTGCTGTCGATGCTGCTGCTGTTGTTTTCGTTGCTTTTGTTGCTGCTGTTGTAGTTGATTTAGCTGTTTCTGCTGATATTGCTGCTGCTGGTACTGCTTATGCTGTGGCTGCTGGTATTGATGTGGCTGCCGAAGTTGCTGCTGTTGCTGATGTTGTTGCTCTGGCTGTCGTTGTTGCTGATGTTGCTGTCGATGCTGCTTCTGTTGTTTTCGTTGCTTTTGTTGCTGCTGTTGTTGTTGATTTAGCTGTTTCTGCTGATAGTGCTGCGGCTGGTATTGCTTATGCTATGGCTGCTGGTATTGATGTGGCTGCTTAAGTTGCTGACGTTGCTGCTGTTGTTGCTGTGGCTGTCGTTGTTGCTGTCGATGCTGCTGCTGTTGTAGTTGATTTAGCTGTTTCTGCTGATATTGCTGCTGCTGGTACTGCTTATGCTGTGGCTGCTGGTATTGATGTGGCTGTCGTTGTTGCTGATGTTGCTGTCGATGCTGCTGCTGTTGTTTTCGTTGCTTTTGTTGCTGCTGTTGTTGTTGATTTAGCTGTTTCTGCTGATAGTGCTGCGGCTGGTACTGCTTATGCTGTGGCTGCTGGTATTGATGTAGCTGCTTAAGTTGCTGACGTTGCTGCTGTTGTTGCTGTGGCTGTCGTTGTTGCTGTCGATGCTGCTGCTGTTGTTTTCGTTGCTTTTGTTGCTGCTGTTGTTGTTGATTTAGCTGTTTCTGCTGATAGTGCTGCGGCTGGTACTGCTTATGCTATGGCTGCTGGTATTGATGTGGCTGCTTAAGTTTTTGACGTTGCTGCTGTTGTTGCTGTGGCTGTCGCTGTTGCTGTCGATGCTGCTGCTGTTGTTTTAGTTGCTTTTGTTGCTGCTGTTGTAGTTGATTTAGCTGTTTCTGCTGAAAGTGCTGCGGCTGGTACTGCTTATGCTGTGGCTGCTGGTATTGATGTGGCTGCCGAAGTTGCTGCTGTTGCTGATGTTGTTGCTGTGGCGTTCGTTGTTGCTGATGTTGCTGTCGATGCTGCTGCTATTGTTTTCGTTGCTTTTTTTGCTGCTGTTGTTGTTGATTTAGATGTTTCTGCTAATAGTGCTGCTGCTGGTACTGCTTATGCTGTGGCTGTCGTTGTTTCTGATGTTGCTGTCGATGCTGCTGCTGTTGTTTTCCTTGCTGCTGTTGTTGTTGATTTAGCTGTTTCTGCTGATATTGCTGCGGCTGGTACTGCTTATGCTGTGGCTGCTGGTATTGATGTGGCTGCTGAAGTTGCTGCTATTGGTGATGTTGTTGCTGTGGCTGTCGTTGTTGCTGATGTTGCTGTCGATGCTGCTGCTGTTGTTTTCGTTGCTTTTGTTGCTGCTGTTGTTGTTGATTTAGCTGTTTCTGCTGATAGTGCTGCGGCTGGTACTGCTTATGCTGTGGCTGCTGTTATTGATGTGGCTGCTTAAGTTGCTGACGTTGCTGCTGTTGTTGCTGTGGCTGTCGTTGTTGCTGTCGATGCTGCTGCTGTTGTAGTTTATTTAGCTGTTTCTGCTGATAGTGCTGCGGCTGGTACTGCTTATGCTGAGGCTGATGGTATTGATGTGGCTGCCGAAGTTGCTGCTGTTGGTGATGTTGTTGCTGTGGCTGTCGTTGTTGCTGATGTTGCTGTCGATGCTGCTGCTGTTGTTTTCGTTGCTGCTGTTGTTGTTGATTTAGCTGTTTCTGCTCATATTGCTGCTGCTGGTACTGCTTATGCTGTGGCTGCTGGTATTGATGTGGCTGCTGAAGTTGCTGCTATTGGTGATGTTGTTGCTGTGGCTGTCGTTGTTGCTGATGTTGCTGTCGATGCTGCTGCTGTTGTTTTCGTTGCTTTTGTTGCTGCTGTTGTTGTTGATTTAGCTGTTTCTGCTGACAGTGCTGCGGCTGGTACTGCTTATGCTGTGGCTGCTGGTATTGATGTGGCTGCTTGAGTTGCTGACTTTGCTGCTGTTGTTGCTGTGGCTGTCGTTGTTGCTGTCGATGCTGCTGCTGTTGTTCTCGTTGCTTTTGTTGCTGCTGTTGTAGTTGATTTAGCTGTTTCTGCTGATATTGCTGCTGCTGGTACTGCTTATGCTGTGGCTGCTGGTATTGATGTGGCTGTCGTTGTTGCTGATGTTGCTGTCAATGCTGCTGCTATTGTTTTCGTTGCTTTTGTTGCTGCTGTTGTTGTTGATTTAGCTGTTTCTGGTGATATTGCTGCTGCTGGTACTGCTTATGCTGTGGCTGCTGGTATTGATGTGGCTGCTGAAGTTGCTGACGTTGCTGCTGTTGTTGCTGTGGCTGTCGTTGTTGCTGATGTTGCTGTCGATGCTGCTGCTGTTGTTTTCGTTACTTTTGTTGCTGCTATTGTTGTTGATTTAGCTGTTTCTGCTGATATTGCTGCGGCTGGTACTGCTTATGCTGTGGCTGCTGGTATTGATGTGGCTGCTGAAGTTGCTGACGTTGCTGCTGTTGTTGCTGTGGCTGTCGTTGTTGCTGATGTTGCTGTCGATGCTGCTGCTATTGTTTTCGTTGCTTTTGTTGCTGCTGTTGTTGTTGATTTAGCTGTTTCTGCTAATATTGCTGCTGCTGGTACTGCTTATGCTGTGGCTGCTGGTATTGATGTGGCTGCTTAAGTTGCTGACGTTGCTGCTGTTGTTGCTGTGGCTGTCGTTGTTGCTGATGTTGCTGTCGATGCTGCTGCTGTTGTTTTCGTTGCTTTTGTTGCTGCTGTTGTTGTTGATTTAGCTGTTTCTGCTGATAGTGCTGCGGCTGGTACTGCTTATGCTCTGGCTGCTGGTATTGATGTGGCTGCTTAAGTTGCTGACGTTGCTGCTGTTGTTGCTGTGGCTGTCGTTGTTGCTGATGTTGCTGTCGATGCTGCTGCTGTTGTTTTCGTTGCTTTTGTTGCTGCTGTTGTTGTTGATTTAGCTGTTTCTGCTGATAGTGCTGCGGCTGGTACTGCTTATGCTGTGGCTGCTGGTATTGATGTGGCTGCTTAAATTGCTGCTGTTGTTGCTGTGGCTGTCGTTGTTGCTGTCGATGCTGCTGCTGTTGTTTTCGTTGCTTTTGCTGCTGCTGTTGTAGTTGATTTAGCTGTTTCTGCTAAAAGTGCTGCGGCTGGTACTGCTTATGCTGTGGCTGCTGGTATTGATGTAGCTGCTTGAGTTGCTGACGTTGCTGATGTTGTTGCTGTGGCTGTCGTTGTTGCTGTCGCTGCTGCTGCTGTTGTTTTCCTTGCTGCTGTTGTTGTTGATTTAGCTGTTTCTGCTGATATTGCTGCGGCTGGTACTGCTTATGCTGTGGCTGTCGTTATTTCTGATGTTGCTGTCGATGCTGCTGCTGTTGTTTTCCTTGCTGCTGTTGTTGTTGATTTGGCTGTTTCTGCTGATAGTGCTGCGGCTGGTACTGCTTATGCTGTGGCTGCTGGTATTGATGTAGCTGCTTGAGTTGCTGACGTTGCTGATGTTGTTGCTGTGGCTGTCGTTGTTGCTGTCGCTGCTGCTGCTGTTGTTTTCGTTGCTTTCGTTGCTGCTGTTGTAGTTGATTTAGCTGTTTCTGCTGAAAGTGCTGCGGCTGGTACTGCTTATGCTGTGGCTGCTGGTATTGATGTGGCTGCCGAAGTTGCTGCTGTTGCTGATGTTGTTGCTGTGGCGTTCGTTGTTGCTGATGTTGCTGTCGATGCTGCTGCTATTGTTTTCGTTGCTTTTTTTGCTGCTGTTGTTGTTGATTTAGATGTTTCTGCTAATAGTGCTGCTGCTGGTACTGCTTATGCTGTGGCTGTCGTTGTTTCTGATGTTGCTGTCGATGCTGCTGCTGTTGTTTTCCTTGCTGCTGTTGTTGTTGATTTAGCTGTTTCTGCTGATATTGCTGCGGCTGGTACTGCTTATGCTGTGGCTGCTGGTATTGATGTGGCTGCCGAAGTTGCTGCTGTTGCTGATGTTGTTGCTGTGGCTGTCGTTGTTGCTGATGTTGCTGTCGATGCTGCTTCTGTTGTTTTCGTTGCTTTTGTTGCTGCTGTTGTTGTTGATTTAGCTGTTTCTGCTGATAGTGCTGCGGCTGGTACTGCTTATGCTGTGGCTGCTGTTATTGATGTGGCTGCTTAAGTTGCTGACGTTGCTGCTGTTGTTGCTGTGGCTGTCGTTGTTGCTGTCGATGCTGCTGCTGTTGTAGTTGATTTAGCTGTTTCTGCTGATAGTGCTGCGGCTGGTACTGCTTATGCTGAGGCTGATGGTATTGATGTGGCTGCCGAAGTTGCTGCTGTTGGTGATGTTGTTGCTGTGGCTGTCGTTGTTGCTGATGTTGCTGTCGATGCTGCTGCTGTTGTTTTCGTTGCTGCTGTTGTTGTTGATTTAGCTGTTTCTGCTCATATTGCTGCTGCTGGTACTGCTTATGCTGTGGCTGCTGGTATTGATGTGTCTGCCGAAGTTGCTGCTATTGGTGATGTTGTTGCTGTGGCTGTCGTTGTTGCTGATGTTGCTGTCGATGCTGCTGCTGTTGTTTTCGTTGCTTTTGTTGCTGCTGTTGTTGTTGATTTAGCTGTTTCTGCTGATAGTGCTGCGGCTGGTATTGCTTATGCTATGGCTGCTGGTATTGATGTGGCTGTCGTTGTTGCTGATGTTGCTGTCGATGCTGCTGCTATTGTTTTCGTTGCTTTTGTTGCTGCTGTTGTTGTTGATTTAGCTGTTTCTGCTGATAGTGCTGCGGCTGGTATTGCTTATGCTATGGCTGCTGGTATTGATGTGGCTGCTTAAGTTGCTGACGTTGCTGCTGTTGTTGCTGTGGCTGTCGTTGTTGCTGTCGAGGCTGCTGCTGTTGTAGTTGATTTAGCTGTTTCTGCTGATAGTGCTGCGGCTGGTACTGCTTATGCTGAGGCTGATGGTATTGATGTGGCTGCCGAAGTTGCTGCTGTTGGTGATGTTGTTGCTGTGGCTGTCGTTGTTGCTGATGTTGCTGTCGATGCTGCTGCTGTTGTTTTCGTTGCTGCTGTTGTTGTTGATTTAGCTGTTTCTGCTCATATTGCTGCTGCTGGTACTGCTTATGCTGTGGCTGCTGGTATTGATGTGGCTGCTGAAGTTGCTGCTATTGGTGATGTTGTTGCTGTGGCTGTCGTTGTTGCTGATGTTGCTGTCGATGCTGCTGCTGTTGTTTTCGTTGCTTTTGTTGCTGCTGTTGTTGTTGATTTAGCTGTTTCTGCTGACAGTGCTGCGGCTGGTACTGCTTATGCTGTGGCTGCTGGTATTGATGTGGCTGCTTGAGTTGCTGACTTTGCTGCTGTTGTTGCTGTGGCTGTCGTTGTTGCTGTCGATGCTGCTGCTGTTGTTCTCGTTGCTTTTGTTGCTGCTGTTGTAGTTGATTTAGCTGTTTCTGCTGATATTGCTGCTGCTGGTACTGCTTATGCTGTGGCTGCTGGTATTGATGTGGCTGTCGTTGTTGCTGATGTTGCTGTCAATGCTGCTGCTATTGTTTTCGTTGCTTTTGTTGCTGCTGTTGTTGTTGACTTAGCTGTTTCTGCTGATATTGCTGCTGCTGGTACTGCTTATGCTGTGGCTGCTGGTATTGATGTGGCTGCTGAAGTTGCTGACGTTGCTGCTGTTGTTGCTGTGGCTGTCGTTGTTGCTGATGTTGCTGTCGATGCTGCTGCTGTTGTTTTCGTTACTTTTGTTGCTTATGTTGCTGCTATTGTTGTTGATTTAGCTGTTTCTGCTGATATTGGTGCGGCTGGTACTGCTTATGCTGTGGCTGCTGGTATTGATGTGGCTGCTGAAGTTGCTGACGTTGCTGCTGTTGTTGCTGTGGCTGTCGTTGTTGCTGATGTTGCTGTCGATGCTGCTGCTATTGTTTTCGTTGCTTTTGTTGCTGCTGTTGTTGTTGATTTAGCTGTTTCTGCTGATATTGCTGCTGCTGGTACTGCTTATGCTGTGGCTGCTGGTATTGATGTGGCTGCTTAAGTTGCTGACGTTGCTGCTGTTGTTGCTGTGGCTGTCGTTGTTGCTGATGTTGCTGTCGATGCTGCTGCTGTTGTTTTCGTTGCTTTTGTTGCTGCTGTTGTTGTTGATTTAGCTGTTTCTGCTGATAGTGCTGCGGCTGGTACTGCTTATGCTCTGGCTGCTGGTATTGATGTGGCTGCTTAAGTTGCTGACGTTGCTGCTGTTGTTGCTGTGGCTGTCGTTGTTGCTGATGTTGCTGTCGATGCTGCTGCTGTTGTTTTCGTTGCTTTTGTTGCTGCTGTTGTTGTTGATTTAGCTGTTTCTGCTGATAGTGCTGCGGCTGGTACTGCTTATGCTGTGGCTGCTGGTATTGATGTGGCTGCTTAAATTGCTGCTGTTGTTGCTGTGGCTGTCGTTGTTGCTGTCGATGCAGCTGCTGTTGTTTTCGTTGCTTTTGCTGCTGCTGTTGTAGTTGATTTAGCTGTTTCTGCTAAAAGTGCTGCGGCTGGTACTGCTTATGCTGTGGCTGTCGTTGTTTCTGATGTTGCTGTCGATGCTGCTGCTGTTGTTTTCCTTGCTGCTGTTGTTGTTGATTTAGCTGTTTCTGCTGATATTGCTGCGGCTGGTACTGCTTATGCTGTGGCTGTCGTTATTTCTGATGTTGCTGTCGATGCTGCTGCTGTTGTTTTCCTTGCTGCTGTTGTTGTTGATTTGGCTGTTTCTGCTGATAGTGCTGCGGCTGGTACTGCTTATGCTGTGGCTGCTGGTATTGATGTAGCTGCTTGAGTTGCTGACGTTGCTGATGTTGTTGCTGTGGCTGTCGTTGTTGCTGTCGCTGCTGCTGCTGTTGTTTTCGTTGCTTTTGTTGCTGCTGTTGTTGTTGATTTAGCTGTTTCTGCTGATAGTGCTGCGGCTGGTACTGCTTATGCTGTGGCTGCAGGTATTGATGTGGCTGCTTAAGTTGCTGCTGTTGTTGCTGTGGCTGTCGTTGTTGCTGTCGATGCTGCTGCTGTTGTTTTCCTTGCTGCTGTTGTTGTTGATTTGGCTGTTTCTGCTGATAGTGCTGCGGCTGGTACTGCTTATGCTGTGGCTGCTGGTATTGATGTAGCTGCTTGAGTTGCTGACGTTGCTGATGTTGTTGCTGTGGCTGTCGTTGTTGCTGTCGCTGCTGCTGCTGTTGTTTTCGTTGCTTTTGTTGCTGCTGTTGTTGTTGATTTAGCTGTTTCTGCTGATAGTGCTGCGGCTGGTACTGCTTATGCTGTGGCTGCAGGTATTGATGTGGCTGCTTAAGTTGCTGCTGTTGTTGCTGTGGCTGTCGTTGTTGCTGTCGATGCTGCTGCTGTTGTTTTCGTTGCTTTTGTTGCTGCTGTTGTTGTTGATTTAGCTGTTTCTGCTCATATTGCTGCTGCTGGTACTGCTTATGCTGTGGCTGCTGGTATTGATGTGGCTGCTGAAGTTGCTGCTATTGGTGATGTTGTTGCTGTGGCTGTCGTTGTTGCTGATGTTGCTGTCGATGCTGCTGCTGTTGTTTTCGTTGCTTTTGTTGCTGCTGTTGTTGTTGATTTAGCTGTTTCTGCTGACAGTGCTGCGGCTGGTACTGCTTATGCTGTGGCTGCTGGTATTGATGTGGCTGCTTGAGTTGCTGACTTTGCTGCTGTTGTTGCTGTGGCTGTCGTTGTTGCTGTCGATGCTGCTGCTGTTGTTCTCGTTGCTTTTGTTGCTGCTGTTGTAGTTGATTTAGCTGTTTCTGCTGATATTGCTGCTGCTGGTACTGCTTATGCTGTGGCTGCTGGTATTGATGTGGCTGTCGTTGTTGCTGATGTTGCTGTCAATGCTGCTGCTATTGTTTTCGTTGCTTTTGTTGCTGCTGTTGTTGTTGACTTAGCTGTTTCTGCTGATATTGCTGCTGCTGGTACTGCTTATGCTGTGGCTGCTGGTATTGATGTGGCTGCTGAAGTTGCTGACGTTGCTGCTGTTGTTGCTGTGGCTGTCGTTGTTGCTGATGTTGCTGTCGATGCTGCTGCTGTTGTTTTCGTTACTTTTGTTGCTTATGTTGCTGCTATTGTTGTTGATTTAGCTGTTTCTGCTGATATTGGTGCGGCTGGTACTGCTTATGCTGTGGCTGCTGGTATTGATGTGGCTGCTGAAGTTGCTGACGTTGCTGCTGTTGTTGCTGTGGCTGTCGTTGTTGCTGATGTTGCTGTCGATGCTGCTGCTATTGTTTTCGTTGCTTTTGTTGCTGCTGTTGTTGTTGATTTAGCTGTTTCTGCTGATATTGCTGCTGCTGGTACTGCTTATGCTGTGGCTGCTGGTATTGATGTGGCTGCTTAAGTTGCTGACGTTGCTGCTGTTGTTGCTGTGGCTGTCGTTGTTGCTGATGTTGCTGTCGATGCTGCTGCTGTTGTTTTCGTTGCTTTTGTTGCTGCTGTTGTTGTTGATTTAGCTGTTTCTGCTGATAGTGCTGCGGCTGGTACTGCTTATGCTCTGGCTGCTGGTATTGATGTGGCTGCTTAAGTTGCTGACGTTGCTGCTGTTGTTGCTGTGGCTGTCGTTGTTGCTGATGTTGCTGTCGATGCTGCTGCTGTTGTTTTCGTTGCTTTTGTTGCTGCTGTTGTTGTTGATTTAGCTGTTTCTGCTGATAGTGCTGCGGCTGGTACTGCTTATGCTGTGGCTGCTGGTATTGATGTGGCTGCTTAAATTGCTGCTGTTGTTGCTGTGGCTGTCGTTGTTGCTGTCGATGCAGCTGCTGTTGTTTTCGTTGCTTTTGCTGCTGCTGTTGTAGTTGATTTAGCTGTTTCTGCTAAAAGTGCTGCGGCTGGTACTGCTTATGCTGTGGCTGTCGTTGTTTCTGATGTTGCTGTCGATGCTGCTGCTGTTGTTTTCCTTGCTGCTGTTGTTGTTGATTTAGCTGTTTCTGCTGATATTGCTGCGGCTGGTACTGCTTATGCTGTGGCTGTCGTTATTTCTGATGTTGCTGTCGATGCTGCTGCTGTTGTTTTCCTTGCTGCTGTTGTTGTTGATTTGGCTGTTTCTGCTGATAGTGCTGCGGCTGGTACTGCTTATGCTGTGGCTGCTGGTATTGATGTAGCTGCTTGAGTTGCTGACGTTGCTGATGTTGTTGCTGTGGCTGTCGTTGTTGCTGTCGCTGCTGCTGCTGTTGTTTTCGTTGCTTTTGTTGCTGCTGTTGTTGTTGATTTAGCTGTTTCTGCTGATAGTGCTGCGGCTGGTACTGCTTATGCTGTGGCTGCAGGTATTGATGTGGCTGCTTAAGTTGCTGCTGTTGTTGCTGTGGCTGTCGTTGTTGCTGTCGATGCTGCTGCTGTTGTTTTCGTTGCTGCTGTTGTAGTTGATTTAGCTGTTTCTGCTGATATTGCTGCTGCTGGTACTGCTTATGCTGTGGCTGTCGTTGTTTCTGATGTTGCTGTCGATGCTGCTGCTGTTGTTTTCCTTGCTGCTGTTGTTGTTGATTTAGCTGTTTCTGCTGATATTGCTGCGGCTGGTACTGCTTATGCTGTGGCTGCTGGTATTGATGTGGCTGCCGAAGTTGCTGCTGTTGCTGATGTTGTTGCTGTGGCTGTCGTTGTTGCTGATGTTGCTGTCGATGCTGCTGCTGTTATTTTCGTTGCTGCTGTTGTTGTTGATTTAGCTGTTTCTGCTCATATTGCTGCTGCTGGTACTGCTTATGCTGTGGCTGCTGGTATTGATGTGGCTGCCGAAGTTGCTGCTGTTGCTGATGTTGTTGCTGTGGCTGTCGTTGTTGCTGATGTTGCTGTCGATGCTGCTGCTGTTATTTTCGTTGCTGCTGTTGTTGTTGATTTAGCTGTTTCTGCTCATATTGCTGCTGCTGGTACTGCTTATGCTGTGGCTGCTGGTATTGATGTGGCTGCCGAAGTTGCTGTTGTTGGTGATGTTGTTGCTGTGGCTGTCGTTGTTGCTGATGTTGCTGTCGATGCTGCTGCTGTTGTTTTCGTTGCTTTTGTTGCTGCTGTTGTTGTTGATTTAGCTGTTTCTGCTGATAGTGCTGCGGCTGGTACTGCTTATGCTGTGGCTGCTGGTATTGATGTGGCTGCTTAAGTTGCTGACGTTGCTGCTGTTGTTGCTGTGGCTGTCGTTGTTGCTGTCGATGCTGCTGCTGTTGTTTTCGTTGCTTTTGTTGCTGCTGTTGTTGTTGATTTAGCTGTTTCTGCTGATAGTGCTGCGGCTGGTACTGCTTATGCTGTGGCTGCTGGTATTGATGTGGCTGCTTAAGTTGCGGACGTTGCTGACGTTGCTGCAGTTGTTGCTGTGGCTGTCGTTGTTGCTGTCGATGCTGTTGCTGTTGTTCTCGTTGCTTTTGTTGCTGCTGTTGTAGTTGATTTAGCTGTTTCTGCTGATATTGCTGCTGCTGGTACTGCTTATGCTGTGGCTGCTGGTATTGATGTGGCTGTCGTTGTTTCTGATGTTGCTGTCGATGCTGCTGCTATTGTTTTCGTTGCTTTTGTTGCTGCTGTTGTTGTTGATTTAGCTGTTTCTGCTGATATTGCTGCTGCTGGTACTGCTTATGCTGTGGCTGCTGGTATTGATGTGGCTGCTGAAGTTGCTGACGTTGCTGCTGTTGTTGCTGTGGCTGTCTTTGTAGCTGATGTTGCTGTCGATGCTGCTGCTGTTGTTTTCGTTGCTTTTGTTGCTTTTGTCGCTGCTGTTGTTGTTGATTTAGCTGTTTCTGCTGATAGTGCTGCGGCTGGTACTGCTTATGCTCTGGCTGCTGGTATTGATGTGGCTGCTTAAGTTGCTGACGTTGCTGCTGTTGTTGCTGTGGCTGTTGTTATTGCTGATGTTGCTGTCGATGCTGCTGCTGTTGTTTTCGTTGCTTTTGTTGCTGCAGTTGTTGTTGATTTAGCTGTTTCTGCTGATAGTGCTGCGGCTGGTACTGCTTATGCTGTGGCTGCTGGTATTGATGTAGCGGCTTAAGTTGCTGACGTTGCTGATGTTGTTGCTGTGGCTGTCGTTGTTGCTGTCGATGCTGCTGCTGTTGTTTTCGTTGCTTTTGTTGCTGCTGTTGTTGTTGATTTAGCTGTTTCTGCTGATAGTGCTGCGGCTGGTACTGCTTATGCTGTGGCTGCTGGTATTGATGTGGCTGCTTAAGTTGCTGACGTTGCTGCTGTTGTTGCTGTGGCTGTCGTTGTTGCTGTCGATGCTGCTGCTGTTGTTTTCGCTGCTTTTGTTGCTGCTGTTGTTGTTGATTTAGCTGTTTCTGCTGATAGTGCTGCGGCTGGTACTGCTTATGCTGTGGCTGCTGGTATTGATGTAGCGGCTTAAGTTGCTGACGTTGCTGATGTTGTTGCTGTGGCTGTCGTTGTTGCTGTCGATGCTGCTGCTGTTGTTTTCGCTGCTTTTGTTGCTGCTGTTGTTGTTGATTTAGCTGTTTCTGCTGATAGTGCTGCGGCTGGTACTGCTTATGCTCTGGCTGCTGGTATTGATGTGGCTGCTTAAGTTGCTGACGTTGCTGATGTTGTTGCTGTGGCTGTCGTTGTTGCTGTCGATGCTGCTGCTGTTGTTTTCGTTGCTTTTGTTGCTGCTGTTGTTGTTGATTTAGCTGTTTCTGCTGATAGTGCTGCGGCTGGTACTGCTTATGCTCTGGCTGCTGGTATTGATGTGGCTGCTTAAGTTGCTGACGTTGCTGCTGTTGTTGCTGTGGCTGTCGTTGTTGCTGTCGATGCTGCTGCTGTTGTTTTCGCTGCTTTTGTTGCTGCTGTTGTAGTTGATTTAGCTGTTTAGCTGCTGATATTGCTGCTGCTGGTACTGCTTATGCTGTGGCTGTCGTTGTTTCTGATGTTGCTGTCGATGCTGCTGCTGTTGTTTTCCTTGCTGCTGTTGTTGATTTAGCTGTTTCTGCTGATATTGCTGCGGCTGGTACTGCTTATGCTGTGGCTGCTGGTATTGATGTGGCTGCCGAAGTTGCTGCTGTTGCTGATGTTGTTGCTGTGGCTGTCGCTGTTGCTGATGTTGCTGTCGATGCTGCTGCTGTTATTTTCGTTGCTGCTGTTGTTGTTGATTTAGCTGTTTCTGCTCATATTGCTGCTGCTGGTACTGCTTATGCTGTGGCTGCTGGTATTGATGTGGCTGCCGAAGTTGCTGCTGTTGGTGATGTTGTTGCTGTGGCTGTCGTTGTTGCTGATGTTGCTGTCGATGCTGCTGCTGTTGTTTTCGTTGCTTTTTTTGCTGCTGTTGTTGTTGATTTAGCTGTTTCTGCTGATAGTGCTGCGGCTGGTACTGCTTATGCTCTGGCTGCTGGTATTGATGTGGCTGCTTAAGTTGCTGACGTTGCTGCTGTTGTTGCTGTGGCTGTCGTTGTTGCTGTCGATGCTGCTGCTGTTGTTTTCGTTGCTTTTGTTGCTGCTGTTGTTGTTGATTTAGCTGTTTCTGCTGATAGTGCTGCGGCTGGTACTGCTTATGCTGTGGCTGCTGGCATTGATGTGGCTGCTTAAGTTGCTGACGTTGCTGCTGTTGTTGCTGTGGCTGTCGTTGTTGCTGTCGATGCTGTTGCTGTTGTTCTCGTTGCTTTTGTTGCTGCTGTTGTAGTTGATTTAGCTGTTTCTGCAGATATTGCTGCTGCTGGTACTGCTTATGCTGTGGCTGCTGGTATTGATGTGGCTGTCGTTGTTTCTGATGTTGCTGTCGATGCTGCTGCTATTGTTTTCGTTGCTTTTGTTGCTGCTGTTGTTGTTGATTTAGGTGTTTCTGCTGATATTGCTGCTGCTGGTACTGCTTATGCTGTGGCTGCTGGTATTGATGTGGCTGCTGAAGTTGCTGACGTTGCTGCTGTTGTTGCTGTAGCTGTCTTTGTAGCTGATGTTGCTGTCGATGCTGCTGCTGTTGTTTTCGTTGCTTTTGTTGCTTTTGTCGCTGCTGTTGTTGTTGATTTAGCTGTTTCTGCTGATAGTGCTGCGGCTGGTACTGCTTATGCTCTGGCTGCTGGTATTGATGTGGCTGCTTAAGTTGCTGACGTTGCTGCTGTTGTTGCTGTGGCTGTTGTTGTTGCTGATGTTGCTGTCGATGCTCCTGCTGTTTTTTTCGTTGCTTTTGTTGCTGCTGTTGTTGTTGATTTAGCTGTTTCTGCTGATAGTGCTGCGGCTGGTACTGCTTATGCTGTGGCTGCTGGTATTGATGTAGCGGCTTAAGTTGCTGACGTTGCTGATGTTGTTGCTGTGGCTGTCGTTGTTGCTGTCGATGCTGCTGCTGTTGTTTTCGTTGCTTTTGTTGCTGCTGTTGTTGTTGATTTAGCTGTTTCTGCTGATAGTGCTGCGGCTGGTACTGCTTATGCTGTGGCTGCTGGTATTGATGTGGCTGCTTAAGTTGCTGACGTTGCTGCTGTTGTTGCTGTGGCTGTCGTTGTTGCTGTCGATGCTGCTGCTGTTGTTTTCGCTGCTTTTGTTGCTGCTGTTGTAGTTGATTTAGCTGTTTAGCTGCTGATATTGCTGCTGCTGGTACTGCTTATGCTGTGGCTGTCGTTGTTTCTGATGTTGCTGTCGATGCTGCTGCTGTTGTTTTCCTTGCTGCTGTTGTTGATTTAGCTGTTTCTGCTGATATTGCTGCGGCTGGTACTGCTTATGCTGTGGCTGCTGGTATTGATGTGGCTGCCGAAGTTGCTGCTGTTGCTGATGTTGTTGCTGTGGCTGTCGCTGTTGCTGATGTTGCTGTCGATGCTGCTGCTGTTCTTTTCGTTGCTGCTGTTGTTGTTGATTTAGCTGTTTCTGCTCATATTGCTGCTGCTGGTACTGCTTATGCTGTGGCTGCTGGTATTGATGTGGCTGCCGAAGTTGCTGCTGTTGGTGATGTTGTTGCTGTGGCTGTCGTTGTTGCTGATGTTGCTGTCGATGCTGCTGCTGTTGTTTTCGTTGCTTTTGTTGCTGCTGTTGTTGTTGATTTAGCTGTTTCTGCTGATAGTGCTGCGGCTGGTACTGCTTATGCTGTGGCTGCTGGTATTGATGTGGCTGCTTAAGTTGCTGACGTTGCTGCTGTTGTTGCTGTGGCTGTCGTTGTTGCTGTCGATGCTGCTGCTGTTGTTTTCGTTGCTTTTGTTGCTGCTGTTGTTGTTGATTTAGCTGTTTCTGCTGATAGTGCTGCGGCTGGTACTGCTTATGCTGTGGCTGCTGGTATTGATGTGGCTGCTTAAGTTGCTGACGTTGCTGCTGTTGTTGCTGTGGCTGTCGTTGTTGCTGTCGATGCTGTTGCTGTTGTTCTCGTTGCTTTTGTTGCTGCTGTTGTAGTTGATTTAGCTGTTTCTGCTGATATTGCTGCTGCTGGTACTGCTTATGCTGTGGCTGCTGGTATTGATGTGGCTGTCGTTGTTTCTGATGTTGCTGTCGATGCTGCTGCTATTGTTTTCGTTGCTTTTGTTGCTGCTGTTGTTGTTGGTTTAGCTGTTTCTACTGATATTGCTGCTGCTGGTACTGCTTATGCTGTGGCTGCTGGTATTGATGTGGCTGCTGAAGTTGCTGACGTTGCTGCTGTTGTTGCTGTGGCTGTCTTTGTAGCTGATGTTGCTGTCGATGCTGCTGCTGTTGTTTTCGTTGCTTTTGTTGCTTTTGTCGCTGCTGTTGTTGTTGATTTAGCTGTTTCTGCTGATAGTGCTGCGGCTGGTACTGCTTATGCTGTGGCTGCTGGTATTGATGTAGCGGCTTAAGTTGCTGACGTTGCTGATGTTGTTGCTGTGGCTGTCGTTGTTGCTGTCGATGCTGCTGCTGTTGTTTTCGTTGCTGCTGTTGTTGATTTAGCTGTTTCTGCTGATATTGCTGCGGCTGGTACTGCTTATGCTGTGGCTGCTGGTATTGATGTGGCTGCCGAAGTTGCTGCTGTTGGTGATGTTGTTGCTGTGGCTGTCGTTGTTGCTGATGTTGCTGTCGATGCTGCTGCTTTTGTTTTCGTTGCTTTTGTTGCTGCTGTTGTTGTTGATTTAGCTGTTTCTGCTGATAGTGCTGCGGCTGGTACTGCTTATGCTGTGGCTGCTGGTATTGATGTGGCTGCTTAAGTTTCTGACGTTGCTGCTGTTGTTGCTGTGGCTGTCGTTGTTGCTGATGTTGCTGTCGATGCTGCTGCTGTTGTTTTCGCTGCTTTTGTTGCTGCTGTTGTAGTTGATTTAGCTGTTTAGCTGCTGATATTGCTAATGCTGGTACTGCTTATGCTGTGGCTGTCGTTGTTTCTGATGTTGCTGTCGATGCTGCTGCTGTTGTTTTCCTTGCTGCTGTTGTTGATTTAGCTGTTTCTGCTGATATTGCTGCGGCTGGTACTGCTTATGCTGTGGCTGCTGGTATTGATGTGGCTGCCGAAGTTGCTGCTGTTGCTGATGTTGTTGCTGTGGCTGTCGTTGTTGCTGATGTTGCTGTCGATGCTGCTGCTGTTATTTTCGTTCTGCTGTTGTTGTTGATTTAGCTGTTTCTGCTCATATTGCTGCTGCTGGTACTGCTTATGCTGTGGCTGCTGGTATTGATGTGGCTGCCGAAGTTGCTGCTGTTGGTGATGTTGTTGCTGTGGCTGTCGTTGTTGCTGATGTTGCTGTCGATGCTGCTGCTGTTGTTTTCGTTGCTTTTGTTGCTGCTGTTGTTGTTGATTTAGCTGTTTCTGCTGATAGTGCTGCGGCTGGTACTGCTTATGCTGTGGCTGCTGGTATTGATGTGGCTGCTTAAGTTGCTGACGTTGCTGCTGTTGTTGCTGTGGCTGTCGTTGTTGCTGTCGATGCTGCTGCTGTTGTTTTCGTTGCTTTTGTTGCTGCTGTTGTTGTTGATTTAGCTGTTTCTGCTGATAGTGCTGCGGCTGGTACTGCTTATGCTGTGGCTGCTGGTATTGATGTGGCTGCTTAAGTTGCTGACGTTGCTGCTGTTGTTGCTGTGGCTGTCGTTGTTGCTGTCGATGCTGCTGCTGTTGTTCTCGTTGCTTTTGTTGCTGCTGTTGTAGTTGATTTAGCTGTTTCTGCTGATATTGCTGCTGCTGGTACTGCTTATGCTGTGGCTGCTGGTATTGATGTGGCTGTCGTTGTTTCTGATGTTGCTGTCGATGCTGCTGCTATTGTTTTCGTTGCTTTTGTTGCTGCTGTTGTTGTTGATTTAGCTGTTTCTGCTGATATTGCTGCTGCTGGTACTGCTTATGCTGTGGCTGCTGGTATTGATGTGGCTGCTGAAGTTGCTGACGTTGCTGCTGTTGTTGCTGTGGCTGTCGTTGTAGCTGATGTTGCTGTCGATGCTGCTGCTGTTGTTTTCGTTGCTTTTGTTGGTTTTGTCGCTGCTGTTGTTGTTGATTTAGCTGTTTCTGCTGATAAAGCTGCGGCTGGTACTGCTTATGCTGTGGCTGCTGGTATTGATGTGGCTGCTCAAGTTGCTGACGTTGGTGCTGTTGTAGCTGTGGCTGTCGTTGTTGCTGATGTTGCTGTCGATGCTGCTGCTGTTGTTTTCGTTGCTTTTGTTGCTGCTGTTGATGTTGATTTAGCTGTTTCTGCTGATAATGCTGCTGCTGGTACTGCTTATGCTGTGGCTGCTGGTATTGATGTGGCTGCTCAAGTTGCTGACGTTGGTGCTGTTGTAGCTGTGGCTGTCGTTGTTGCTGATGTTGCTGTCGATGCTGCTGCTGTTGTTTTCGTTGCTTTTGTTGCTGCTGTTGATGTTGATTTAGCTGTTTCTGCTGATATTGCTGCGGCTGGTACTGCTTATGCTGTGGCTGCTGGTATTGATGTGGCTGCTCAAGTTGCTGACGTTGGTGCTGTTGTAGCTGTGGCTGTCGTTGTTGCTGATGTTGCTGTCGATGCTGCTGCTGTTGTTTTCGTTGCTTTTGTTGCTGCTGTTGATGTTGATTTAGCTGTTTCTGCTGATATTGCTGCTGCTGGTACTGCTTATGCTGTGGCTGCTGGCATTGATGTGGCTGTCGTTGTTGCTGATGTTGCTGTCGATGCTGCTGCTGTTGTTTTCGTTGCTCTTGTTGCTGCTGTTAATGTTGATTTAGCTGTTTCTGCTGATATTGGTGCTGCTGGTACTGCTTATGCTGTGGCTGCTGGTATTGATGTGGCTGCTGAAGTTGTTGACGTTGCTGCTGTTGTTGCTGTGGCTGTCGTTGTTGCTGATGTTGCTGTCGATGCTGCTGCTGTTGTTTTCGTTGCTCTTGTTGCTGCTGTTGTTGTTGATTTAGCTGTTTCTGCTGATAGTGCTGCGGCTGGTACTGCTTATGCTGTGGCTGCTGGTATTGATGTGGCTGCTTAAGTTGCTGACGTTGCTGCTGTTGTTGCTGTGGCTGTCGTTGTTGCTGATGTTGCTGTCGATGCTGCTGCTGTTGTTTTCGCTGCTTTTGTTGCTGCTGTTGCAGTTGATTTAGCTGTTTAGCTGCTGATATTGCTGCTGCTGGTACTGCTTATGCTGTGGCTGTCGTTGTTTCTGATGTTGCTGTCGATGCTGCTGCTGTTGTTTTCGCTGCTTTTGTTGCTGCTGTTGTAGTTGATTTAGCTGTTTAGCTGCTGATATTGCTGCTGCTGGTACTGCTTATGCTGTGGCTGTCGTTGTTTCTGATGTTGCTGTCGATGCTGCTGCTGTTGTTTTCCTTGCTGCTGTTGTTGATTTAGCTGTTTCTGCTGATATTGCTGCGGCTGGTACTGCTTATGCTGTGGCTGCTGGTATTGATGTGGCTGCTTAAGTTGCTGCTGTTGTTGCTGTGGCTATCGTTGTTGCTGTCGATGCTGCTGCTGTTGTTCTCGTTGCTTTTGTTGCTGCTGTTGTAGTTGATTTAGCTGTTTCTGCTGATATTGCTGCTGCTGGTACTGCTTATGCTGTGGCTGCTGGTATTGATGTGGCTGTCGTTGTTTCTGATGTTGCTGTCGATGCTGCTGATATTGTTTTCGTTGCTTTTGTTGCTGCTGTTGTTGTTGATTTAGCTGTTTCTGCTGATATTGCTGCTGCTGGTACTGCTAATGCTGTGGCTGCTGGTATTGATGTGGCTGCTGAAGTTGCTGACGTTGCTGTTGTTGTTGCTGTGGCTGTCGTTGTAGCTGATGTTGCTGTCGATGCTGCTGCTGTTGTTTTCGTTGCTTTTGTTGCTTTTGTCGCTGCTGTTGTTGTTGATTTAGCTGTTTCTGCTGATAAAGCTGCGGCTGGTACTGCTTATGCTGTGGCTGCTGGTATTGATGTGGCTGCTCAAGTTGCTGACGTTGGTGCTGTTGTAGCTGTGGCTGTCGTTGTTGCTGATGTTGCTGTCGATGCTGCTGCTGTTGTTTCGTTGTTTTTGTTGCTGCTGTTGATGTTGATTTAGCTGTTTCTGCTGATATTGCTGCGGCTGGTACTGCTTATGCTGTGGCTGCTGGTATTGATGTGGCTGCTCAAGTTGCTGACGTTGGTGCTGTTGTAGCTGTGGCTGTCGTTGTTGCTGATGTTGCTGTCGATGCTGCTGCTGTTGTTTTCGTTGCTTTTGTTGCTGCTGTTGATTTAGCTGTTTCTGCTGAAATTGCTGCTGCTGGTACTGCTTATGCTGAGGCTGCTGGTATTGATGTGGCTGTCGTTGTTGCTGATGTTGCTGTCGATGCTGCTGCTGTTGTTTTCGTTGCTCTTGTTGCTGCTGTTAATGTTGATTTAGCTGTTTCTGCTGATATTGGTGCTGCTGGTACTGCTTATGCTGTGGCTGCTGGTATTGATGTGGCTGCTGAAGTTGTTGACGTTGCTGCTGTTGTTGCTGTGGCTGTCGTTGTTGCTGATGTTGCTGTCGATGCTGCTGCTGTTGTTTTCGTTGCTTTTGTTGCTGCTGTTGTTGTTGATTTAGCTGTTTCTGCTGATAGTGCTGCGGCTGGTACTGCTTATGCTGTGGCTGCTGGTATTGATGTAGCTGCTTAAGTTGCTGACGTTGCTGCTGTTGTTGCTGTGGCTGTTGTTTTCGTTGCTTTTGTTGCTGCTGTTGTTGTTAATTTAGCTGTTTCTGCTGATAGTGCTGCGGCTGGTATTGCTTATGCTGTGGCTGCTGGTATTGATGTGGCTGCTTAAGTTGCTGACGTTGCTGCTGTTGTTGCTGTGGCTGTCGTTGTTGCTGCCGATGCTGCTGTTATTGTTTTCGTTGCTTTTGTTGCTGCTGTTGTTGTTGATTTAGCTGTTTCTGCTGATATTGCTACTGCTGGTACTGCTTATGCTGTGGCTGCTGGTATTGATGTGGCTGCTGAAGTTGCTGACGTTGCTGCTGTTGTTGATGTGGCTGTCGTTGTTGCTGATGTTGCTGTCGATGCTGCTGCTGTTGTTTTCGGTGCTTTTGTTGCTGCTGTTGTTGTTGATTTAGCTGTTTCTGCTAATAGTGCTGCGGCTGGTACTGCTTATGCTGTGGCTGCTGGTATTGATGTGGCTGCTCAAGTTGCTGACGTTGCTGCTGTTGTAGCTGTGGCTGTCGTTGTTGCTGATGTTGCTGTCGATGCTGCTGCTGTTGTTTTCGTTGCTCTTGTTGCTGCTGTTGTTGTTGATTTAGCTGTTTCTGCTGATATTGGTGCTGCTGGTACTGCTTATGCTGTGGCTGCTGGTATTGATGTGGCTGCTGAAGTTGTTGACGTTGCTGCTGTTGTTGCTGTGGCTGTCGTTGTTGCTGATGTTGCTGTCGATGCTGCTGCTGTTGTTTTCGTTGCTTTTGTTGCTGCTGTTGTTGTTGATTTAGCTGTTTCAGTTGATAGTGCTGCGGCTGGTACTGCTTATGCTGTGGCTGCTGGTATTGATGTAGCTGCTTAAGTTGCTGACGTTGGTGCTGTTGTTGCTGTGGCTGTCGTTGTTGCTGTCGATGCTGCTGCTGTTGTTTTCGTTGCTTTTGTTGCTGCTGTTGTTGTTAATTTAGCTGTTTCTGCTGATAGTGCTGCGGCTGGTACTGCTTATGCTGTGGCTGCTGGTATTGATGTGGCTGCTTAAGTTGCTGACGTTGCTGCTGTTCTTGCTGTGGCTGTCGTTGTTGCTGCCGATGCTGCTGTTATTGTTTTCGTTGCTTTTGTTGCTGCTGTTGTTGTTGAGTTAGCTGTTTCTGCTGATATTGCTGCTGCTGGTACTGCTTATGCTGTGGCTGCTGGTATTGATGTGGCTGCTGAAGTTGCTGACGTTGCTGCTGTTGTTGCTGTGGCTGTCGTTGTTGCTGATGTTGCTGATGTTGCTGTCGATGCTGCTGCTGTTGTTTCGTTGTTTTTGTTGCTGCTGTTGATGTTGATTTAGCTGTTTCTGCTGATATTGCTGCGGCTGGTACTGCTTATGCTGTGGCTGCTGGTATTGATGTGGCTGCTCAAGTTGCTGACGTTGGTGCTGTTGTAGCTGTGGCTGTCGTTGTTGCTGATGTTGCTGTCGATGCTGCTGCTGTTGTTTTCGTTGCTTTTGTTGCTGCTGTTGATTTAGCTGTTTCTGCTGAAATTGCTGCTGCTGGTACTGCTTATGCTGAGGCTGCTGGTATTGATGTGGCTGTCGTTGTTGCTGATGTTGCTGTCGATGCTGCTGCTGTTGTTTTCGTTGCTCTTGTTGCTGCTGTTAATGTTGATTTAGCTGTTTCTGCTGATATTGGTGCTGCTGGTACTGCTTATGCTGTGGCTGCTGGTATTGATGTGGCTGCTGAAGTTGTTGACGTTGCTGCTGTTGTTGCTGTGGCTGTCGTTGTTGCTGATGTTGCTGTCGATGCTGCTGCTGTTGTTTTCGTTTCTTTTGTTGCTGCTGTTGTTGTTGATTTAGCTGTTTCTGCTGATAGTGCTGCGGCTGGTACTGCTTATGCTGTGGCTGCTGGTATTGATGTAGCTGCTTAAGTTGCTGACGTTGCTGCTGTTGTTGCTGTGGCTGTTGTTTTCGTTGCTTTTGTTGCTGCTGTTGTTGTTAATTTAGCTGTTTCTGCTGATAGTGCTGCGGCTGGTATTGCTTATGCTGTGGCTGCTGGTATTGATGTGGCTGCTAAAGTTGCTGACGTTGCTGCTGTTGTTGCTGTGGCTGTCGTTGTTGCTGCCGATGCTGCTGTTATTGTTTTCGTTGCTTTTGTTGCTGCTGTTGTTGTTGATTTAGCTGTTTCTGCTGATATTGCTACTGCTGGTACTGCTTATGCTGTGGCTGCTGGTATTGATGTGGCTGCTGAAGTTGCTGACGTTGCTGCTGTTGTTGATGTGGCTGTCGTTGTTGCTGATGTTGCTGTCGATGCTGCTGCTGTTGTTTTCGGTGCTTTTGTTGCTTTTGTTGCTGCTGTTGTTGTTGATTTAGCTGTTTCTGCTGAAATTGCTGCTGCTGGTACTGCTTATGCTGAGGCTGCTGGTATTGATGTGGCTGTCGTTGTTGCTGATGTTGCTGTCGATGCTGCTGCTGTTGTTTTCGTTGCTCTTGTTGCTGCTGTTAATGTTGATTTAGCTGTTTCTGCTGATATTGGTGCTGCTGGTACTGCTTATGCTGTGGCTGCTGGTATTGATGTGGCTGCTGAAGTTGTTGACGTTGCTGCTGTTGTTGCTGTGGCTGTCGTTGTTGCTGATGTTGCTGTCGATGCTGCTGCTGTTGTTTTCGTTGCTTTTGTTGCTGCTGTTGTTGTTGATTTAGCTGTTTCTGCTGATAGTGCTGCGGCTGGTACTGCTTATGCTGTGGCTGCTGGTATTGATGTAGCTGCTTAAGTTGCTGACGTTGCTGCTGTTGTTGCTGTGGCTGTTGTTTTCGTTGCTTTTGTTGCTGCTGTTGTTGTTAATTTAGCTGTTTCTGCTGATAGTGCTGCGGCTGGTATTGCTTATGCTGTGGCTGCTGGTATTGATGTGGCTGCTAAAGTTGCTGACGTTGCTGCTGTTGTTGCTGTGGCTGTCGTTGTTGCTGCCGATGATGCTGTTATTGTTTTCGTTGCTTTTGTTGCTGCTGTTGTTGTTGATTTAGCTGTTTCTGCTGATATTGCTACTGCTGGTACTGCTTATGCTGTGGCTGCTGGTATTGATGTGGCTGCTGAAGTTGCTGACGTTGCTGCTGTTGTTGATGTGGCTGTCGTTGTTGCTGATGTTGCTGTCGATGCTGCTGCTGTTGTTTTCGGTGCTTTTGTTGCTTTTGTTGCTGCTGTTGTTGTTGATTTAGCTGTTTCTGCTAATAGTGCTGCGGCTGGTACTGCTTATGCTGTGGCTGCTGGTATTGATGTGGCTGCTCAAGTTGCTGACGTTGCTGCTGTTGTAGCTGTGGCTGTCGTTGTTGCTGATGTTGCTGTCGATGCTGCTGCTGTTGTTTTCGTTGCTCTTGTTGCTGCTGTTGTTGTTGATTTAGCTGTTTCTGCTGATATTGGTGCTGCTGGTACTGCTTATGCTGTGGCTGCTGGTATTGATGTGGCTGCTGAAGTTGTTGACGTTGCTGCTGTTGTTGCTGTGGCTGTCGTTGTTGCTGATGTTGCTGTCGATGCTGCTGCTGTTGTTTTCGTTGCTTTTGTTGCTGCTGTTGTTGTTGATTTAGCTGTTTCAGTTGATAGTGCTGCGGCTGGTACTGCTTATGCTGTGGCTGCTGGTATTGATGTAGCTGCTTAAGTTGCTGACGTTGGTGCTGTTGTTGCTGTGGCTGTCGTTGTTGCTGTCGATGCTGCTGCTGTTGTTTTCGTTGCTTTTGTTGCTGCTGTTGTTGTTAATTTAGCTGTTTCTGCTGATAGTGCTGCGGCTGGTACTGCTTATGCTGTGGCTGCTGGTATTGATGTGGCTGCTTAAGTTGCTGACGTTGCTGCTGTTCTTGCTGTGGCTGTCGTTGTTGCTGCCGATGCTGCTGTTATTGTTTTCGTTGCTTTTGTTGCTGCTGTTGTTGTTGATTTAGCTGTTTCTGCTGATATTGCTGCTGCTGGTACTGCTTATGCTGTGGCTGCTGGTATTGATGTGGCTGCTGAAGTTGCTGACGTTGCTGCTGTTGTTGCTGTGGCTGTCGTTGTTGCTGATGTTGCTGTCGATGCTGCTGCTGTTGTTCTCGTTGCTTTTGTTGCTGCTGTTGTTGTTGATTTAGCTGTTTCTGCTGATAGTGCTGCGGCTGGTACTGCTTATGCTGTGGCTGCTGGTATTGATGTAGCTGCTTAAGTTGCTGACGTTGCTGCTGTTGTTGCTGTGGCTGTCGTTGTTGCTGTCGATGCTGCTGCTGTTGTTTTCGTTGCTTTTGTTGCTGCTGTTGTTGTTAATTTAGCTGTTTCTGCTGATAGTGCTGCGGCTGGTACTGCTTATGCTGTGGCTGCTGGTATTGATGTGGCTGCTTAAGTTGCTGACGTTGCTGCTGTTGTTGCTGTGGCTGTCGTTGTTGCTGCCGATGCTGCTGTTATTGTTTTCGTTGCTTTTGTTGCTGCTGTTGTTGTTGATTTAGCTGTTTCTGCTGATATTGCTGCTGCTGGTACTGCTTATGCTGTGGCTGCTGGTATTGATGTGGCTGCTGAAGTTGCTGACGTTGCTGCTGTTGTTGCTGTGGCTGTCGTTGTTGCTGATGTTGCTGATGTTGCTGTCGATGCTGCTGCTGTTGTTTTCGTTGTTTTTGTTGCTTTTGTTGCTGCTGTTGTTGTTGATTTAGCTGTTTCTGCTAATAGTGCTGCGGCTGGTATTGCTTATGCTGTGGCTGCTGGTATTGATGTGGCTGCTCAAGTTGCTGACGTTGCTGCTGTTGTAGCTGTGGCTGTCGTTGTTGCTGATGTTGCTGTCGATGCTGCTGCTGTTGTTTTCGTTGCTTTTGTTGCTGCTGTTGATGTTGATTTAGCTGTTTCTGCTGATATTGCTGCTGCTGGTACTGCTTATGCTGTGGCTGCTGGTATTGATGTGGCTGCTTAAGTTGCTGACGTTGCTGCTGTTGTTGCTGTGGCTGTCGTTGTTGCTGCCGATGCTGCTGTTATTGTTTTCGTTGCTTTTGTTGCTGCTGTTGTTGTTGATTTAGCTGTTTCTGCTGATATTGCTGCTGCTGGTACTGCTTATGCTGTGGCTGCTGGTATTGATGTGGCTGCTGAAGTTGCTGACGTTGCTGCTGTTGTTGCTGTGGCTGTCGTTGTTGCTGATGTTGCTGTCGATGCTGCTGCTGTTGTTCTCGTTGCTTTTGTTGCTGCTGTTGTTGTTGATTTAGCTGTTTCTGCTGATAGTGCTGCGGCTGGTACTGCTTATGCTGTGGCTGCTGGTATTGATGTAGCTGCTTAAGTTGCTGACGTTGCTGCTGTTGTTGCTGTGGCTGTCGTTGTTGCTGTCGATGCTGCTGCTGTTGTTTTCGTTGCTTTTGTTGCTGCTGTTGTTGTTAATTTAGCTGTTTCTGCTGATAGTGCTGCGGCTGGTACTGCTTACTGTGGCTGCTGGTATTGATGTGGCTGCTTAAGTTGCTGACGTTGCTGCTGTTGTTGCTGTGGCTGTCGTTGTTGCTGCCGATGCTGCTGTTATTGTTTTCGTTGCTTTTGTTGCTGCTGTTGTTGTTGATTTAGCTGTTTCTGCTGATATTGCTGCTGCTGGTACTGCTTATGCTGTGGCTGCTGGTATTGATGTGGCTGCTGAAGTTGCTGACGTTGCTGCTGTTGTTGCTGTGGCTGTCGTTGTTGCTGATGTTGCTGATGTTGCTGTCGATGCTGCTGCTGTTGTTTTCGTTGTTTTTGTTGCTTTTGTTGCTGCTGTTGTTGTTGATTTAGCTGTTTCTGCTAATAGTGCTGCGGCTGGTATTGCTTATGCTGTGGCTGCTGGTATTGATGTGGCTGCTCAAGTTGCTGACGTTGCTGCTGTTGTAGCTGTGGCTGTCGTTGTTGCTGATGTTGCTGTCGATGCTGCTGCTGTTGATGTTGATTTAGCTGTTTCTGCTGATATTGCTGCTGCTGGTACTGCTTATGCTGTGGCTGCTGGTATTGATGTGGCTGTCGTTGTTGCTGATGTTGCTGTCGATGCTGCTGCTGTTTTTTTCGTTGCTCTTGTTGCTGCTGTTGTTGTTGATTTAGCTGTTTCTGCTGATATTGGTGCTGCTGGTACTGCTTATGCTGTGGCTGCTAGTATTGATGTGGCTGCTGAAGTTGCTGACGTTGCTGCTGTTGTTGCTGTGGCTGTCGTTGTTGCTGATGTTGCTGTCGATGCTGCTGCTGTTGTTTTCGTTGCTTTTGCGGCTGGTACTGCTTATGCTGTGGCTGCTGGTATTGATGTAGCTGCTTAAGTTGCTGACGTTGCTGCTGTTGTTGCTGTGGCTGTCGTTGTTGCTGTCGATGCTGCTGCTGTTGTTTTCGTTGCTTTTGTTGCTGCTGTTGTTGTTAATTTAGCTGTTTCTGCTGATAGTGCTGCGGCTGGTACTGCTTATGCTGTGGCTGCTGGTATTGATGTGGCTGCTTAAGTTGCTGACGTTGCTGCTGTTGTTGCTGTGGCTGTCGTTGTTGCTGCCGATGCTGCTGTTATTGTTTTCGTTGCTTTTGTTGCTGCTGTTGTTGTTGATTTAGCTGTTTCTGCTGATATTGCTGCTGCTGGTACTGCTCATGCTGTGGCTGCTGGTATTGATGTGGCTGCTGAAGTTGCTGACGTTGCTGCTGTTGTTGCTGTGGCTGTCGTTGTTGCTGATGTTGCTGTCGATGCTGCTGCTGTTGTTCTCGTTGCTTTTGTTGCTGCTGTTGTTGTTGATTTAGCTGTTTCTGCTAATAGTGCTGTGGCTGGTACTGCTTATGCTGTGGCTGCTGGTATTGATGTGGCTGCTCAAGTTGCTGACGTTGCTGCTGTTGTAGCTGTGGCTGTCGTTGTTGCTGATGTTGCTGACGATGCTGCTGCTGTTGTTTTCGTTGCTTTTGTTGCTGCTGTTGATTTAGCTGTTTCTGCTGATATTGCTGCTGCTGGTACTGCTTATGCTGTGGCTGCTGGTATTGATGTGGCTGCGCAAGTTGCTGCTGTTGCTGCTGGTATTGATGTGGCTGTCGTTGTTGCTGATGTTGCTGTCGATGCTGCTGCTGTTGTTTTTGTTGCTCTTGTTGCTGCTGTTGTTGTTGATTTAGCTGTTTCTGCTGATAAGGCTGCGGTTGGTACTGCTTATGCTGCGGCTGCTGGTATTGATGTGGCTGCCGAAGGTGCAGCTGTTGCTGATGTTGTTGCTGTGGCTGTCGTTGTTGCTGATGTTGCTGACGATGCTGCTGCTGTTGTTTTCATTGCTTTTGTTGCTGCTGTTGTTGTTGATTTAGCTGTTTCTGCTGATAGTGCTGCGGCTGGTACTGCTTATGCTGTGGCTGCTGGTATTGATGTGGCTGTCGTTGTTGCTGATGTTGTTGCTGTGGCTGTCGTTGTTGCTGATGTTGCTGTCGATGCTGCTGCTGTTGTTTTCGTTGCTTTTGTTCCTGCTGTTGTTTTCGTTGCTTTTGTTGCTGCTGTTGTTGTTGATTTAGCTGTTTCTGCTGATAGTGCTGCGGCTGGTACTGCTTATGCTGTGGCTGTCGTTGTTGCTGATGTTGCTGTCGATGCTGCTGCTAATGTTTTCGTTGCTGCTGTTGTTGTTGATTTAGCTGTTTCTGCTGATAGTGCTGCGGCTGGTACTGCTTATGCTGTGGCTGCTGATATTGATGTAGCTGCTTAAGTTGCTGACGTTGCTGCTGTTGTTGCTGTGGCTGTCGTTGTTGCTGTCGATGCTGCTGCTGTTGTTTTCGTTGCTTTTGTTGCTGCTGTTGTTGTTAATTTAGCTGTTTCTGCTGATAGTGCTGCGGCTGGTACTGCTTATGCTGTGGCTGCTGGTATTGATGTGGCTGCTTAAGTTGCTGACGTTGCTGCTGTTGTTGCTGTGGCTGTCGTTGTTGCTGCCGATGCTGCTGTTATTGTTTTCGTTGCTTTTGTTGCTGCTGTTGTTGTTGATTTAGCTGTTTCTGCTGATATTGCTGCTGCTGGTACTGCTTATGCTGTGGCTGCTGGTATTGATGTGGCTGCTGAAGTTGCTGACGTTGCTGCTGTTGTTGCTGTGGCTGTCGTTGTTGCTGATGTTGATGTCGATGCTGCTGCTGTTGTTTTCGTTGTTTTCGTTGCTTTTGTTGCTGCTGTTGTTGTTGATTTAGCTGTTTCTGCTAATAGTGCTGCGGCTGGTACTGCTTATGCTGTGGCTGCTGGTATTGATGTGGCTGCTCAAGTTGCTGACGTTGCTGCTGTTGTAGCTGTGGCTGTCGTTGTTGCTGATGTTGCTGTCGATGCTGCTGCTGTTGTTTTCGTTGCTTTTGTTGCTGCTGTTGATGTTGATTTAGCTGTTTCTGCTGATATTGCTGCTGCTGGTACTGCTTATGCTGTGGCTGCTGGTATTGATGTGGCTGTCGTTGTAGCTGATGTTGCTGTCGATACTGCTGCTGTTGTTTTCGTTGCTCTTGTTGCTGCTGTTGTGGTTGATTTAGCTGTTTCTGCTGATATTGCTGCTGCTGGTACTGCTTATGCTGTGGCTGCTGGTATTGATGTGGCTGCTGAAGTTGCTGACGTTGCTGCTGTTGTAGCTGTGGCTGTCGTTGTTGCTGATGTTGCTGTCGATGCTGCTGCTGTTGTTTTTGTTGCTTTTGTTGCTGCTGTTGTTGTTGATTTAGCTGTTTCTACTGATAGTGCTGCGGCTGGTACTGCTTATGCTGTGGCTGCTGGTATTGATGTAGCTGCTTAAGTTGCTGACGTTGCTGCTGTTGTTGCTGTGGCTGTCGTTGTTGCTGTCGATGCTGCTGCTGTTGTTTTCGTTGCTTTTGTTGCTGCTGTTGTTGTTGATTTAGCTGTTTCTGCTGATAGTGCTGCGGCTGGTACTGCTTATGCTGTGGCTGCTGGATTTGATGTGGCTGCTTAAGTTGCTGACGTTGCTGCTGTTGTTGCTGTGGCTGTCGTTGTTGCTGTCGATGCTGATGCTGTTGTTTTCGTTGCTTTTGTTGCTGCTGTTGTAGTTGATTTAGCTGTTTCTGCTGATAGTGCTGCGGCTGGTACTGCTTATGCTGTGGCTGCTGGTATTGATGTGGCTGCTTAAGTTGCTGACGTTGCTGCTGTTGTTGCTGTGGCTGTCGTTGTTGCTGTCGATGCTGATGCTGTTGTTTTCGTTGCTTTTGTTGCTGCTGTTGTAGTTGATTTAGCTGTTTCTGCTGATATTGCAGCTGCTGGTACTGCTTATGCTGTGGCTGCTGGTATTGATGTGGCTGTCGTTGTTGCTGATGTTGCTGTCGATGCTGCTGCTGTTGTTTACGTTGCTCTTGTTGCTGCTGTTGTTGTTGATTCAGCTGTTTCTGCTGATAGTGCTGCGGCTGGTACTGCTTATGCTGTGGCTGCTGGTATTGATGTGGCTGCTTAAGTTGCTGACGTTGCTGCTGTTGTTGCTGTGGCTGTCGTTGTTGCTGATGTTGTTGTCGATGCTGCTGCTGTTGTTTTCGTTGCTTTTGTTGCTGCTGTTGTTGTTGATTTAGCTGTTTCTGCTGATATTGCTGCGGCTGGTACTGCTTATGCTGTGGCTGCTGGTATTGATGTGGCTGTCGTTATTGCTGATGTTGTTGCTGTGGCAGTCGTTGTTGCTGATGTTGCTGTCGATGCTGCTGCTGTTGTTTTCGTTGCTTTTGTTCCTGCTGGTGTTTTCGTTGCTTTTGTTGCTGCTGTTGTTGTTGATTTAGCTGTTTCTGCTGATAGTGCTGCGGCTGGTACTGCTTATGCTGTGGCTGTCGTTGTTGCTGATGTTGCTGTCGATGCTTTCGGTGCTTTTGTTGCTGCTGTTGTTGTTGATTTAGTTGTTTCTGCTGATATTGCTACGGCTGGTACTGCTTATGCTGTGGCTGCTGGTATTGATGTGGCTGCCGAAGTTGCTGCTGTTGCTGCTGGTATTGATGTGGCTGCCGTTGTTGCTGATGTTGCTGTCGATGCTGCTGCTGTTGTTTTTGTTGCTCTTGTTGCTGCTGTTGTTGTTGATTTAGCTGTTTCTGCTGATAAGGCTGCGGCTGGTACTGCTTATGCTGTGGCTGCTGGTATTGATGTGGCTGCCGAAGTTGCTGCTGTTGCTGATGTTGTTGCTGTGGCTGTCGTTGTTGCTGATGTTGCTGTCGATGCTCCTGCTGTTGTTTTCGTTGCTTTTGTTGCTGCTGTTGTTGTTGATTTAGCTGTTTCTGCTAATAGTGCTGCGGCTGGTACTGCTTATGCTGTGGCTGTCGTTGTTGCTGATGTTGCTGTCGATGCTGCTGCTTTTGTTTTCGTTGCTGCTGTTGTTGTTGATTTAGCTGTTTCTGCTGATATTGCTGCGGCTGGTACTGCTTATGGTGTGGCTGCTGGTATTGATGTGGCTGCCGAAGTTGCTGCTGTTGCTGATGTTGTTGCTGTGGCTGATGTTGCTGTCAGCATATATATATATATATATATATATATATATATATAATCATTAGTTGAAGAAAAGCCCATAAATTGACTTCAAGTTTTCTTATTAAACCTTATTTTATAAACTAAGCAAGTACTTGCGTTTAGAGAGAGCCCCCTGTTTAAAATAACGGCCCCTGTTTAAAAAAAATAGCCTCCGGTTTAAGCTGGAACGGCCCCCTGTTTAAAGTTACAGCCCCGGTTTAAGCTTTAACGGCCCCCTGTTTAAAATAACTGACCCCTGTTTGAAATACCGGACCCACTGGTTATTTCAAACGATTTGGATCACGTTTTGTAACTGATAGGTGTATACATATTTCAAAATGAATGAGCATATACTAAAGTAATTAACACAAACAAGAAACGCTCTAAAAAGATAATTTTAAAGTATTAAATTGGGAAGAGCTGCGAATGAATATCAGCTTGAGGAAACATTTATACCAATAGCACAACCTCGAAAGAAAATCGTTAAAGGGAATATTATAGCTAGAGAAGAAACGATAGTCAAGAGAGAAGATGTAGCTAATACAAAAAATTAAATCAAAGAAGACGATGAAAATTATAGTAATATTTTCTTTGATGCTATTGATGGCCAAATCTCTAGAGACCAATCTCATTCTCAGCCTGTTGTATAAAGCGAACAAACTAATGAGGATAATAATCAGGTTACTACTACAATAAAAAATGATAGTTAGAATCTCAGTGTGAACGGGAAACTTGACAAAGCATTTGGACCGAATAAAAAACAGAATGAAATTAAATTGGGGGGTAGCAGAATAACCCTTAACAATTATAAAATAGGGTTGGAAACCGGTGATCCTGGATTATATTCATTAATCTTTCTAAAAGATCCTTAAGGGTACGATGAGATGGATTTAGATGCATACAAGCAAATCTTCACAAAACATAATTTGCCTCATGAACAACTTAAGGGTAATCGTTCAAAAAAATATAGTGAAATTATAAAAAAACTTTTTCCGAAATCTAATGAACCGACTGCAATGTCTACCCCTGTTAATATAAAAAAATCCACGCATAAAGGAGGAAGTCTTATGAGTCTCAATACAAATAAGTTAAATCATATATATTGGGATCATCCTAATGAGATTGTTGATAGGCTGAAGCTTTTCGTTGCCTCACAGACAGCACAACAAAGTAATCATAATAATGAGTCTCGATAATTGAAAAACTACGAGAAGGAAACATTATTTATTAATTTAATAAATAACAGTGGGTTCAATATCAAATTATCAATATTAAAATGCCTCTCGACAAGTTCGGTCACTTTTCCTCGAACAATATTGAGAAAGAAAGTTCTAGTTTTAAAAAACCAATTCATGGTATTCTCATTGATAATGAATATAACATTATATTTTCAAAAAAGCGTTTAAAAAATGTGGGAAATCGCTTTGCTTCTTCTTCTTCCTTTGGCCACAAAGTATGGTACATTAAATCGTAAATAACTTCTTTGTTTATTTTTACGTAATTTAATTTGTAGGACATTGAAAATTTAGAATAGTTTTTCTAAATGTTACAACAAAAAACCGAAAACCGCTGCGATGACTCGTCCCAGCAGCCACTGGGGTGCCACTACGGGTGCCACTTGGCCCGAGCTTGAGGGCCCATATTCCCGGGACCAGCGCTGCCAAAACATTTGCCTGACTGACACGACAAGCCGCCATCGCCGTAAGCATAAAATGAAGTGGCGAATTTACGACTTGGGGACAACCTCTGCGACCGACAAAACAATGAAATGACAATAGAAATGAGTTAGATCGGAAACAACTTCTAAGTTAACCGCCTTAGACGCAAAACAAACGAATAGCGCAACGTAAGACTTATATGGAAGCCGTCCACGAATTTTCAATGTCGTGTAGACTGGGCCAAACAAATCAACGTCGCAAATTGCAAATAGGCGGAGAGCACGGAGTCGGTCTGCAAGTCAGCAAGTGGGACTTGCATTTAAAACAGCGAATGCATAATCAAATTGTCTGACTGCAGACCTCCGGAGACAACGAACATTTTCCCCAGATCATCGTATCTTCATGGATGAATGGATTCAACAACTGAAGACTAGGGCCAACTCTGGAGCCCTTACGAACCTTCTCAACCTCGTGATATTCGTGATTTTGTATAATCTCGACAATTATATTAAACGCCTCATAGTATTCAAAAGGTGACGGAATCTTTTCAAACTGTGAACTTTCAAACATGTATTTGAACCGGTGACATCGGACCGGTATACACAAACCGAGGTATGGATATCGCCTCCAGTTGAGATTATGTATTTTTCAACATATTCTGTGCTGTTTCCAAATGCATCGGAATCGATTCATCCCAGTCCAGTTTATTAAGTCAAAGTTCCTGCAATAGGATATTTCCTTTTAAAACGGTATGCTAAATAAACCAAGGGGATCAAACAGCTTCGGTGTCACCGATAATATGTTCCGTTTTGTCGCTCGGAGACCCATAAATGAAGTGTCAATCTGAAACTTGAAGTTATCTTCATTTGGTAACCACGCTATTCCTAACGCTTTGGTTGACTCTGAATCCGAGATCGTTATTGGTTTGACTGTGCTCTCAGATGCGGTAATTTCAGGTGAGTTAGAAAACTACCAAGTCAATTCAAAACCTGCATTCTGAAGAACCTGAGACACTTGAGACAAAATTGTCTTTAGCTCCTCTACGCATGCAGCACCAGTCAGCATATCATTGACGTAAAAGTAGGACCGAATGACGTCAGCAGCCTTAGGGAATGAGACCTTTGCGACCACACTGAACCTTTTCAAACATCGTATAGCCAGAAATAGGGCTTTGCCAGTACCATAAGTTGTTGAGCTTGAATAATCTCAAGGACTCTTCTCCACACTATAAGTTGAAACTGCCTATCCTACACACTGATGGGGGGACTACCTAGTGTGGAGTAGATGGAATTTTGTTGTCAGTGGGAGACATATGACCTAAGGAGATGTACTCTTTCGTAAACTCCAAGTACGTTTTCCTTAGATCATGGTCACGAGACAATTTTCATTCGAGCGACAAAAACCGCCGTTTAGCAACTTTAAAGCAGTTGCCTAAAACTGTTGGATCAGATCTAAACAGCAGCCTTACTTCAAAACGACAAGATGGCAATACCTGAGTCGTCTTCCTATCATGATCTTCACATAAACTTTGCTCAGGTGACATAACTTTGGGAATGGCAATTCTTGCAGTGACCAAAACTTTTGCAGCGTGCTATCTATAGATATTAACAACTCTTCACTACAACTCAAACTATTTCTTGAGGGACAGAAATCTTAGAAACATATCTTCTCGATACCAACCAGCCAAGAAGGGTCTTTTGAAGAGTTGGATAGTCAGGTCTAAAAACGGATTCTGCTCCTATTAACATGTCTATTTTTTGTGGCTTATAGAAATATGGGTCTGCTAGTGGTAGGTTCTTTGGAATCCTCCAGTCACTGACGTTTACTGACTGGTCAGGGTGATAGCCTAAAATTGGTTTCAGGAGCCAATAATCGAACGAGAATTTACTTACTCGCGACTTCCCCACCGTGTGTATCTTTTTCTTAACTTGAGTATTGGATTTACCAATGCCAAGCAAGTTCTGTAAGCGCCGAGCGAGACCGTCAGTGATTAAATTTGTTTGGGACCTAGAGTCCAACAGTGCTCGGACCAAAATGTGTTCACCACTTTTTGTTCGAACGCTTACGATCGACGTAGCCAGAATGCCCCTCTGCAACGATGTCGCATGCAGAGCATGTGACGTGGAAGGGTGATCCCGATTTGAAGGAGAAGAATGACTGTCTTGAGGTGATGGCAACGCTAAACTATTGTCAGTCACCATGTATCTGTGCAATAAAACATGATGTGAGAGCTCACACACTCGACATTTATTATATTTGCATTTTACAATAGTGTGACCTTTTCGCAGACAATTAATGCACAAGGACGCAGATTTTACAAAATCGAACAATTGCATTACTGACAGACGAGCGAATGGACAACACTTCTCTAATAAATGGGCGTCTGCATTGCAATAGCTTCAAGTCTAATGAGCTTTACTGTTAGCTGAGGAACATGCAAATGAACTGCGATTATGCGGCTTTCCATATACAACTTTTTCTTGCTTTGGCTTCGACGATTTTTCAGCAGAAAGATGCTGGTATCAGCGGTTCACCATTTTTTCTAAATCAGCTCCTTATATTTGGAAAGATTGGTCGAGTTATCTCAAAAAACAAACATTTTCGACCGATCGTTCCTATGGAAGCTATATGCGATAGTGGTCTGATCCGGCTGATTCCGATTATCTGCGTGCAGAAATAACAATCTGTACCAAGTTTCATCAAGAAATCTTCAAAATTGAGAGACTAGTTTGGGTAGAAACAGGACTGATGGACAGACGGACAAAGGTATATCGACTCGTCTTGTCGTCCTGATCTATATATACTTTATGGGGTCGGAAATGTTTCCATCCATGCGTTGTAAACTTCTGACCAAAATTATAATACCCTCTACAAGGGTATAAAAATCAAACATTCATTATCGAATACTCTTTTAAGCCTGGTCATGGATTTCTCATAATTAGTCACCGAGAAACTTGAAACGCTTTTGTGTTGCATAATGCTTCACCAGCGAGACATGAAATTAAGTGATTGAATTTCTCAATGACCGGTATACTTTGATCGTTATGAACTAGAGTCTCAAAAAGGCTAATGAAATTTTTTAACTCCGAATATTTATCGCTGAGTTTTGGTTATGCTAGATTCGGAAGTCGAGCACGAGTTGGAGCCACAGAATCTGAGACTGGTTTTGACTCGCTATCTGTCTTCAAGGCGTATATTAGAGACTTGACTTTTGCCTTGGTTGTAACTAACATTGCTTCTAACTCGGCTCCAAATTCATCGTCAAGATATATTTCTTCTATTTGCTTTTGCAATTGGTTAGCCTTCTCAATTGCTTCGTTTAAAACATCCTAGCCTACATTCTAGCTCTGTCATAAGCAAAATAATCGAGCTAGCCTCCAGTCGATCCTCTAAGCGGCGGATGATTTTTACTTAAGTTTTTTCCTCAACTCCTGTAGAACGGCCTTAACATTACTGTTCCATTATTTTAATTATTTATCGTTTACTACTTCGAATTAATTAACGACAAAATCAATTTATTTTTGATACCCTGATCCCATTAAAAATGGAAAAAAACGGGTATAATGGTATAAATAATAAAAAAATGTTATATATATATATATATATATATATATAAAACAATAACTAATATTGTTTTTTTTTTGTAATAAACTAAATTAAGAGCCTTAAGACGTTGCAAACGATTTAAGATGGACATGCGCTCTCTTTTATATCAGGCTCGGAAATCGAAAGTAGAGGGCCACCGATTAAGAAGTGGCCTGGTGTCAATGCCAATAAGTGGAAAGGGTCTTCCGACATTGGAGAGATTGGCCTGGAGTTGAGGCAAGCCTCAATTTTGGAGAGAAGAGTGGACACATCTTCGAAAGTATATTTTAGAGTGGCTGTGGATTTTTAAAACAGCGTCTTAAAACTTTTCACTCCGGCTTCCCAAAGGCGCCCCATATGTGGTGCACTGGGCGGAATGAAATGCCAGGATAACTTCTGATGGCTATACGTGGTGGTTACGCATGTCTTTGTTGCCTCAAGAAAATCTCGCGTACCTTGTCGGTACCCACGAACGTCTTGCCATTATCAGAATGAATTTGCTGGGGACATCCTCTTCGAGATACGAAACGGGCAAAGGCAGCGAGGAACGTTTCAGCTGTTAAGTCGGAGGTCGCTTTGAGGTGGATGCCCTTTGTACTGAAAGACACAAACACGCAGACGTAGCCCTTCGTAATTAAACAGGCTCGACCCGTATAATCTTTGATCTCAAAGGGACTAGCAAAATCAGCGCCTGTATAGGCAAATGGCCTGGAAAAGGTCGTTCGTTCGTTGAAAAATATCCCATAAGTTGAGTCTGCAGTCGTTTTTTTTGAAGGGTGCAAATCTTACACGAACTTATGAGAAATTTGACCAAGTTCTTTATTTTGGGGATCTAATATTTGGATCGGATCAGACGGATCATCAACTTGAACTTGACGACCTGACACGTGAAGGCATAACGGAAAAATCTCCACTTTAAAATCTGAATTGTCAGGTCAGATTGGAGAATGGGGCTTAAATTAAGGATATCATTCAAGCTGTTACCATTGGAGGGCGGATTGGAGGCGTTAAACACAACGCGAAAATTAATTGTGGTGCTGGCAGGCTTAAAGACAGCATGGTGCGGCAAATATAAATTAGCGAAGTTGTCATTTGGAATGACTTGTCTCATGTGACCTAAGTCCAGGTACTCCTGAATCACGGAGTCGTACTGCTCTTTGAGAGAGGCGTTTTTCTTCAAACGCTCCTTCTTTCTGAGGAATTGAGCAAGCGCGATGGACCTTTAATGTCCCAAGGTAATGTGACCAGGAGTTCTAAAAGGTAGAGTGACAACATATCTGCCATTCTCATTCCTTATCGTGGATTGTACAAAGCTTTGCTCACAGGTGGAATCACCCCCCATAACTTTGTTGGAAGTATCTCCAATTTCGCTTTAAGACGGAGCCGCCTAGGAGAATGGATGGAAGGATATCAGCGCCAATGAGCACATCTATCTGCGCACTCTTGTAGAAAGTAGGGTCGACGTATTGCAGATTTGGCAGGTCCTTGAAAACGTTTTGTTGGACTTGGTAGGAGGGCAGGTTACCTGCGAAATGTGGAAGCACAAATGCCGAAGTCTCGATTTGGAGTCTAGGTTTCGTTAGAGCCAATAATGAAATGGCAAAGTTTCTGGGGCTGGGCTGCAATGCTTTGATTGAGCCCAGATACTTGTTCTTGGACGGGCTGGAAAGGCATCTTGATAATTTTGAGCAATCGTTCCGAAATGAACGTAGCCTCTGATCCTGAGTCGATCAGCTCACCCGCACTTCGTGCCTTGGTGGTACAGATTGATCACAGCTGTGCCTAGGAGGACACCTTGCGTGTTAGACGCAAAATAATTTTGCACATTGGCGGAGGATGGAGTGGACTCTATGTGACTTGATGTGGAATTGGGTTGAGCGGTATCGCCCCGATGGAGGAGAGTGTTGTGACGACCTTTATACGTAAAGCAATTGTGAGCACTCGTACACTCTCGAAGTGTATGCCCTCTAGCGAAACAGTTCAAACAGAGTTTTTTCTGTTTGATGTAATTTGCCCGATCATTCAAAGGCATTTGTAGCGAGGGCATAAACGAATTGGATGATTCTCTTTTAAGCAGAGATCGCAAGTCCGGATTTTTGGATTCATCTTTGCCTCATAGACATTGACCCTTTTCGGCACAGGCTGATTGCGAGGCGGGTCGGAATTGGGAGCTGGGCTTGACAGCTTGTTGCTTCCGGGGTCCGATAGCGCTCCCTTAGAAAGCCATTCATCACTTTCCATGCCGGAATTTTGGATTTATTGGAAAGAGATTGTTCCCACAAAGACAAAGTGAGTTTGGGTAACTTGGAGGAACATAGGAAAACCAGCAAAAAATCCCAATTGTCAGTGGAGATGTGGGAATGTTAAAGCGCTGTTAAGCACCCTTTAATAGTTGATTGGTGCTCTTTTAAATTAGCTCCGGATTCGCTGCCAGCTACGAACAAATTGAAAAGAATTTTGAGTGTTTACTAACAGCCTCTTGTTTTCGAATCTCTCGACAAGTGCTGCCCATGCGGATGCAAAGCCATCGAGTGTGAGTGGAGACTTGGCAACTATTGCCTTGGCTTCAACCGCAGTTTTGGCGTTGAGGCGGAATAAATTTTCAACTAGAGTCAACCTCGGATTGTTCACGTATATTTCCGTGAACAGATTGCGGCAGGTTGGCCAACGCAGGTAATCTCCATGCACCACCTCCGTATCTCATGGCGGGAGACTGCAGCCTCGAGAGGCGGAAGGGAGCAGTTGATCTTGTACCGATCGTCTGCTTAAGGCGGAAGCCTGCTTAATTTGCTCATAGACGTTCATAGACGGAGTAGCAGTGGTCATATTTGGCTTCCAGGGACAGAATGTCCTCACTTGAATCTCCTTGGCTAAGCGCCTTTGAACATGCTTCATATTCATTTTCAATTATTTCCCATAAGCTTTTCACATGATCGCGGCGTACTTGAAGAGTAAAGGAAGTCGCGTCCGTACCTGCTGGATTAAGGATGCGAGTCTCAAACTGGCTGAGTTTGTCATTTATGGCAATAAAATCGGACAATACCATTGTGTGGGCTGATTTTGTTTTTTGAACTGTGGATCGGGTTCCTATCGAAATGCAGCCAGCTAGTGATGATCTAGTCTGACTTGAAGAGGATTCACTCTTTGTTTTTGCCGGTAACGCGGATGGGGTGCGCTTTACCGGTGGAATTGGTGACGAGGAAGTGCAACGCCTGACGAAGCATTTGGACGGGACAGTCAAATGTTTTTTGTCTTCCATATTTGGTCCCGTGGACATACTAGTCCGTCACAACAGCTGTGAAATTGCCTGTAACTTAACAAAAGTTTTGGACTAGCAAAGGAAAATGGGCAAATTCGATGGAAATGCTTGCAGTAGAAAATATTAATATCATACGAACAATAAATGATTTTGGAATATTGAAATCAAATCGATCCAATCTATAAATCGCTTTAATTTTCGTATGTTATTAATTAAAGTTATTTAATTAGTTAATTAAATAGGAATGAACGAATTAAATTTGCCAATAAATTGAATTCGGAACAACGAAGAAGGAAAAAATATATATATACAAATGGAATAATACGACGAATTATTTATTAAAATTAAAATATTAAATGAGGTTGTAGCGTTTATTCCGTTCAATGACAGATTCGAACGAATCGGAACACAAATATTGTATAATTTGAGTTGATTATATTCGCATAAATATGATGCAGACCATAAATGCTGCGTTATCGTGAACAGTGGGAACAACTAATTGAAACAACAAAACGCCGCTATGTTGACGATCGAAACTCGTCGCTTGGATATGTATGTATTGTATATGTGTATTGTTAGGCTCAACCCACACCGGATCAGCCAAAACGTTTTTGATTCATATGCAAGGCAAGAAATCGGTTTTCATTTCAGCACACACCAAGCGAAACATGCAAATAAAATAGTTATTGAAAAATTGTGGATTGAAATAGCTACCGGAATGAATTCTGCTTGTAGGTTTATTGTATTTTCTTTATTATACATACAATAGTATGTAAATGTGTATGTACACACATAAAACATTAATTAGCATACTTTATTTGCCAAGGATTTGGCATTTAGTTTTTGTTTTACTTCAACACACACCAAATGCAACAAGAATACGAAACGTTTTGTTTTGTGTTATTCCGTTTCACTTGGTGTGTGCTGAAATGAAAACCGTTTTCTTGCCTTCTGAATCAAAAACGTTTTGACTGATCTGGTGTGGGTTCAGCCTTATTGTTTACAATTGCTGCCGTGGTAAGTAAATTGTAATAATTTTAATTGTAAAAGTAACTTTATTGTTTATTCGCAGAGATGGAATGGAAGTAGCGCTGTAGTGCAGGGCGTGTGCCAATATGGTACTATATTTTGTGTACATATGTTCTCTATTTATTTGTTCACATATATGTTAATGTATTTATTTCAGTGTACATATATGTGTAAATGTATTTCGATGTATAAGATAAGTAAGTAGGAAACATGCGAATAGGTAAAATATATATGTATGTGTAGGAAAAATAAAAAAACAAAAATTGTATATGTAGATACATAGGAATTTGTATGTAGTTGGGCTTTGCTTGTTTATTGTAAATATGTATGTGCAATATGGCGAATATGGACCAACATGGCGGACGGCGAAAAAAATGGGTAATTAATATTTTAACACTTGCAGAAAAATTGCAAATTAATTAATTTTATATTTTTTTTTGTTTTAAAAAACTTTTAGCACTGGACACTGAACGGCTGGCTGATTGGTATGACACCTTTTTATGGGCAAAAAGGTGGTTGGAAGATGCGAAGCAATATTGCGGACGTCGTACGTTGGTATGTAGTGGTATACTTGTATTGGATATAATTACTTATCTTTGTTCATCTCAAATAACTAGGTGGGGCAAGGGATGTGTTAAAGAATCCGGCTCGCAGGACCAAATGTTGTGGTGGAGGTGAAAAAAATGAAGATTCGTAATGTCGATGTGTTTTGTTGTATTAAAATCTATGTATATGTATTTTATTTTTCCGTGTTTCTTGTGACATGTGGTGTGGTTGAGATATAAAAACAGAGTCAGAGCTGGCGGTTAGCAGCCGTGCTCAGTAGGTTACAAGAGGCTGTTAACAGTGGCGCGGAGTTGAAGCTGTAGGGGAAAGCTCAATATGCTGGCCATCCACACTGCATACTTTGCCGCTCAAACAATATATATAAAACTGATTAGTAATTGGTGATCAACGCAGGGCCCAAACCACTAAAGCTATAGAGCTGAAATTTTCACAGTAGTTTCCTCTTAGTCTGAAAGTGCGTACTAATTTTGGGTACTACGTTTTGGAAATTTCTATACAGAAACTCGGGAAAAGAGGAAAAACCATTGTATGCAACTTTTTTGTTTTTCATCCGATCGGGATCGAACTTATTTTCAAAGAACATTATAAAAATTGATTAAGAAATGTGTACCAATTTTGTGGAACATGCACACCCCTGGGAAGAAAATGGTGGGTAAAAACTAAATTTTCACCTGATTATTTTTAAATTGATTTTTAATGCTCTACACAACAAAATATTAATAACAGGACTTTACAATTTTTGTAAATCAATCCAAAAAGTTGGAAAACGGCGGGAAAACAGTTCAATGCAACTTTTTGGTTCTGGGAAGAAAATGGTGGGCTGTAGGTGTAAAAATTACGTTTTTGTCTGATTATTTTTAAATTGATTTTCAAAGTTTTAGGCGTAAAGGAGAAATCGCTTTGATGAGGAAATGAGATATTATAAAAGTTATATTCCAAAAAAAATTTTAAATAAAGAAGGGGCGTCGCAACACAAGCCGGGAAATGCTAGTAATATATAAAACAATAACAAATAAGGTTTTATTATTACTAGTCGAATGTCGAGACACGAGATATCAAAAATTATTTTGGTTCCCAAGTGAAAGCCACAATATACATATATACCAGTCCATTTCATTCAAATGTTGGATATAGCGTCGATTTGTGGGAGATTGGGAGGAGGTATCCAAAAAGTGAAATGTATTGAACCTTTGTATGCTATAGGAGAATATACATACCACATTTAGTGCCTCTACCTCTTTTGACTTTTGAGCTATACTTAAAAACACTGATCTGGAATCTTTATTTATCGATAACTTTTGAACCGGTTGAGATATGGGGAAATAATGATAAGTTTATATTGAGCCGGCAATACGAGAAGTTATATTTAAGTCAGAAGTCTCTAGCTTTTATAACTTTCAAGTTATGCCCGAAAAACACTGGTCTGAAATCTAAATTTATCGATAACTTTTGAACGGAACGAGATATCGAAAAAAAATTTATAAACTTGTATTGTCCCGCCACTACGAGAACTTATATTTCAAATATTTCTAGCTTTTGTAGTCTCTGAGACAGAGGGACATGGCTATATCGACTCGTCTATTGATAGTGATCAAGAATATATATACTTTATGGGGTCGGAGATGCTTCCTTATGCCTGTTACATACTTTTGCACAAAACCATTATACCCTCTTTCCCATTTTTAATGGGATCAGGGTATAAAAATAATCTTCTGTGTCGGTCGAAAAAGAAATCTTCGCTTCGCCAACTACCGCCGAGAGATGCCCAGCAATAGCAATATCAATAGCCAGAGGGAAGTAGCAGCTGGAGAAAAATTACCCACTAAACAAAGGTATTTGTGCAAAATTTAAAAGCTAGAGCAAGAGACGGAGAATAAATTTCTTGTTAATTGTATTGTGCTGAAAATTGCACCTCGCTTTCAATTCTTGGCACAGACTTATTGAAAATAGTAGAGTTTGATTTGCATGAAATTAATTCAATTAATTATTGCACTGTACTTACATATAAACACATATATACAACTTCTGAGTGAACTTCCGCCAAACCTTTATATATGCGTGTACATATATCTTATATCTGTATATATAAAACAGTTCGTACTGATTGCTGATCAACGCAGGGCCTAAACCATAACGGCTAGAGAGCTGAAATATTCAAAGTATTTTTTCCTTAGTCTGAAAGTGCGTACTAAGAAGCGATTTCGGAAAATTCTATACGCAAGATCGGAAAATGAGGAAAAACCGTTGAATGCAAATTTTTCGGTTTTAATCCGATTGGGTTCAAACTTATTTTAAAAGATCATTATAAAAATTCATTTAAAACTGTACACCGATCTTATGGAAAATTAACCACCCTGGGAGGAAAATGGGGGGTCAAGGTTGTATGGGCAAAGAATTTTCATCCAATTTTCTTCAAACTTATTTGCGAAGCTCTACAAAACAAAATATTAAGAATATGATTTTCAAATTTTGAAAAAACCGGAAAATTTTTACAGAACATATTTTTTTTTCCATTTAATCGTATTCAAAATAATTTTCCAAGATCTATTAGGCGTATCCATCCACTTTTTGTGGAAAATTCATCCCCCTGCGTGGAAATTGGGGTGGTCAATTTTCCATATTCGCCCGATTAGCTTCCAACTAATTTCCAAAGCTTCACGTAAAACACTATAAACAACGTTATTTTACATTGTTAGAGAATTCGCTTGCAAGGTCGGAAAACGGTTGTATGACATTTTTTGTTTTCCATCCGATCAGCTCCAGGGCTTATTAAAGCTGCACATACAAGAGTGAAGAAAACATGACTTTCAAATTTTGGAAAATCTACCCCCAAAGTCGGAAAATGGCGGGAAAACTGTTGCTTCAAACTTTTTTTCAAAACTTTACATAAGAAAATATTACCAACGTGATTTTTCACGTCAAATTTCAAATTTTCAATTATCCTAAAAGTTAGCGGAAAATTGTTGCAGAAAGATAAGATTCAAAATCATTTTCAGAGATCTGTATTTAAATTCCAAAAAAACGATATTCACATTTTGTGGTTAATCCGCACACTTGCGTGGAAAATACGGGAGCTAGATTTTCAATATTCGCTCGATTAATTTGGTTGTTCATAAAGACGGGGCGTAGCACCGCACGCCGGTATATGCTAGTATATACATATATATTTGTTACTGTTATCATTGTCGCCCCCTCCCCGTTGTTAAAAATAAGTTGGAAGCTGACTCAAGCCGTTTCAGCCAACGCATACATATATACACACATACAAGCATCTGCAGCGGTGAACTTTTCGTTTTCGCTCTTCACCAGTTGCTAGTGTTGTTGTTGTAAATTTCATTGGCGCGCTTGAGCCTAACGGAACGTTAGCTGCAGCGGTGAACGTATTTCGTTTTCGCTCTTCACCCGTTGCGAGCGTCTTTGCTGCCAAGTGACGCTATACACTACATTTGATTTGTATGTATATTGTGGCTGTCACTTGGGAAGCAACTTAATTTTTGATATTTCGCGTCTCGACATTCGACTAGTATTAATAAATCCTTATTTGTTATTGTTTTATATATTACTAGCATTCCCCGGCTTGCGTTGCGACGCCCCTTCTTTATTTAATAAAAAAAACCATAGAGGTAGAGAAAAAAAGCGCGTTTTTTTCAAAGCGATTTCCCCTTTAGGCCTTAAACTTTGAAAATGAATTGAAAAATAATCAGACTACAGAAATAAGGCAACGCCGGAAATTCACAGCAATGGCCGCATGTCTTCTTGTGATTGAATATATATGTGTTGCTGCTAATTCGCATATATGCAAGCGTTTGCGGCAGCGAAGTCAGGGCAAGCAATGAGTTCGGCGCTGTGTGCAAGATCGCAAGAAGAATATTCTCTGCCTGCCTGCTGCGCTTTGCCTTCGTGTCGCAGTCGCAGCACACAAAGCTGCTTGGGTGCTGATAATTCAAAAATTTTATGCAACCACTTTTTAGTCGATTTGACGCTTCTATGTGTTGTATGCTTAGTGCTGTTACATACTTTTCCACAAATCTATTATACCCTTTTTTCCCATTTTTAATAGGATCAGGCTATAAAAATTGGTATGCAGTTCTTAATGAATTTTTATAATGATCTTCGAAAAAAAGTTTGAACCCGACCGGATTAAAAACAAAAAAGTTGCATACAACGGTTTTTCCACATTTCGCGAGTTTTTAAGCACGCAGTTTCAGACTTAGAGGAAACTACTGTGAAAATTTCAGTTCTCTAGCTTTTATAGTTTGGGCCCAGCGTTGATCACCAATCACCAGTCACCAATCAGTACAAACTGTTTTATACATTTTCTTTTTTCGCACAAAACACAAAAAAAGAAAAAGAGTATTCACTGTGCCACTGTCACTATTTGTTGCCTTAATTAATAATTCACAGTCCACCCCGGGGCGCCATGAAAATTTAGATTGGTTTTTTAAATATGATTATACAAAAAACAGAAAAGACTTTTGTGGCGGTGAACTAATTTATTGGCAAACTCGAAAACGATGACAAAAATAATGCGTGTGCTCGAATTGAAATTAACGACGATAATGTATTTGGGGCAACTTGAACTTAACTACGGTTGCGAAACGGGGCGAATTTGCCAAGAGCGCGGGAGAGCTTTATTGTGCTCTTGCTTCGCCCTAGACTAACTTACACTAGACTTCATAATTCATATTCTTTTCTTATCTTATTCTACAAAACTCTTTTTTGATTTATGTGTTCCGGTTCGTAGTTCACGTAGTTCTAACAAACCAATTTGGTTTACATGGGAATTAACTAGCATGGAAAATGGAAAGTCAAAATTGTACAAGAAGTTCAAGAAAACTGGCTTTGTCTTGGATTTCTCTAACTACTTGATTGCTCGATCCAAATTCTCTGTCCTGAATAACCAATGCTACCAGGATTACCTTAGAAGTTGCAGGTAACAGTTTCATTGGATTTCTCTAACTACTTGATTGCTCGATTTAACTTCTGTGTCCTGAATAACCAATGCTACCAGGATTACCTTAGAAGTTGCAGGTTAAAGTTTCATTAGGACTAAACTGTTATATAACTTCGTTTATGCGAAGCATTAATCATTAACACTTCCATCAACCGTATTTTTTTAAAAACCGACATCTACTTCAGATTAGGCCATTGTCAATTTACATGCTGAATTTTTTCAAACAACTTATAGTTTACCAAATTTTCAATTGGTTTCGCCTTATCCTTATAATGTAAATGTCTCTGATTGCATTTGTGGACCTTTGATAACGGAAAGCTCGCTATTAAGTGATGCATGAATCATTAGTTATTCCTCTCCATAAAAAAAAGAAACAAGTCTTACGTTCAAAACTATAGAGGTATTTCTAAGTTGTCTGCTATACCTAAGATTTTTGACAAATTAATAACTTCTACAACATATTTGTAGATCTCTTATTTTACCATGCCAGCATGGGTTTGTGAAAAAGAGATCTACTACCACTAACTTACTTGAAATCACTTCTTTTGTTATGAAGGGGTTCCAAAATAAAATGCAAACAGATGTTATTTACACCGATTTCAGTAAGGCGTTTGATTCCGTTAATCATTTTCTTTTACTTTACAAACTTCATCTTCTGGGATTTCCAAAAAACGTAATCAGTTGCACTCCAATTATCTAAGTTTGAGATCCCAAAAAATATTTTTTAAAGGACCAGTCTCTAAGTCGGTTCAGGTCACTTCCAGAGTACCACAAGGTAGTCATCTTGGCGCCTTGCTATTTACATTGTTTATTAATGACCTTCCTTCGGTGATAACACACTCTCGGTGCTGATGTATGCCGATGATGTCAAACTTTGCTTTTCGCCTACTGACTGTCTAGGTGGTCAAAGGTTGCAAACTGATCTTGACAGTTTTCAAACCTGGTGTCGGGTAAATTTATTTCATCTAAATTGTGGTAAATGCAACGTTGTAAATGTTTTTTATAGGCGAATGCCCTTTTAAAATAATTATGCTCTTAATGGAAAACCATTTGAACAAATTGAGTCGGTTATTGATTTGGGTATCCTTAAAGATCCCAAGCTAAAGTTTGACAAGCATATTCCTTCTGCCGCTAATTGTCTCTTTGGTGTCCTGGCTTTAATTAAGCGTTGGTCGAAAGAATTTGACGATCCTTACGTTACAAAGACTCTTTATACTTCACTTGTTCTCCCTATTCTTGATATGGGTCTTATATGTGGTGTCCTCATCAGGATAGAATATAATCTTTACAAAAACAATTTGTACTCTTTGCCCTCCGGTGTCTTCACTGGAATCCTAATACTCGCTTGCCCCCTTACCGTAGTAGACTTTTACTAATAAATCTTCCTTCTCTTTCTGATCGTAGAACCATGCTTGGTGTAATCATCTTATACAAACTTATTACGGGGAAATTGATTCGTCCGAATTAATTAGCCAAATTAGTTTTGCTGTTCCGATCAGAAGAACTAGAAACTTTCTCCCGTAATGCTACTTCCATCCCTACTCTCAGAATTTTACTTTTACATCATCTGTCTAACACTTAAGTAGTCAATGTTTATTTGTTGTATTTATCTTGCGATCTTCTTAACTGTACTTTAGGCGACGCGCCCCTCGGTCGGTTGGGCGGGAGGTGGGTTGCATATTACCTGGGTCCGCGCCTTAACAAGCCCTGGTTTGGTAGCGTTGGGCCACTTGAATGTTCTGTTCGTTTGTACATCAACGTCCACAGAAAAATCATATCATGTGTGCCTTCGAGGAAAGTAAATACTGCTCTGTCGTTTTTTTGGTCGTAAACTAATCTTTTGATCGTGTTTTGCATTATGGCCTATTTTTAAAGATCAAGCCCATCCTTATTTCCGCTAACTACCGACTACTCCATTCCATAACTTTGGAGCGAACATTCCATGTGGATGTACGGGATACAAAGTCCACATTAAGAAGGATCCTTTCTGGAGTCCCTCAAGGAAGTGTTTTGGGACCTATCCTTTATATCATCTTTACATATGACCTCCCTTATGTTCGCTACCGATTTCTTGGCAACTAGCTCTTCCATAAGGCATGCGTCCCTGTAAATGATAGGCTTCTTGGAAGAATTTGAAGAATGGGCCTCAAGATGGAACATAGTGGTCAATCGTCTCAAGACTTAGGATGCCACTCTTTCATTAAATCGTCTCAACACGTATCGTTTGACTCTCGACAGATAGAATGGCTGATTAGGCTAGGGAGTGGGCTGTCACTTCCAGCCAAAGCCTGGCTATTCAAAGCTATCGTGGTCCCCACTCTTACTTGGGGCATCAACAGCTGTGGTACCGCGTGCTCCCCCTCCCTTAAACTTATTCAATCATGTCAAAACAAAATTGTAAGACGCTTAGCGGATGCCCCTCCGTTTGTTCGTAACAGCACTATCTATAGAGATCTGCGGATTCAGCCAGTCTGTTCAGCCATTTCTAATTTTGATTTACGTTACCGGGACAGGCTTATTGTCCACTCAAATGTACTAGCAGTTCGTCTGGCTAGATCGCTAAGGAGTCGTCGTCTCAAAAGAATTCATGCAGCGGATAATTGGATAATTTGGTGCTCACCTGCGGGTCGACTCTTACCGTGCATCGCATAGCTTCGGCTAATTTTTTTTTTATTATGATTATTATTAGTATTGTACCATGATCCCATTAAAAAAGGGGAAAAGGGTATCATGAATTGGAACAAAAGTATGTAACAGGCATAAGGAAGTATCTCCGACCCCATAGAGTGTATATATAATTGATCACTTTCAACAGCCATGTCCGTCTGTCTGACCGTTTGTCTGTCTGTCCGTCTGTGTGAACGTGCTGATCTCAGAGAGTACACAAGCTAGAGAACTTATATTTTAAATATAAGTTCTCGTATTACCGGGTCACATCAAGTTTATTTTTTTTTCGATAAATTTCGATTCCAGACCAGTGTTTTGGGTATAGCTTGAAAGGTATAACAGCTAGAGACTTAATATTTGTAATTTATGTTTTCGTATAGCTGGTTTAATACAAGCTCACCTTTATTTTTATACCCTGATCCCATTAAAAATGGGAAAAAGGGGTATAATGGTTTTGTGCAAAAGTATGTAACAGGCATAAGGAAGCATCTCCGACCCAGTAAAGTATATATATTCTTGATCAGTATCAATAGCCGATATAGCCATGTCCGTCTGTCTGTCCGTCCGTCTGTATGAACGCGCATTTCTCAGAGACTACCAAAGCTAGAGACTTCATATTTAAAATATAAGTTTTCGTAGTGCCAAATCAATAGAAATTTATCATTTTTTTTTCGATATCTTGTTACGTTCAGGTCAAAAAACTCGGGATATTCCTAGAAAAATACTATAACGGAATATGCAACAACCGCAACAAATACTTTTGTGAGATGAAAATACCCTTTTTTTGTTTTTTTGTTCTATTTTGGTAACAGGTTGAAATTTTTAAATTTTTTCTTTTACATTGCCTTTCTAAAACATTAGTCTACGAATAGAGTCTAAAAAATTTGATCAAAATTACTGCTAATATGGTTAAATACTATGGTTTTTGCGCCATATACTCAGCAACGAATACTTTTGTGATTCACTGTATATATGTTGTAATGTTTTCATTTGTGTACATTTATGTTGTAATGTATTAATGCACATACAGTGGCTCAGAGCTTATTTCGTGCAGATGTAATATCAAATTTAAAAAGCATACAGTCTCTAAACTTTAATAATTATCCAAAAAATTTAAATGCAGTTTTTTAGAGCAGTCTTTTTATATTTATAAATCAACTTCATTGTTTTTGTATTCTTATAAATAATACTTAATACTTACAAAAACAAAAATTATTGACTTTTTTCATGTCACAGCTAATTTCGTGCACGGCACAGTCTTAAAAATAAGTAATAAATCTTAAAGCTAATATTTGGTGTCGCCTCCCTTTTGATTAATAACTCCCTTTACACGATTTTCCATGGAAAAACCCAATTTTTGCGTTGTCTTTGCGGTAATTTTTTGCCATTGCTCCCAAAGTGCCGTTTTCAGATCATTATACCCTGATCCCATTAAAAATGGGAAAAAGGGGTATAATGGTTATGTGCAAAAGTATGTAACAGGCATAAGGAAGCATCTCCGACCCCATAAAGTATATATATTCTTGATCAGTATCAATAGCCGAGTCGATTTGGCCATGTCCGTCTGTCTGTCCGTCTGTCCGTCCGTCTGTATGAACGCCTGTTTCTCAGAGACTACAAAAGCTAGAGACTTCATATTTGAAATATAAATATAGTGCCGGGTCAATACAAGTTTATCATGTCGATATCTCATCTGGTTCAAAAGTTATCGATAAATATCGATTTCAGAAAAGTGTTTTTCGAGCATAACTTGAAAGTCATAAATGCTAGAAACTTTATATTCAGGTTTAAGTTACTGTACTGCCGGCTCTAAACAAACTCATCATTTTTTTTTCAATATCTCAATCCTTTCAAAAGTTATCGATAAATTAAGTTTCCAAAACAGTGTTTTTAAGGTATAGCTTAAAAGTTATAAGACGTAGAGTCACCAAATTTGGTACATATACTCTCCAATAGCATACAGAGGTTTCACTTTTTGGATACCCCTCCCCGATCTCCAAGAAATCGAAAAATACGTATTTTAAGAGGTATGACCTTCGGATTTTACATTGTCTCATATTTATATGCCATCTTTGTGTCCTACAAATTTCATTACGATCGGACAATAAACAAAGAAGTTATTAACGATTCAATGTAACATAGTTTGGGGCCAAAGGAAGAAGAAGAAGCAAAGCAAATGTATGACGCGCGTAGCCAGCAGCTTTTTTTTGTATAAGTGTGTGTGTTTCTATGTATGAATGCAGATAAATAACTTCAATGAATGTAAGACCTTGGATCAGGGTATCTCCTAGTCGGGCACTCTCGACTAGAGTACTCTTACTTGTTTTTAAATTGATTTTTAATGCTCTACACAACAAAATATTAATAACAGGACTTTACAATTTTGGTAAATCAATCCAAAAAGTTGGAAAACGGCGGGAAAACAGTTCTATGCAACTTTTTTGTTCTGGGAAGAAAATGGTGGGTTGTAGGTGTTAAAATTAAATTTTTATCTGATTATTTTTAAATTGATTTTCAAAGTTTTAGGCCTAAAGGGGAAATCGCTTTGATGAGGAAATGAGATATTATAAAAAACAAATTTTGAAATAAAGAAGGGGCGTCGCAACGCAAGCCAGGAAATGCTAGTAATATATAGAACAATAACAAATAAGGTTTTATTATTACTAGTCGAATGTCGAGACACGAGATATCAAAAACTATTTTGGTTCCCAAGTGACAGCCACAATATACATATATACCAGTCCATTTCATTCAAATGTTGGATATAGCGTCGATTTGTGGGAGATTGGGAGGAGGTATCCAAAAAGTGAAATGTATTGAACCTTTGTATGCTATAGGAAAATATACATACCACATTTAGTGCCTCTACCTCTTTTGACTTTTGAGCTATACTTAAAAACACTGATCTGGAATCTTTATTTATCGATAACTTTTGAACGGCTTGAGATATGGGGAAAAAATGATAAAAAATTATAAACTTGTATTGTCCCGCCACTGCGAGAACTTATATTTCAAATATTTCTAGCTTTTGTAGTCTCTGGGTTCAGCCTTATTGTTTACAATTGCTGCCGTGGTAAGTAAATTGTAATAATTTTAATTATAAAAGTAACTTTATTGTTTATTCGCAGAGATGGAATGGAAGCAGCGCTGCAGTGCAGGGCGTGTGGCAATATGGTACTATATGCGGACGCAAAATGCACAGTTGAATTGTAAGTATTCATAACTCTTTATCTGCATTCATGTATAGAAACACACACACCCACATACAAACAGAAGCTGCTGGCTGCGCGCTGCTTGCAATTTCTTTGCTTCTTCTTCTTCCTTTGGCCCCAAACTATGTTACATTGAATCGCAACTTTTTTGTTTATTGTCCGATTGTAATGTAATTTGTAGGACACAAAGAAATATATTAAACCTTTGTATAGTATAAGAGAATATACGTTCCGAATTTGGTGCCTCTACCTCTTATGACTTTTAAGCTATACTCAAAAAACACTGATCTGGAATCTTTATTTATCGATAACTTTTAAGCGGGTTGAGATATCAAAAAAATATGATAAACTTGTATTGTCCCGCCACTCAAAAATGATGAGTTTGTATTGAGCCGGCAATACGAAAAGTATGAATCAAGATGAAGTCTCTAGCTTTTATGACTTTCACGTTATGGTCTGAAATCTAAATTTATCGATAACTTTTGAACGGATTAAGATATGGAAAAAATTTATTAACTTGTATTGTCCCGCCACTACGAGAACTTATATTTCAAATATTTCTAGCTTTTGTAGTCTCTGAGAAACGCGCGTTCATACAGACGGACGGTGAGACGGACAGACGGACATGGCTATATTGACAAGGCTATTTATAGTGATCAAGAATATATATACTTTATGGGGTCGGAGATGCTTCCTTATGCCTGTTACATACTTTTGCACAAAACCATTATACCCTCTTTCCCATTTTTAATGGGATCAGGGTATAAAAATTGGTATGCAGTTCTTAATGAATTTTTATAATGATCTTCGAAAAAAAGTTTGAACCCGAACGGATTAAAAACAAAAAAGTTGCATACAACGGTTTTTCCACATTTCCCGAGTTTTTAAGCACGCAGTTTCAGACTTAGAGGAAACTACTGTGAAAATTTCAGCTCTCTAGCTTTTATAGTTTGGGCCCAGCGTTGATCACCAATCACCAGTCACCAATCAGTACAAACTGTTTTATACATTTTCTTTTTTCGCACAAAACACAAAAAAGAAAAAGAGTATTCACTGTGCCACTGTCACTATTTGTTGCCTTAATTAATAATTCACAGTCCACCCCGGGGCGCCATGAAAATTTAGATTGGTTTTTTAAATATGATTATACAAAAAACAGAAAAGACTTTTGTGGCGGTGAACTAATTTATTGGCAAACTCGAAAACGATGACAAAAATAATGCGTGTGCTCGAATTGAAATTAACGACGATAATGTATTTGGGGCAACTTGAACTTAACTACGGTTGCGAAACGGGGCGAATTTGCCAAGAGCGCGGGAGAGCTTTATTGTGCTCTTGCTTCGCCCTAGACTAACTTACACTAGACTTCATAATTCATATTCTTTTCTTATCTTATTCTACAAAACTCTTTTTTGATTTATGTGTTCCGGTTCGTAGTTCACGTAGTTCTAACAAACCAATTTGGTTTACATGGGAATTAACTAGCATGGAAAATGGAAAGTCAAAATTGTACAAGAAGTTCAAGAAAACTGGCTTTGTCTTGGATTTCTCTAACTACTTGATTGCTCGATCCAAATTCTCTGTCCTGAATAACCAATGCTACCAGGCTTACTTTAATAGTTGCAGGTTACAGTTTCATTGGATTTCTCTAACTACTTGATTGCTCGATTTAACTTCTGTGTCCTGAATAACCAATGCTACCAGGATTACCTTAGAAGTTGCAGGTTAAAGTTTCATTAGGACTAAACTGTTATATAACTTCGTTTATGCGAAGCATTAATCATTAACACTTCCATCAACCGTATTTTTTTTTAAAAAAACGGCATCTAACTCAGATCAGGCCATTGTCAATTTACGTGCTGAATTTTTTCAAACAACTTATAGTTTACCAAATTTTTAGTTGGTTTCGCCTTATCCTTATAATGTAAATGTCTCTGATTGCATTTTTGGACCTTTGATAACGGAAAGCTCGCTATTAAGTGATGCATGAATCATTAATTATTCCTCTCCATAAAAAAGGAAACAAGTCTTACTTTCAAAACTATAGAGGTATTTCTAAATTGTCTGCTATACCTAAGATTTTTGACAAATTAATAACTTCTACAACATATTTGTAGATCTCTTATTTTACCCTGCCAGCATGGGTTTGTGAAAAAGAGATCTACTACCACTAACTTACTTGAAATCACTTCTTTTGTTATGAAGGGGTTCCAAAATAAAATGCAAACAGATGTTATTTACACCGATTTCAGTAAGGCGTTTGATTCCGTTAATCATTTTCTTTTACTTTACAAACTTCATCTTCTGGGATTTCCAAAAAACGTAATCAGTTGCACTCCAATTATCTAAGTTTGAGATCCCAAAAAATATTTTTTAAAGGACCAGTCTCTAAGTCGGTTCAGGTCACTTCCAGAGTACCACAAGGTAGTCATCTTGGCGCCTTGCTATTTACATTGTTTATTAATGACCTTCCTTCGGTGATAACACACTCTCGGTGCTGATGTATGCCGATGATGTCAAACTTTGCTTTTCGCCTACTGACTGTCTAGGTGGTCAAAGGTTGCAAACTGATCTTGACAGTTTTCAAACCTGGTGTCGGGTAAATTTATTTCATCTAAATTGTGGTAAATGCAACGTTGTAAATGTTTTTTTTATAGGCGAATGCCCTTTTAAAATAATTATGCTCTTAATGGAAAACCATTTGAACAAATTGAGTCGGTTATTGATTTGGGTATCCTTAAAGATCCCAAGCTAAAGTTTGACAAGCATATTCCTTCTGCCGCTAATTGTCTCTTTGGTGTCCTGAGTTTAATTAAGCGTTGGTCGAAAGAACAATAAACAAAGAAGTTATTTACAATTCAATATAACATAGTTTGACGCCAATGGTAGAAGAAGAAGCAAAGCAATGGATGACGCACGCAGCTTGAAGCGTGTGTTTTTTTATACCCTGATCCCATTAAAAATGGGAAAAAAGGGTATAATGGTTTTGTGCCAAAGTGTGTAACAGGTATAAGGAAGCATCTCCGACCCCATAAAGTATATATATTCTTGATCACTATCAATAGCCGGGTCGATCTAGCCATGCCCGTCTGTCTGTCCGTATGTCCGTCTGTCCGTCCGTCTGTATGAACGCCTGTTTCTCAGAGACTACTGAAGCTAGAGACTTCATATATGAATTATAACTTCTCGTAATGGCCGGACGATACAAGTTTGTCATTTTTTTTTTTGATATCTCGTCCCGTTTAAAAGATATCGATAAATTTTGATTTCAGACAAGTGTTTTTCGGGCATTACTTGAAAGTCATAAAAGCTAGAGACTTCATATTTAAATTTAAGTTTTCTCTGTGCCGGCTGAATAGAATCTCATAATTTTTTCGATATCTTGACATTTTCAAAAGTAATCGATAAATTAGGATTCTAGAACAGTGTTTTTACGGTATAGCTTCAAGGTTATAAAAGGTAGAAAATTTAGTATGTATATATATAGTTTACAGAGGTTAAACATTTTTCACTTTTTGGATACCTCAACCCGATCTCCCAGATATTGAAAAATACGTATTTTGAAAGGTATGACCTTCGGATTTTACATAGTCTCACATTTTTATGCCATCTCTTTGTCTTTGTCTTTGTCAAATTGCATTACGATCGGACAATGAACAAAAAAGTTGATTGAAACATAGTTTGGGGCCAATGGAAGAAGAAGAAGCAAAGCAATTGCATGACGCGCGCAGCCAGCAGCTTGTTGTTTATGCGTGTGTGTTTCTATGTATGAATGCAGATAAAGAATTATGAATGTAAGAACTGGGTTCAGGGTATCTCCTAGTCGGGCACTCTCGACTAGAGCACTCTTACTTGTTAATAGATACAGGTGCAGATATTTCAATTCTAAAAGAAAATTCTGATGTCTTTCATGACATTAAAAAAAATAATAGAATTCATATTCAAGGCGTAGGTAAAGAAGTCATTAAATCCAAAGACCTTACATCAATCGAGATACAGACAGATAAATACATAATTCCACACAATTTCCATATAGTTGATTTAAATTTTGCAATTCAGTGTGATGGAATAATAAGCATTGATTTTATTAAGAAATTCAACTGCCAACTAGACTTTAAACCATCAGAAGATTGGTTTATAATTAGACCCAATAATTTCAATTTCCAAATTTATGTTCCAATAACATATAGTTCTTGTAAAAACTCAATACTTATACCAGCAAGATCTCAAGTTGTCCGCAAAACCAACCTGTCAGCTAGCCAAAAATTTTCCGCCTCAATTTAAGTCACAACTAAGAAATTTATGCACCAAATATAGTGATGTATTCGGACTCGAAAGTGAATCAATCACTACAAATAATTTGTATAACCAGAAATTGAGACTTAAGGATAATGAACCGGTGTATATAAAAAACTATCGAAGCCCGCATAGCTAAATAAACGAAATCCAAAATATGGATGATTTAATAGTTATTGGATGTTCCGAAAAACATCAGATTAAAAATTTAACAGATGTTTTTGACAAATGTAGGAAATACAACCTGAAACTGCATCCACAAAAATGTTAATTTTTTATGCATCAAGTGACTTTTCTTGGTCACAAATGCACAGATAAAGCAATCTTGCCAGATGACAAAAAATACGACGTCATTAAAAATTACCCAGTCCCACATGATACGGACAGCGCTAAACGATTCGTTGCATTCTGCAATTATTATAGACGTTTTATTTAAAACTTCGCCGACTATTCACGGCACATAACTAAATTATGTAAAAAGAATGTTCCTTTTGAGTGGACAATTGGATGCCAAAACGCCAACATTATTACAATACCCAGATTTCAGAAAAGAATTTTGCATGATAACTGATGGAAGTAAACAGGCTTGTGGAGCAGTTTTAACTCAAAGCTATAATGGACTCCAACTTCCAGTAACATACGCATCACGTTCATTTACAAAGGGTGAAAATAAGAAAAGTACAACAGAACAGAAATAAGCAGCCATTCATTGGGCTATAATACATTTTCGACCATATATTTATGGCAAACACTTCACAGTGAAAACGGACCACAGACCATTAACATATTTATTTTCTATGATCAATCCGAGTTCAAAATTAACACGCATGCGGCTCAAATTAGAAGAATACGACTTTACAGTCGAGTATCTAAAGGGAAAAGACAATTTTGTTGCAGATGCCCTATCTAGGATAACAATATCCGAATTAAAAGATTTACAAACTAAAGTCCTGAAAGTCACTACCAGGCAACAAAGTAGACAGAATAAATCCTGCGCCGGAATAGAACGAGAACTTTTGCCTAGGCAAAATATTGAAAAAGCTTCTAGGCCCAACGTATATGAAGTCATCGAGAATGACGATATACGAAAAGTAGTGGCCTTGCATATAACAAACATGACATGTTACTTTAAACATGGAAATAAAATTATTGCAAGAATTGACGTTAGCGATCTGTACACCAATGAAATTCTTGACTTAGGTCAGTTCTTCCAAAGTCTTGATTATTTCAGAAAAACATGGGCAATAAATATTTATGTGAGACTATGTAAAATCCGAAGGTCATACCTCTAAAAATACGATTTCTGAGAGATCGGGGGATGTATTAAAAAAGTGAAAAATGTTTATCATCTGTATACTATAGGAGAATATACATACAAACATACATTTGGTAACTCTACCTCTTATAACCTTTAAGCTATACCTAAATAAACACTGTTCTGTAATCTTAATTTATCGATTACTTTTGAACGGGACGAGATATCGAAAAAAACTGGTCTTGTCCCGGCACTACGAGAACTTATATTTCAAATATGAAGTCTCTAGCTTTGGTAGTCTCTGAGAAATGCGCGTTCATACAGACGGACGGACAGACAGACGGGCATGGCTAGATCGACTCGGCTAATGATAGTGATCAAGAATAAATATACTTTAGGGGGTCGGAGATGCTTCCTTTTGCCTGTTACATACTTTTGAACAAAACCATTATACCCTTTTTTCCCATTTTTAATGGGATCAGAGCATAATAAAATAATGAATGAATAAATTTATTATAACTTAACAAAAAATATAAAACAAGAAATAATAAAATAATATATAAAACAATAACTAATATTTTTTTTTTTTTTTGATAATAAACTAAATTAAGAGCCTTAAGACGTTGCCAACGATTTAAGATGGACATGCGCTATCTTTTATATCAGGCTTGGAAATCGAAAGTAGAGGGCCACCGATTAAGAACTGGCCTGGTGTCAATGCCAATAAGTCGAAAGGGTCTTCCGACATTGGAGAGATTGGCCTGGAGTTGAGGCAAGCCTCAATTTTGGAGAGAAGAGTGGACACATCTTCGAAAGTATATTTTAGAGTGGCTGTGGATTTTCAAAACAGCGTCTTAAAACTTTTCACTCCGGCTTCCCAAAGGCGCCCCATATGTGGTGCACTGGGCGGAATGAAATGCCAGGATAACTTCTGATGGCTATACGTGGTGGTTACGCATGTCTTTGTTGCCTCAAGAAAATCTCGCGTACCTTGTCGGTACCCACGAACGTCTTGCCATTATCAGAATGAATTTGCTGGGGACATCCTCTTCGAGATACGAAACGGGCAAAGGCAGCGAGGAACGTTTCAGCTGTTAAGTCGGAGGTCGCTTCGAGGTGGATGCCCTTTGTACTGAAAGACACAAACACGCAGACGTAGCCCTTCGTAATTAAACAGGCTCGACCCGTATAATTTTTGATATCAAAGGGACTATCAAAATCAGCGTCTGTATAGGCAAATGGCCTGGAAAAGGTCGTTCGTTCTCTTGGCAAATCACCCATAAGTTGAATCTGCAGTCGTTTTTTTTGAACGGTGCAAATCTTATACAAACTTATGAGAAATTTGACCAAGTTCTTTATTTTGGGGATCTAATATTTGGATCGGATCAGACGGATCATCAACTGGAACTTGACGACCTGACACGTGAAGGCGTAACGGAAAAATCTCCACTTTAAAATCTGAATTGTTAAGTCAGATTGGATAATGGGGCTTGGATTAAGGATATCATTCAAGCTGTTACCATTGGAGAACGGATTGGAGGCGTTAAACACAACGCAAAAATTAGTTGAGGTGCTGTCAGGCTTGAAGACTTGTCATTGAATGACTTGTCTCATGTGACCTTAGTCCAGGTACTCCTGAATCACGGAGTCGTACTGCTCTTTGAGAGAGGCGTTTTTCTTCAAACGCTCCTTCTTTCTGAGGAATTGAGCAAGCGCGATGGACCTTGAATGTCCCAAGGTAATGTGACCAGGAGTTCTAAAAGGTAGAGTGACAACATATCTTCCATTCGCATTGCTCATCGTGGATTGTACAAAGCTTTGCTCACAGGTCGAATCACCCCCCAAAACTTTGTTGGAAGTATCTCCAATTTCGCTTTAAGACGAGTCGAAATCTGCCTGGAGAAAGCAGAGATGGACTTGGAAGTAGTCCGTGACACTAAACCTGTCAGAATCCATTCGAAAATGATTTCTTGACCGATTAGAATGGATGGAAGGATATCAGCGCCAATGAGCACATCTATCTGCGCACTCTTGTAGAAAGTAGGGTCGACGTATTGCAGATTTGGCAGGTCCTTGAAAACGTTTTGTTGAACTTGGTAGGAGGGCAGGTTACCTGCGAAATGTGGAAGCACAAATGCCGAAGTCTCGATTTGGAGTCTAGGTTTCGTTAGAGCAAATAATGAAATGGCAAAGTTTCTGGGGCTGGGCTGCAATGCTTTGATTGAGCCCAGATACTTGTTCTGGGACGGGCTGGAAAAGCATCTTGATCATTTTGAGCAATCGTTCAGTGTGAGTGGAGACTTGGCAACTATTGCCTTGGCTTGGAGTCAACCTCGGATTGTTCACGTATATTGCCGTGAACAGATTGCGGAAGGTTGGCCAACGCAGGTAATCTCCATGAAACACCTCTTTATCTCATGGCGGGAGACTGCAGCCTCGAGAGGCGGAAGGGAGCAGTTGATCTTGTACCGATCGTCTGCTTAAGGCGGAAGCCTGCTCAATTTGCTCACTCAGTTGAGTAGTACAACGTTCATAGACGGAGTAGCAGTGGTTTGGCTTCCAGGGACAGAATGTCCTCACTTGAATCTCTTTGGCTAAGTGCCTTTGAACATGCTTCATATTCATTTTCAATTATTTCCCATAAGCTTTTCACATGATCGTCGTACTTGAAGAGTAAAGGAAGTCGCGTCCGTACCTGCTGGATTAAGGATGCGAGTTTCAAACTGGCTGAGTTTGTCATTTATGGCAATAAAATCGGACAATACCATTGTGTGGGCTGATTTTGTTTTTTGAACTGTGAATCGGGTTCCTATCGGAATGCAGCCAGCTAGTGGTGATCTAGTCTGACTTGTAGAGGATTCACTCTTTGTTTTTGCCGGTAACGCGGATGGGGTGCGCTTTACCGGTGGAATTGGTGACGAGGAAGTGCAACGCCTGACGAAGCATTTGGACGGGACAGTCAAATGTTTTTTGTCTTCCATATTTGGTCCCGTGGACATACTAGTCCGTCACAACAGCTGTGTAATTGGCTGTAACTTAACAAAAGTTTTGGACTAGCAAAGGAAAATGGGCAAATTCGATGGAAATGCTTGCAGTAGAAAATATTAATATCATACGAACAATAAATGATTTTGGAATATTGAATATTATATCAAATCGATCCAATCTATAAATCGCTTTTAATTTTCGTATGTTATTAATTAAAGTTATTTAATTAGTTAATTAAATAGGAATGAACGAATTAAATTTGCCAATAAATTGAATTCGGAACAACGAAGACGCAAAACGATATATATACAAATGGAATATAACGACGGATTATTTATTAAAATGAAAATATTAAATAAGGTTGTAGCGTTTATTCCGTTCAGTGACAGATCGAACGAATCGGAAGACAAATATTGTATAATTTGAGTTGATTATGTTCGCATAAATATGATGCAGAAAATAAATGCAGACCATAAATGCTGCGTTATAGTGAACAGTGGGAACAACTAATTGAAACAACAAAACGCCGCTATGTTGACGATCGAAACTCATCGCTTGGATATGTATGTATTGTATATGTGTATTGTTAGGCTGAACCCACGATTGAGAAACTCTCAACCCACACCGGATCAGCCAAAACGTTTTTGATTCATAAGGCAAGAAATTGGTTTTCATTTCAGCACACACCAAGCGCAACGGAATAACACAAAACAAAACAAAACGTTTCGTGTTCTTGTTTCATTTGGTGTGTGTTGAAGTAAAACAAAAACTAAATGGCAAATCCTTGGCAAATAAAGTATGCTAATTAATGTTTTATGTGTGTACATACATACATACTATTGTATGTATAATAAAGAAAATACAATAAACCTACCATCAGAATACATTTCGGTAACTATTTCAATCCACAATTTGTCAATAACTATTTTATTTGCATGCCATTCTGCCGTTAAACTCATGCTCCCGGAGCACACGCCGAATAATTTCTGGGTGGGATGACTTGCCCAACTCTGCCTTCACTTTACGGCCCCTTTTGGAGCCGAAATTTTTTGGTTTTCCCGGATTTTTGATACAATATAGCGCTCGTCCATTAAATTGAAAATTTTGTTGGGGGCATTTCTTCCCTTATCCTGCGTTCTATTTTCGCGGGCAAAATGGTTAATGATCCACGGTTGCCCGACATGAACGTTATCGAAATTTTGTGGTCAATTTTGAATAGAAACATCAAATATCAACCAAATCCGAGCTCAAAACAGCATTGGTTGAGGAATGGTCCAAAATTACGCCGGAAGTGACCATAAAGCTGGTCGAATCCATGCAAAAGAGGCTTTAATTGGTTGTGGACTAGAAGGGTGGTCTAACTAATATTAAAACGTTTGTATTTGCTTATAAACTTAGTTTAAAGTATGAATTTGTTACCTGGTTGAAATAAGCTGTGACATTGTTTTCGTCTGATTTTATAGTTTTAAATTATTTTAAAATATTAAAAAAAATGATAAAAAATAAATAAAGTAATATTTCAAAAGCTAAGACATAAGACTATTAACCCTCATTTAAATTATTTTGATGTACTAATTAATAATTAATAATCCAATAATTTCAATTTCCAAATTTATGTTCCAATAACATATAGTTCTTGTAAAAACTCAATACTTCTACCAGCAAGATCTCAAGTTGTCCTCAAAACCAACCTTACTTCAGAGGAAGATAGTGTATTAATTCCAAATTAGGAAATTCAACCTGGTATTATGTTGCAAACACAGTTGCAACATCCCAAAATACGTTGAATACAACCAGTACCGATCAATTAGTTAATATAAATAACTTAACATTTGAACCAATTTCGAACTACGAAGTTGTTCAAACTAACCCAGAAATAAGAGACTAACTAGCCAAAAATTGTCCGCCTCAATTTAAGTCACAACTAAGAAATTTATGCACCAAATATAGTGATGTATTTGGACTCGAAAGCGAATCAATCACTACAAATAATTTGTATAACCAAAAATTGAGACTTAAGGATAATGAAACGGTGTATATAAAAAACTATCGAAGCCCGCATAGCCAAATAAACGAAATCCAAAAATAAGTTGAAAAATTGATCTCCGACAACATAGTCGAACCGTCTGTGTCCGAATATAACAGCCCATTATAACTTGTACCAAAGAAAAACCTTCGGGGCTCAGCTGAAAAAAAAATGGCGATTAGTAATTGACTATCGTCAGATTAATAAAAAACTTTTGTCCGACAAATTTCCACTACCTAGAATTGATGATATTTTAGATCAACTAGGTCGAGCAAAATATTTTTCATGCCTTGACTTAATGTCAGGTTTTCATCAAATCGAAGTCGAAGAAAGTTCAAGGAATATTATGTCTTTTTCATCGATCAATGGCTCATAGTATCGCGTCACGCGACTACCATTTGATTTAAAAATAGCGCCAAATTCATTTCAGAGAATGATGACTATAGCATTTTCTGGACTACAACCTTCTCAAGCATTTCTTTATATGGATGATTTAATAGTTATTGGATGTTCCGAAAAACATCAGATTAAAAATTTAACAGATGTTTTTGACAAATGTAGGAAATACAACCTGAAACTGCATCCACAAAAATGTTAATTTTTTATGCATCAAGTGACTTTTCTTGGTCACAAATGCACAGATAAAGCAATCTTGCCAGATGACAAAAAATACGACGTTATTAAAAATTACCCAGTCCCACATGATGCGGACAGCGCTAGACGATTCGTTGCATTCTGCAATTATTATAGACGTTTTATTTAAAACTTCGCCGACTATTCACGGCACATAACTAAATTATGTAAAAAGAATGTTCCTTTTGAGTGGACAATTGAATGCCAAAATGCATTCCAAAACCTCAAAGATAAGCTTATTCAGCCAACATTATTACAATACCCAGATTTCAGAAAAGAATTTTGCATGATAACTGATGGAAGTAAACAGGCTTGTGGAGCAGTTTTAACTCAAAGCTATAATGGACTCCAACTTCCAGTAACATACGCATCACGTTCATTTACAAAGGGTGAAAATAAGAAAAGTACAACAGAACAGAAATAAGCAGCCATTCATTGGGCTATAATACATTTTCGACCATATATTTATGGCAAACACTTCACAGTGAAAACGGACCACAGACCATTAACATATTTATTTTCTATGATCAATCCGAGTTCAAAATTAACACGCATGCGGCTCAAATTAGAAGAATACGACTTTACAGTCGAGTATCTAAAGGGAAAAGACAATTTTGTTGCAGATGCCCTATCTAGGATAACAATATCCGAATTAAAAGATTTACAAACTAAAGTCCTGAAAGTCACTACCAGGCAACAAAGTAGACAGAATAAATCCTGCGCCGGAATAGAACGAGAACTTTTGCCTAGGCAAAATATTGAAAAAGCTTCTAGGCCCAACGTATATGAAGTCATCGAGAATGACGATATACGAAAAGTAGTGGCCTTGCATATAACCAACATGACATGTTACTTTAAACATGGAAATAAAATTATTGCAAGAATTGACGTTAGCGCTCTGTACACCAATGGAATTCTTGACTTAGGTCAGTTCTTCCAAAGTCTTGATTATTTCAGAAAAACATGGGCAATAAATATTTATGTGAGACTATGTAAAATCCGAAGGTCATACCTCTAAAAATACGATTTCTGAGAGATCGGGGGGATGTATCAAAAAAGTGAAAAATGTTTATCATCTGTATACTATAGGAGAATATACATACAAACATACATTTGGTAACTCTACCTCTTATAACCTTTAAGCTATACCTAAATAAACACTGTTCTGGAATCTTAATTTATCGATTACTTTTGAACGGGACGAGATATCGAAAAAAACTGGTCTTGTCCCGACTACGAGAACTTATATTTCAAATATGAAGTCTCTAGCTTTGGTAGTCTCTGAGAAATGTGCGTTCATACCGACGGTCGGACAGACGGCCACGGCTTGATCGACTCGGCTAATGATAGTGATCAAGAATATATATGCTTAAGGGGGTCGGAGATGCTTCCTTTTGCCTGTTACATACTTTTAAGCAAAACCATTATACCCTTTCTCCCATTTTTAATGGGATCAGAGCATAATAAAAAAATGAATGAATAAATTTATTATAACTTAACAAAAAAAATAAAACAAAAAATAATAAAATAATATATAAAACAATAACTTATATTTTTTTTTTTATAATAAACTAAATTAAGAGCCTTGAGACGTTGTCAACGATTTAAGATGGACATGCGCTATCTTTTATATCAGGCTCGGAAATCGAAAGTAGAGGGCCACCGATTAAGAAGTGGCCTGGTGTCAATGCCAATAAGTCGAAAGGGTCTTCCGACATTGGAGAGATTGGCCTGGAGTTGAGGCAAGCCTCAATTTTGGAGAGAAGAGTGGACACATCTTCGAAAGTATATTTTAAAGGGGCTGTGGATTTTTAAAAGAGCGTCTTAAAACTTTTCACTCCCGCTTCCCAAAGGCGCCCCATATGTTGTGCACTGGGCGGAATGAAATGCCAGGATAACTTCTGATGGCTATACGTGGTGGTTACGCATGTCTTTGTTGCCTCAAAAAATCTCGCGTGAGTACCTTGTCGGCACCTACGAACGTCTTGCCATTATCAGAATGAATTTGCTGAGGACATCCTCTTCGAGATACGAAACGGGCAAAGGCAGCGAGAAACGTTTCAGCTGTTAAGTCGGAGGTCGCTTCGAGGTGGATGCCCTTTGTACTGAAAGACACAAACACGCAGACGTAGCCCTTCGTAATTAAACAGGCTCGACCCGTATAATTTTTGATCTCAAAGGGACTAGCAAAATCAGCGCCTGTATAGGCAAATGGCCTGGAAAAGGTCGTTCGTTCTCTTGGCAAATCACCCATAAGTTGAGTCTGCAGTCGTTTTTTTTGAAGGGTGCAAATCTTACAGAAACTTATGAGAAATTTGATCAAGTTCTTTATTTTGGGGATCTAATATTTGGATCGGATCAGACGGATCATCAACTTGAACTTGACGACCTGACACGTGAAGACGTAACGGAAAAATCTCCACTTTAAAATCTGAATTGTGGGGTCAGATTGGAGAATGGGGCTTGGATTAAGGATATCATTCAAGCTGTTACCATTGGAGGACGGATTGGAGGCGTTAAACACAACGCGAAAATTAGTTGAGGTGCTGTCAGGCTTGAAGACTTGTCATTGAATGACTTGTCTCATGTGACCTTAGTCCAGGTACTCCTGAATCACGGAGTCGTACTGCTCTTTGAGAGAGGCGTTTTTCTTCAAACGCTCCTTCTTTCTGAGGAATTGAGCAAGCGCGATGGACCTTGAATGTCCCAAGGTAATGTGACCAGGAGTTCTAAAAGGTAGAGTGACAACATATCTTCCATTCGCATTGCTCATCGTGGATTGTACAAAGCTTTGCTCACAGGTCGAATCACCCCCCAAAACTTTGTTGGAAGTATCTCCAATTTCGCTTTAAGACGAGTCGAAATCTGCCTGGAGAAAGCAGAGATGGACTTGGAAGTAGTCCGTGACACTAAACCTGTCAGAATCCATTCGAAAATGATTTCTTGACCGATTAAGGTGCCGCAAATATTGGGATAGGAGCCGCATAGCACAATGAGCACATCTATCTGCGCACTCTTGTATAAAGTAGGGTCGACGTATTGCAGATTTGGCAGGTCCTTGAAAACGTTTTGTTGGACTTGGTAGGAGGGCAGGTTACCTGCGAAATGTGGAAGCACAAATGCCGAAGTCTTGATTTGGAGTCTAGATTTCGTTAGAGCCAATAATGAAATGGCAAAGTTTCTGGGGCTGGGCTGCAATGCTTTGATTGAGCCCAGATACTTGTTCTTGGACGGGCTGGAAAGGCATCTTGATCATTTTGAGCAATCGTTCCGAAATGAACGTAGCCTCTGATCCTAAGTCGATCAGCTCACCCGCACTTCGTGTTTTGGTGGCACAGATTGATCACAGCTGTGCCTAGGAGGACACCTTGCGTGTTGGACGCAAAATAATTTTGCACATTAGCGGGGGATGGAGTGGACTCTATGTGACTTGATGTGGAATTGGGTTGAGCGGTATCGCCCCGATGGAGGAGAGTGTTGTGACGACCTTTATACGTAAAGCAATTGTGAGCACTCGTACACTCTCGAAGTGTATGCCCTCTAGCGAAACAGTTCAAACAGAGTTTTTTCTGTTTGATGTAATTTGCCCGATCATTTAAAGGCATTTGTAGCGAGTGCATAAACGAATTGGATGATTCTCTTTTAAGCAGAGATCGCAAGTCCGGATTTTTGGATTCATCTTTGCCTCATAGACATTGAGCCTTTTCGGCACAGGCTGATTGCGAGGAGGGTCGGAATTGGGAGCTGGGCTTGACAGCTTGTCAAGAAAGCCATTCATCTCTTTCCATGCCGGAATTTTGGATTTATTGGAAAGAGATTGTTCCCACAAAGACAAAGTGAGTTTGGGTAACTTGGAGGAACATAGGAAAACCAGAAAAAAATCCCAATTGTCAGTGGAGATGTGGGAATGTTCAAGCGCTGTTAAGCACCCTTTAATAGTTGATTGGTGCTCTTTTAAATTGGCTCCGGATTCGCTTCCAGCTACGAACAAATTGAAAAGAATTTTGAGCTGGCTGTTTACTAACAGCCTCTTGTTTTCGAATCTCTCGACAAGTGCTGCACATGCGGATGCAAAGCCATCGAGTGTGAGTGGAGACTTGGCAACTATTGCCTCGGCTTCAACCGCAGTTTTGGCGTTGATGCGGAATAATTTTTCAACTGGAGTCAACCTCGGATTGTTCACGTATATTGCCGTGAACAGATTGCGGCAGGTTGGCCAACGCAGGTAATCTCCATGAAACACCTCCGTATCTCATGGCGGGAGACTGCAGCCTCGAGAGGCGGAAGGGAGCAGTTGATCTTGTTCCTGTCGTCTGCTTAAGGCGGAAGCCTGCTCAATTTGCTCACTCAGTTGAGTAGTACAACGTTCATAGACGGAGTAGCAGTGGTTTGGCTTCCAGGAACATAATGTCCTCACTTGAATCTCTTTGGCTAAGTGCCTTTGAACTTGCTTCATATTCATTTTCAATTATTTTCCATAAGTTTTTCACATGATCGCGGCGTACTTGAAGAGTAATGCAGCCAGCTAGTTGTGATCTAGTCTGACTTGTAGAGGATTCACTCTTTGTTTTTGCCGGTAACGCGGATGGGGTGCGCTTTACCGGTGGAATTGGTGACGAGGAAGTGCAACGCCTGACGAAGCATTCGGACGGGAACTTCAATTGTTTTTTGTCTTCCATATTTGGTCCCGTGGACATACTAGTCCGTCACAACAGCTGTGAAATTGCCTGTAACTTAACAAAAGTTTTGGACTAGCAAAGGAAAATGGGCAAATTCGATGGAAATGCTTGCAGTAGAAAATATTAATATCATACGAACAATAAATGATTTTGGAATATTGAGTATTATATCAAATCGATCCAATCTATAAATCGCTTTAATTTTCGAATGTTATTAATTTAAGTTATTTAATTGGTTAATTAAATAGGAATGGACGAATTAAATTGGCCAATAAATTGAATTCGGAACAACGAAGACGCAAAACGATATATATACAAATGGAATATAACGACGGGTTATTTATTAAAATGAAAATATTAAATAAGGTTGTAGCGTTTATTCCGTTCAGTGACAGATTCGAACGAATCGGAACACAAATATTGTATAATTTGAGTTGATTATGTTCGCATATATATGATGCAGAAAATAGATGCAGACCATAAATGCGGCGTTATAGTGAACAGTGGGAACAACTAATTGAAACAACAAAACGCCGCTATGTTGACGATCGAAACTCATCGCTTGGATATGTATGTATTGTATATGTGTATTGTTAGGCTGAACCCACGATTGAGAAACTCTCAACCCACACCGGATCAGCCAAAACGTTTTTGATTCATAAGGCAAGAAATCGGTTTTCATTTCAGCACACACCAAGCGCAACGGAATAAAACAAAACAAAACGTTTCGTGTTCTTGTTTCATTTGGTGTGTGTTGAAGTAAAACAAAAACTAAATGGCAAATCCTTGGCAAATAAAGTATGCTAATTAATGTTTTATGTGTGTACATACATACATACTATTGTATGTATAATAAAGAAAATACAATAAACCTACCATCAGAATACATTTCGGTAGCTATTTCAATCCACAATTTGTCAATAACTATTTTATTTGCATGCCATTCTGCCGTTAAACTCATGCTCCCGGAGCACACGCCGAATAATTTCTGGGTGGGATGACTTGCCCAACTCTGCCTTCACTTTACGGCCCCTTTTTGAGCCGAAATTTTTTGGTTTTCCCTGATTTTCCATACAATATAGCGCTCGTCCATTAAATTGAAAATTTTGTTGGGGGCATTTCTTCCCTTATCCTGCGTTCTATTTTCGCGGGCAAATTGGTTAATGATCCACGGTTGCCCGACATGAACGTTATCGAAATTTTGTGGTCAATTTTGAATAGAAACATCAAATATCAACCAAATCCGAGCTCAAAACAGCATTGGTTGAGGAATGGTCCAAAATTACGCCGGAAGTGACCATAAAGCTGGTCGAATCCATGCAAAAGAGGCTTAAATTGGTTGTTGACTAGAAGGGTGGTCTAACTAATATTAAAACGTTTGTATTTGCTTATAAACTTAGTTTAAAGTATGAATTTGTTACCTGGTTGAAATAAGCTGTGACATTGTTTTCGTCTGATTTTTTAGTTTTTAATTATTTTAAAATATTAAAAAAATATGATAAAAAATAAATAAAGTAATATTTCAAAAGCTAAAACATAAGACTATTAACCCTCATTTAAATTATTTTGATGTAATTTTTAGTTTAGTTGTTATAGCTGGTTTAAGTTTTTGTTAGGTGCTGGTTGAAATAAGCTGTGATCCACTGTATATATTGTTTTGTTTATTTGTTCACATATATGTTAATGTATTTATTTCAGTGTACATATATGTGTAAATGTATTTCGATGTATAAGATAAGTAAGTAGGAAACATGCGAATAGGTAAAATATATATGTGTAGGAAAAATAAAAAAAAAACAACAATTGTATATGTACATACATAGGAATTTGTATGGAGCGGCGGCTTGTATGTAAGCCGTGTGTATGTACATACATACATGTGTATGTAAGTAGTTGGGTTTTGCTTGTTTATTGTAAATTTGGATGTGCAATATGCGTTTTAAATGTTTGCATTTATAAATGTACATATACATGTATATTCATATGTTCACTTTCGTACTGTATGTATGTATGTGCGTGTATGTGTAAGTCGGAAATAGTTTATTTAAACTATATAATTTATTTTAAGTCGTAGTGGCAAACGCAACGATGCCAATTTTTTATAAAACTTTAATTTTTTCTTGATCGGCGAATATGGACCAACATGGCGGACGGCGAAAAAAATGGGTAATTAATATTTTAACACTTGCAGAAAAATTGCAAATTAATTAATTTTATAATTTTTTCTTTGTTTTAAAAAACTTTTAGCACTGGACACTGAAGGGCTGGCCGATTGGTATGACACCTTTTTATGGACAAAAGGTGGTTGGAAGATGCGAAGCAATATTGCGGACGTTATACTTTTATTGGATATAATTACTTATCTTTGTTTTTCTCAAATAACTAGGTGGGGCGAGGGATGTGTTAAGGAATCCGGCTAGAAGGACCAAATGTTGTGGTGGAGGTGAAAAAAATGTAGATTCGTGTAGTATTAAGTTCAATTTCCAAAAAGTGTAATGTCGATGTGTTTTGTTGTACTAAAATCTATGTATATGTATTTTATTTTGTGGTTGAGATATAAAAAGGCGGTCAGCAGCCGTGCTCATTAGGTTACAAGAGGCTGTTAACAGCGCCGCGGAGTTGAAGCTGTGGGGGAAAGCTCAATATGCTGGCCATCCCCACTGCATACTTTGCCGGTCAAACAATATATATAAAACCGTTTGTCCTGATTGGTAATTGGTGATCAACGCAGGGCCCAAACCATTAAAGCTAGAGAGCTGAAATTTCACAGTAGTTTCCTCTTAGTCTGAAAGTGCGTACTAAGAAATTTCTATACAGAAACTCGGGAAATGAGGAAAAACCATTGTATGCAATTTTTGTTTTTCATCCGATCGGGTTCAAACTTTATTTCAAAGATCATTATAAAAATTCATTAGGAACTGTATGGGTTGTATGTGTAAAATGAGTTTTCGTCCGATTGTCTTCAAATTGATTTTTAATGATTTACATTACAAAATATTAACAACAGAAATTTTAAATTTTACAAAATCAATCCAACGGCGTGAAAACAGTTGTATGCAATTTTTTGGTTTCGGATCGGGTGCAAACTTATTTTCAAAGAACATTATAAAAATTGATTAAGAAATGTGTACCAATTTTGTAGAACACCCCTGGGAAGAAAATGGTGGGTTGTATGGGTAAAAACTAAATTTTCACCTGATTATTTTTAAATTGATTTTTAATGCTCTACACAACAAAATATTAACAACAGGACTTTACAATTTTGGTAAATCAATCCAAAAAGTTGGAAAACGGCGAGAAAACAGTTCTTTGCAATTTCTGCGAAGAAAATGGTGGGCTGTAGGTGTAAAAATTAAATTTTTGTCTGATTATTTTTAAATTAATTTTCAAAGTTTTAGGCCTAAAAGGGAAATCGTTTTGATGAGGAAATGAGATATAATAAAAGAAATATTAAAAAAAAAATGTTTAAATAAAAAAGGGGCGTCGCAGCGCAAGCCGGGAAATGCTAGTAATATATAAAACAATAAAAAATAAGGTTTTATTATTACCAGTCGAATGTCGAGACACGAGATATCAAAAATTATTTTGGTTCCCACGTGACAGCCACAATATACAATGTTGGATATAGCGTCGATTTGTGGGAGATCGGGAGGAGGTATCCAAAAAAAGAAATGTATTGAACCTTTGTATGCTATAGGAGAATATACATGGGGATATGGGGAAAAAATGATAAGTTTATATTGAGCCGGCAATACGAGAAGTTATATTTAAGTCAGAAGTCTCTAGCTTTTATGACTTTCAAGTTATGCCCGAAAAACACTGGTCTGAAATCTAAATTTATCGATAACTTTTGAACAGGACAAGACATCGAAAAAAATTTATAAACTTGTATTGTCCCGCCACTGCGAGAACTTATATTTCAAATATTTCTAGCTTTTGTAGTCTCTGAGAAACGCGCGTTCATACAGACGGACGGTGAGACGGACAGACGGACATGGCTATATTGACAAGGCTATTTATAGTGATCAAGAATATATATACTTTATGGGGTCCTTATGCCTGTTACATACTTTTGCACAAAACCATTATACCCTCTTTCCCATTTTTAATGGGATCAGGGTATAAAAATAATCTTCCGTGTCGGTCGAAAAATAAATCTTCGCTTCGCCAACTACCGCCGAGAAATGCCCAGCAATAGCAATAGCAATAGCCAGAGGGAAGTAGCAGCTGGATAAAAATTACCCACTAAAACAAAGGTATTTGTGCAAAAATTTAAAAGCTAGAGCAAGAGACGGAGAATAAATTTCTTGTTAATTGTATTGTGCTGAAAATTGCACCTCGCTTTCAATTCTTGGCACAGACTTATTGAATATAGTAGAGTTTGATTTGCATGAAATTAATTCAATTAATTATTGCACTGTACTTACATATAAACACATATATACAACTTCTGAGTGAACTTCCGTTTCTATCTGTATATATAAAACAGTTCGTACTGATTGGTGATCAATGCAGGGCCTAAACCATAACGGCTAGAGAGCTGAAATATTCAAAGTATTTTTTTCTTAGTCTGAAAGTGCGTACTAAGAAGCGATTTCGGAAAATTCTATACGCAAGATCGGAAAATGAGGAAAAACCGTTGAATGCAAATTTTTCGGTTTTAATCCGATTGGGTTCAAACTTATTTTAAAAGATCATTATAAAAATTCATTTAAAACTGTACACCGATCTTATGGAAAATTAGCCCCCCTGGGAGGAAAATGGGGGGTCAAGGTTGTATGGGCAAAGAATTTTCATCCAAGTTTCTTCAAACTTATTTGCCAAGCTCTACAAAACAAAATATTAAGAATATGATTTTCAAATTTTGAAAAATCCGGAAAATTTTGAACAATAAAATTATTTTTTTCCATTTGATAGTATTCAAAATAATTTTCCAAGATCTATCAGGCGTATCCATAAAACTGATATTCACTTTTTGTGGAAAATTCATCCCCCTGCGTGGAAATTGGGGTGGTCAATTTTCCATATTCGCCCGATTAGCTTCCAACTAATTTGCAAAGCTTCACGTAAAACACTATAAACAACGTTATTTTACATTGTTAGGAAATTCGCTTACAAGGTCGGAAAACGGACGGAAAACGGTTGTATGACATTTTTTGTTTTCTATCCGATCAGCTCCAGGGCTTATTAAAGCTGCACATACAAGAGTAAAGAAAACATGACTTTCAAATTTTGGAAAATCTACCCAAAGTCGGAAAATGGCGGGAAAACTGTTGTATGAAACTGTTATGTTTTTCACCCGATCAGCTTCAAACTTTTTTTCAAAACATTCATTGACCTCGAGCCGGCTAAACAATAACTTTTTTTCAAAACTTTACATAAGAAAATATTACCAACGTGATTTTCAAATTTTCAATTATCCTAAAAGTTAGCGGAAAATTGTTGCAGAAAGATAAGATTCAAAATCATTTTCAGAGATCTGTATTTAAATTCCAAAAAAACGATATTCACATTTTGTGGTTAATCCGCACACTTGCGTGGAAAATACGGGAGGTAGATTTTCAATATTCGCCCGATTAATTTGGTTGTTCATAAAGACGGGGCGTAGCACCGCACGCCGGTATATGCTAGTATGTACATATATATTTGTTACTGTTATCACTGTCGCCCCCTCCCCCACACTCGTTGTTAAAAATAAGTTGGAAGCTGACTCAAGCCGTTTCAGCCAACGCATACATAGATACACACATACAAGCATCTGCAGCGGTGAAGTTTTCGTTTTCGCTCTTCACCAGTTGCTAGTGTTGTTGTTGTAAATTTGGTTGGCGCGCTTGAGCCTAACGGAACGTTAGCTGCAGCGGTGAACGTAAATCGTTTTCGATCTTCACCCGTTGCGAGCGTCTTTGCTGCCAAGTGACGCTATACACTACATTTGATTGAAATGGACGGGTATATGTATATGTATGTATATTGTGGCTATCACTTGGGAACCAACATAATTTTTGATATTTCGCGTCTCGACATTCGACTAGTAATAATAAATCCTTATTTGTTATTGTTTTATATATTACTAGCATTCGCCGGCTTGCGTTGCGACGCCCCTTTTTTATTTAATACCTACCAAAGAGGTAGAGAAAAACAGCGCGTTTTTTTTCAAAGCGATTTCCCCTTTAGGCCTAAAACTTTGAAAATCAATTGAAAAATAATCAGACTACAGAAAAAGAGCAACGCCGGAAATTCACAGCAATGGCCGCATGTCTTCTTGTGATTGAATATTTAAGTTAACACACGAAATGTTGCGATGCCAACATTGCAACATTGTAAAAGATATATTAAGACTTCCAAAGAATCCTAAAACAACAAGGTTCAATACCATAAACATCCGTTCGAATCAAATTACTGCCGACACAGCGAATCGATCTTTGCGACATCGATTGTAGCTTTGTCGCTCACCACTTGACCCTTTATGCTGACAATGCAAATCAAACACACGATCAACTACGCCAACGCCGACGCCTCTGCCAACAAACCATCGGGATAGATTTGTCGCCGCTGCCTCTGCCAACGAACCCACAGCTAGCTGGGTTCTTCATAAGTTCTTTAAAGTTTAGTCTAAGTTTGATACTCGAATAAAACGAACGTATTTGAATTTAATTGGCACACGAGAGGAAATCCGATTAAGTTCGATTTGTGCAAATTAATTTCTGTGCGACTACGTTGGCCCAACCTTAAGTATTCTTCCTAGTAAAGGAAACCAAATACTACACACGGTCGGTGAATTAATTTTCACTGATCCTTCGGTGGACTACAAGTCTTGTCAGGCAACCCCGCAGGACACCATCCATTTCGTGTGAGCTGCAGGATCCCTAGTAGAGAGCGAACAGGAGATATCCGGGCCACCAGGAAGGGTAGCCACATCAGATCCAGTAATGTAAGTTAGTTAAGTGAAACTTAAAATTAAATTAAACTTCTAAAATATTAAGTGCATTAATTATCAATAATATTAAGTTCGGTAAATATCAATAAGTGCCAATTCTTTTGTAGTTAAGTTTTCATGGCAAACCCAAGTAATTTAATAAGACCCGCGATGTTGAATACAGATCAAGTGACACACCCATCAAACCCAATTTTAAGTCAGCAACAACATAGACAAATGCAAAGGCAGGAAACACACCAACAACAGAAGTGCGGAAGGGAGAAACAGATTTAGCAATCTATGCGCTTTAATGGATGTGCGCTCTCGCAATGAACATGCACGCACACTTGCATATGTTTACTACATGTATACGCATTTATGTCCATAAATCACACATCCATTAAACGGCAGCGCATAGATACCCTTACTAAAAATATTTAACTTGTTACTTTTTTTTATAATATTACTTTTAATTTCCTAACAGTTATTTGAATTTCCTATGTGACTGCCTCTAGTCGCCCATAAATAAATAAATAAATATATTAAATTAAACTATTAATATAAACAAAAAGATATTGTTTTTAATGGTAATAGTTCTTTGATAACATAAAATGTATTAAATCAATAATTAATAATTATCACTTAATGGATTTTTCATGTTAATTGCAAGTAAGTGTTTCAAACATATTAATTATGCCCTAATACCCTCCATTTCGAAGAGAAGCACCGCTGGCTGAAATTGAAAAATCTAAATTTCGGCCACTGGTTGCCTCATAGAACTATTGCAACCCCCGCCCCGTCTCTACCTACAAGCTCGAACGAGTACAGAAAATTGGCAACGCCGGAAATTCACAGCAATGGCCGCATGTCTTCTTGTGATTGAATATATGTATGTGCTGCTGCTAATTTGCATATATCCAAGCGTTTCGGAGCGTCGAAATAGATGTTGCGGAAGCGAAGCCAGAGCAAGTAATGAGTTCGGCGCTGTGTGCCGCTGATCGCCAGAAGAATATTCTCTGCCTGAATGCTACGCTTTGCCTTCGTGTCGCAGCACACGAAGCTGCTTGGGAGCGTCCAGTACAAGAATTTTATGCAACCACTTTTTAGTCGATTTGACGCCTCTATGTGTTGTATGCTTAGTGCTATTACGCAACCAGCACGCCCAATAGCTGCAAAGCCACAGCCACGCCCGGAACCAATGGAAAAAGATAAAAGTATTCAGACAAACCAACTTAATTACATGAACAGACCTAAATTTGACGTAGGCAAGAGACCCCCGTTTCCACTCAATGATATGGCAAAAAGACAAAGAAATTTTAATATACAGACGAACGCGGAAGAACAGACAGAGACAAAAGAAGAGGAATCACCAATGATCAGTTACGAACAGGCAATTGCAGTTCAGGAAGAACAAACAGACTACGCTGATACTCTAGAAGAATACACTGAACACATTGACAACGACAGCAATCAATATGACTACACTCATTTACATTTTTTAGAATAACAGACTCCTCATTCACATGTTTCGAGTGCAAGTTAAGGAGCGGACAAATTATAAAAATATTAATAGATACAGGTTCTTATAGAAATTACATTCAAACAAAACCCATTGTTAAATCAGAATCCATTCCATGCTGTCTCAGTGGGAGGCAACGTACAAATCACTCATTACAAAATGGCCAACTTGTTTAATGACCCAAAGGCAATTGTAAAATTTTTCTTGCTACCAACATTAAAAACATTTGACGCAATATTAGGGAACGATAGTCTCAAAGAATTAGATGCAGTAATTGACACACAAAAATAAGAAATTATTTATCAAAAACGGAATGAGCATTCCCATTAAAGAAAAAAAATTCGAGTCCGTAAATGTAATTATACCCAGAACTGACCACCTCAATGATTCGCAAAAAAAAGAGCTGAACCAACTACTAAAAAAAAAAAAAAAACCTTTTTGCAGAGCCAAACGAAAAACTAACCTACACCACTAATGTTAAAGCAGATATTCGAACCAACACAGACACACCAGTCTACTGAAAATTTTACCAATATCCAATGGCTTTGAAAGACGAGGTTAACAAACAGGTTAAAGAACTTTTAGATAACAACATAATACGACCTTCTAGATCTCCATACAATCCTCCTGTATGGATAGTACCAAAAAAATTAGATGCATCAGAAGTAAAAAAATACAGAAGGGTAATAGATTACAGAAAATTAAATAGCGTAACAATAGCGGACAAATATCCAATTCCAGATATCAATTCAGTGCTCTCACAGTTAGGAAATAACAAACTATTTACCGTGTTGGATTTCCATCAAATTTTGTTAAAAGAAAGCGATATAGAGAAAACAGCTTTCTCTGTAAATAATGGGAAATATGAATTTACCAGACTTCCCTTTGGTTTAAAGAACGCACCTTCCATATTCCAGCGCGCACTTGATGACATACTCAGAGAACAGATAGGTAAAATTTGTTATATTTACATCGATGACATAATAGTATTTAGCGAAGACGTAGAATCTCATTGTAGAAACCTTGACATAATATTAAAAACATTAATTGCAGCCAATATCAAATGCCAATTAGATAAGTGTGAACTTTTTAAAACCAAAGTAGAATTTTTGGGATTCGTCATCTCAGACAAAGGTATAGAGACAAACCCAGCCAAAGTAAAAGCTATCGCTAATTACCCATGTCCAAAGAACGTGAAGGAACTACGATCTTTTCTCGGGTTATCAGGTTATTACAGGAGGTTCATAATGGGCTATGCGACAATAGCCAAGCCTCTCACGGCATTACTCAGGGGAGAAGATGGACGAATATCTAAAGGAGCTTCGTCTAGAAAAGTTATCAAATTAGACGACGAAGCTATTAAAGCGTTTGAACAACTTAAAAATTCACTCATATCCGACGATGTCATTTTACATTTTCCCGACTTCAATAAAGAATTTACATTAACCACAGACGCTTCCGACTACGCACTAGGAGCAGTGCTCAGCCAATCAGACAGACCAATAGCATTCATATCTAGAACTTTATCTAAAACCGAAGAGGGCTACGCTGGGCGGTAAATTCTTTTAAAGGATACTTATACGGTGGATCCAAAGTTAAGATTTACACAGACCACGAACCACTTACACACGAGTGTAATTGGAAAGGCGGTATTGCGATTAAAAGATGGAAATCATACTTGGATGAGTATAATAAGGAATTGCTTTACAAACCATGAAAGGAGAATGTAGTAGCCGACGCACTTTCCATGGGCACCGCAAGCAAACGAAGTTCATTCAATAACCGCAACGCAACATAGTGCCAATAGCTCTGGTCATAACCTAATACCCAGCATTGAGGTTCCCATCAACGCTTTTAAAAACCAAATTTTCATTTTTAAAGAACATCCACCTGACTACAAGTTCACTATCCCGTTCCCCACCTTTCATAGACACACTATGTCGCAGCATAATTTTTCGGATAACGATTTAATACAAATTTTAAGAAAATATCTAAATCCTTCAGTTATAAATGGCATTTATGCAGCCGAAAATATAATGGGTCAAATTCAAATATATCCGGAACATTTCGGATCCTTTAAGGTAAGGTTCACTTAGACAAAGGTACTTACAGACCCACAATAGAGCACATAGAAATGCCCAGGAAAACAAATTGCAATTATCTGAAAAATATTATTTCCCCAAAATGAAACAAAGAATAGCAGCTTTAATAAAACAGTGTCAGGTGTGCAAAGAAGGAAAATACGACAGGCATCCCCCGAACCCAGAAATTAAGGAAACTCATATTCCTGAGTTTCCATTCATATCGACATATTTTCCACTGAAAAGAAATTGGTATTAACAGCAATAGATAAATTTTCAAAGCTGGCTCAAGCAAAAATTATTAATTCAAAATCAATAGAAGATATAAGAAAACCTCTGCACGACATTTCATTTTATTTTGGAGTACCAAAGTATGTTGTAATGGATAACGAAAAATCTTTTAATTCAGCCACTATTACCTTTATGATGAAAGACCAGTTGGGCATTGAAATTTTTAAAACACCCCCTTACAAAAGCTTTGTAAACGGACAAGTTGAACGATTTCACTCTACCCTCGCCGAAATTATGAGATGTTTAAAATCAAAACAAGAACATCGCACATTCGAAGAATTGTTAGATAGAGCTGTCTATGAGTATAATTATTCAATACACTCAGTCACCCAAAAACGCCCACTAGAGGTATATTTCGGTAGAAACGTAAGCACAGACCCAGATCAATACGACATAAGCAGACAAAACAATATTGAGAAACTAAAACAAAAACAAAAAGCAGATCTAAAAACACATAACAAAGCACGTAACAAAATAAAAGATTACGTACCAGGACAAAAAATATGTGTTAAGATAAACACTAGATTAGGTTCTAAACTATCCCCACGATTTAAATAAGAAGTTGTAAAAGAAAATAAGAATACAACCATAATTACTGAAGCAGGAAGAGTCGTTCACAAGAGTAATATAAGAAACGATTAACTAATAAAATCAACGTAAATTGTCCGAAACTACCTAGGATCATAACCAAAATATTTGTTTAGTTTGAAACAAAAAAAAAAAAAAATATTTTCCAGATGTTGTCCGACTGCAGGTTTCATCCGATTATGAAGGAATCGGAACATACCTGTCTAATCACTTTGTTTGAATCCATTGCAGGGTTTTTCTACTCCTCATAATCTTGCCCTTGGCATTGGCAACCACGGATATAACAAACTTTACCGACGCACACACCATAACTATTTACAAAGGCACAGGGAAATTAAAAACTTCGTCAACTAATATCATTCATGTAATAGATCTACAACAGTCAGAAACCGAACTGTTAAAAATACGAGAGCATACCGTAAATGATTTAAGAAATAGCTATTTGTATCACACCCTTACTCACGAAATTAAACAAGCATTATCCGCACTAAGCACACTCATGCCAACAATAAACAAGTAAGAGTGCTCTAGTCGAGAGTGCCCGACTAGGATATACCCTGATCCAAGGTCTTACTTTCATTGAAGTTATTTATCTGCATTCATACATAGAAACGCACACACATATACAAACAAAAGCTGCTGGCTACGCGCGTCATACATTTGCTTTGCTTCTTCGTCTTCCTTTGGCACCAAACTATGTTACATTGAATCGTTAATAACTTCGTTGTTTATTGTCCGATCGACACAAAGATGGCATATAAATGTGAGACTATGTAAAATCCGAAGGTCATACCTCTTAAAATACGTATTTTTCGATTTCTTGGAGATCGGGGAGAGGTATCCAAAAAGTGAAACCTCTGTATGCTATTGGAGAGTATATGTACCAAATTTGGTGACTCTACGTCTTATAACTTTTAAGCTATACCTTAAAAACACTGTTTTGGAAACTTAATTTATCGATAACTTTTGAAAAGATTGAGATATTGAAAAAAAAATGATGAGTTTGTTTAGTACCGGCAGTACAGTAACTTAAACCTGAATATAAAGTTTCTAGCTTTTATGACTTTCAAGTTATGCCCGAAAAACACTTGTCTGAAATCGATATTTATCGATAACTTTTGAACGGGATGAGATATCGAAAAAAAATGATAAACTTGTATTGTCCCGCCACTACGAGAACTTATATTTCAAATATGAAGTCTCTAGCTTTTGTAGTCTCTGAGAAACAGGCGTTCATACAGACGGACGGACAGACGGACAGACAGACGGACATGGCTATATCGACTCGGCTATTGATACTGATCAAGAATATATATACTTTATGGGGTCGGAGATGCTTCCTTATGCCTGTTACATACTTTTGCACAAAACCATTATACCCCTTTTTCCCATTTTTAATGGGATCAGGGTATAATAAAACGGGTCTACTTGAGGACAAGTAGGAATTTGAAGAGGGAGAGCTAACACACGAAATGTTGCGATGCCAACATTGCAACATTGTAAAAGAAATATTAAGACTTCCAAAGAATCCTAAAACAACAAGGTTCAATACCATAAACATCCGTTCGAATCAAATTACTGCCGACACAGCGCATCGATCTTTGCGACATCGATTGTAGCTTTGTCGCTCACCACTTGACCCTTTATGCTGACAATGCAAATCAAACACCAACGCTTCGATCAACTACGCCAACGCCGACGCCTCTGCCAACAAACCATCGCGCCAGATTTGTTGCCGCTGCCTCTGCCAACGAACCCACAGCTAGCTAGGTTCTTCATAAGTTCTTTAAAGTTTAGTCTAAGTTTGATACTCGAATAAAACGAACTTATTTGAATTTAATTTATATGTGTTGCTGCTAATTCGCATATATGCAAGCGATTCGGAGCGTCGAAATATATGTTGCGGCAGCGAAGCCAGGGCAAGCAATGAGTTCGGCGCTGTGTGCAAGATCGCAAGAAGAATATTCTCTGCCTGCCTGCTGCGCTTTGCCTTCGTGTCGCAGTCGCAGCACACAAAGCTGCTTGGGTGCTGATAATTCAAAAATTTTATGCAACCACTTTTTAGTCGATTTGACGCTTCTATGTGTTGTATGCTTAGTGCTGTTACATACTTTTCCACAAATCTATTATACCCTTTTTTCCCATTTTTAATTGGATCAGGCTATAAAAATTGGTATGCAGTTCTTAATGAATTTTTATAATGATCTTCGAAAAAAAGTTTGAACCCGACCGGATTAAAAACAAAAAAGTTGCATACAACGGTTTTTCCACATTTCGCGAGTTTTTAAGCACGCAGTTTCAGACTTAGAGGAAACTACTGTGAAAATTTCAGTTCTCTAGCTTTTATAGTTTGGGCCCAGCGTTGATCACCAATCACCAGTCACCAATCAGTACAAACTGTTTTATACATTTTCTTTTTTCGCACAAAACACAAAAAAAGAAAAAGAGTATTCACTGTGCCACTGTCACTATTTGTTGCCTTAATTAATAATTCACAGTCCACCCCGGGGCGCCATGAAAATTTAGATTGGTTTTTTAAATATGATTATACAAAAAACAGAAAAGACTTTTGTGGCGGTGAACTAATTTATTGGCAAACTCGAAAACGATGACAAAAATAATGCGTGTGCTCGAATTGAAATTAACGACGATAATGTATTTGGGGCAACTTGAACTTAACTACGGTTGCGAAACGGGGCGAATTTGCCAAGAGCGCGGGAGAGCTTTATTGTGCTCTTGCTTCGCCCTAGACTAACTTACACTAGACTTCATAATTCATATTCTTTTCTTATCTTATTCTACAAAACTCTTTTTTGATTTATGTGTTCCGGTTCGTAGTTCACGTAGTTCTAACAAACCAATTTGGTTTACATGGGAATTAACTAGCATGGAAAATGGAAAGTCAAAATTGTACAAGAAGTTCAAGAAAACTGGCTTTGTCTTGGATTTCTCTAACTACTTGATTGCTCGATCCAAATTCTCTGTCCTGAATAACCAATGCTACCAGGATTACCTTAGAAGTTGCAGGTAACAGTTTCATTGGATTTCTCTAACTACTTGATTGCTCGATTTAACTTCTGTGTCCTGAATAACCAATGCTACCAGGATTACCTTAGAAGTTGCAGGTTAAAGTTTCATTAGGACTAAACTGTTATATAACTTCGTTTATGCGAAGCATTAATCATTAACACTTCCATCAACCGTATTTTTTTAAAAACCGACATCTACTTCAGATTAGGCCATTGTCAATTTACATGCTGAATTTTTTCAAACAACTTATAGTTTACCAAATTTTCAATTGGTTTCGCCTTATCCTTATAATGTAAATGTCTCTGATTGCATTTGTGGACCTTTGATAACGGAAAGCTCGCTATTAAGTGATGCATGAATCATTAGTTATTCCTCTCCATAAAAAAAAGAAACAAGTCTTACGTTCAAAACTATAGAGGTATTTCTAAGTTGTCTGCTATACCTAAGATTTTTGACAAATTAATAACTTCTACAACATATTTGTAGATCTCTTATTTTACCATGCCAGCATGGGTTTGTGAAAAAGAGATCTACTACCACTAACTTACTTGAAATCACTTCTGTTGTTTCCCTTCATGGGTTCCAAAATAAAATGTAAACAGATGTTATTTACACCGATTTCAGTAAGACGTTTGATTCCGTTAATCATTTTCTTTTACTTTACAAACTTCATCTTCTGGAATTTCCAAAAAACGTAATTATTTGCACTCCAATTACATAAGTTTGAGATCCCAAAAATTTTTTTTTAAGGACCAGTCTCTCAGTCGGTTCAGGTCACTTCCGGAGTACAACAAGGTAGTCATCTTGGCGCCTTGCTATTTACATTGTTTCTTAATGACCTTTCTTCGGTGATAACACACTCTCGGGTGCTGATGTATGCCGATGATGTCAAACTTTGCTTTTCGTCTACTGACTTTCTAGCTGGTCAAAGGTTGCAAACTGATCTTGACAGTTTTCAAACCTGGTGTCGGGTAAATTTATTTCATCTAAATTGTGGTAAATGCAACGTTGTAAATGTTTTTTTTATAGGCGAATGCCCTTTTAAAATAATTATGCTCTTAATGGAAAACCATTTGAACAAATTGAGTCGGTTAATGATTTGGGTATCCTTAAAGATCCCAAGCTAAAGTTTGACAAGCATATTCCTTCTGCCGCTAATTGTCTCTTTGGTGTCCTGGGTTTTAATTAAGCGTTGGTCGAAAGAATGTGGCGATCCCTACGTTACTAAGACTCTTTATACTTTACTTGTTCGCCCTATTCTTGATATGTGTCTTGTATATGGTGTCCTCAATACAAGGTTCATCAGGATAGAATATAATCTTTACAAAAACAATTTTTACTCTTTGCCCTCCGGTGTCTTCACTGGAATCCTCATACTCGCTTGCCTCCTTACCGTAGTTAACTTTTACTAATAAATCTTCCTTCTCTTTCTGATCGTAGAACCATGCTTGGTGTAATCATCTTATACAAACGTATGACGGGGAAATTGATTGGTCCGAATTAATTAGCCAAATCAGTTTTGCTGTTCCGATCAGAAGAACTAGAAACTTTCACCCGCTTTCTCTTCATGCCTGTAATACTAACTATGCTGTCCATACCCCTTTTCGGAGCTTATGCTCTAATTATAATAACCTTTTCCACATAATAAGTAATGCTACTTCCATCTCTACTCTCAGAATTTTACTTTTACATCATCTGTTTAACACTTAAGTAGTCAATGTTTATTTGTTGTATTTATCTTGCAATCTTCTTAACCGTACGTTAGGCGACGCGTCCCTCGGTCGGTTGGGCGGGAGGTGGGTTGCATTTGCCTGGGTCCGCGCCTTAACAAGCCCTGGCTTGGTATCGTTGCGCCACTTGAATGTACTGTTCGTTTGTACATCAACGTCCACAGAAAAATCATATCATGTGTGCCTTCGAGGAAAGTATATACTGCTCTGTCGTTTTTTTGGTCGTAAACTAATCTTTTGATCGTGTTTTGCATTATGGCCTATTTTTAAAGATCAAGCCCATCCTTATCCCCGCTAACTACCGACTACTCTATTCCATACCTTTGGAGAGAACATTCCATGTGGATGTACGGGATACAAAGTCCACATTAAGAAGCATCCTTTCTGGAGTCCCTCAAGGAATTGTTTGAGGAACTATTTTTTATATCATCTTTACATATGACCTCCCTTATTTTCGCTGCCGGAGACACTTACCACAACTTATACTGATGAAACCGATTTCTTGGCAACTAGCTCTTCCATAAGGCATGCGTCCCTGTAAGTGATAGGTTTCTTGGAAGAATTTGAAGAATGGGCCTCAAGATGGAACATAGTGGTCAATCGTCTCAAGACTTAGGATGCCACTTTTTCATTAAATCGTCTCAACACGTATCGTTTGACTCTCGACGGCGTTCGCATAAGGCCTTCGGCTAACGTTAAGTATATTGGATTTTTTCTGCTGCTGTATCCAAGTGTCGACAGATGGAATGGCTGCTTAGGCCAGGGAGTGGGCTGTCATTTCCAGCAAAGCCCACCTTTTCAATTCCGTTTGTTTGTAACAGCGCTATCTATAGAGATCTGCGGATTCAGCCAGAGTTCAGCCATTTCTAATTTTGATTTACGTTACCGGGACAGGCTGATTGTCCACTCAAATGTACTAGCGAACTGTCTGGCTAGATCGCTAAGGAGTCGTCGTCTCAAAAGAATTCATGCAGCGGATAATTGGATAATTTGGCGCTCACCTGCGGGTCGACTCTTACCGTGCATCACATAGCTACGGCTAATATTTTTTATTTTTATTCTTAGTATTGTACCCTGATCCCATTAAAAATGGGAAAAAGGGTATCATGAATTGCAGTAAAAGTATGTAACAGGCATAAGGAAGTATCTCCGACCCCATAGAGTATATATATAATTGATCACTTTCAACAGCCATGTCCGTCTGTCTGACCGTTTGTCTGTCTGTCCGTCAGTGTGAACGTATAACAGCTAGAGACTTAATATTTGTAATTTATGTTTTCGTATAGCTGGTTCAAGCTCACCTTTATTTTCAAAATCTCAATTTGACAAATTAATTTCACATTTTTGTTTTTTAGGTATAGCTTCAAAGTCATAAGAGGTAGAGGCACCAAATTTTTTATGTATGTTCTCCTATTGCATACATATGTGAACCTTTTGGATACCACCCACCAATCTCCTAGAAAACGTATCTTTAGAGGTTTGACCTTCTTATTTTACAACGTCTCACATTTATATGCCATCTTTATGTCCTAGAAATGGCATTACGATCGGACACTAAACAAAGAAGTTATTTACGATTCAATGTAACATAGTTTGAGGTGAATGGTAGAAGAAGAAGCAAAGCAATGCATGACGCACGCTGCTAGAAGCGTGTGTTTGTATGTGTGTGTTTTTTTTATACCCTGATCCCATTAAAAATGGGAAAAAGGGTATAATGGTTTTTCTTGATCACTATCAATAGCCGAGTCGATCTAGCCATGTCCGTCTGTCTGTCCGTCTGACCGTCTTTCCGTATGTCCGTCTGTCCGTCCGTCTGTATGAACGCCTGTTTCTCAGAGACTACAAAAGCTAGAGACTTCATATTTAAAGTATAAGTTCTCGTAGTGCCGGGTCAATACAAGTTTATCATTTTTTTTTCAATATCTCATCCCGTTCAAAAGTTATCGATAAATTAAGATTCCAAAACAGTGTTTTAAGGTATAGCTTAAAAGTTATAAGAGGTAGAGGCACTAAATTTAGTATGTATTTATTCCTTTAGCATACAGAGGTTTAATACATTTCACTGTTTGGATACCTACCAGAAATCAAAAAAAAGTTTTTTAGAGGTATGACCTTCGGATTTTACATAGTCTCACATTTATATGCCATCTTTATGTCCTACAAATTTCATTACGATCGGACAATAAACATAACGATTCAATGTAACATAGTGTGGGGCCAAAGGAAGAAGAAGAAGCAAAGTAATTGAATGACGTGCGTAGCCAGTAGCGAGCAGAGGGGCGCGCCGGATAATGTGTAGCTACGAAGATCGTGAAATATGAAGAGAACATACAATATAAATACAACAAATGAACATAGACTATTTAAATGTTAGACAGATGTTGTAATAGTACAGTTCTGAGAGAAGGGACAGAAGTAGCATTACTTATTATCTGGAAAAGGTTATTATAACTTATTATTTTTATTATGTATGAATGCAGATAAATAATTATGAATGAATAACCTTGGTTCAGGGTATATCCTAATCGGGCACTCTCGACTAGAGCACTCTTACATGTTTATTTTAATTCTGGCCTTTTCCCTACAATTGTTCTGAGGGTCTGTTTTGTTTCCTATTTTTGTTTGCTTTGTATAATATGAAAGTATGTTAAGTTATACGAAACATGTTTCTAAATCATTATGAATAAAAAAGAAAAGAAAATAAAAACCACATTTGGGTGCCAACGGAGCTCTTGTTTCCTGTAACATGGGAAGGGTTCGGCTATGTGCACCCTGCGACGAACCTGTTTCAGTATCCATTAATGGAGCGACATAGTGTAGTATTCGGAGTACATGGTTGGTTTGCGTACCTACTTGATTATTTACTATAGAAACCTTACATTATATAACATCGGTTCAGAACACTTTTTTATAACAAAGAACAGAGCCGAAGTCCTTGGTGACAAGAAGCGGTTCATTATTATTCGACATTAAGGAAGGCACGGAATTTCAGAAAAAGCTCAGAAATCCGAGAAAGACTGACTTGCAGCTCTACCAGTCAACTCTGGATTTAAATCTGTGATAATACGGGCCAAACAAAAGTTGGGCAGAAATAGAGAACTGGGCCTACTAACTACAGAGCTCAATGAGGCAATAGTAGATGCCTATCACGAGAGTTGTCCTGAGAAAGTTACAACGTCTTACAGACAACCCGTGGTGGAGTGAGAAACTTGGAAAAATTAGACTAGAAGTGAGAAGGCTGATTAACGCAGCGAAGAAGAGCAATTACAGTTGGGACTGATATACTCACAATATAACATAGGTACAACACAGCGATACGAAAGAGTAAGTGATCCCACTTCGATTTCTATACGAATATAGAACAGACACTGCCCGCAGCTATGCTGCTCAGAGCCATTTCAAAGGGCAAAGGTATTCAAAAACTGTGTCTCAAAAAATCGGATGGCTCCTTCTCGGAAAACTAGGACGAGAACGCTAGACTTTTATTAAGAATTCACTTGCACAACGATTGAAGTCGTTGATCTGCAGCCAAAAGACCAAGTTGGAAGTTTGGTTCAGAGATCATAGCTGAGCATAGTATAAGATGGGCTATCTTCAGTTTTCTGCCATACAAATTTCCGGGTGTAGATATCATTCTCTCGATATATACTTAAAAGGGACTGGAGCTCTATCTGCCCTACCTTATCAAGATCTTTGGCGGTAACATAGCGTTGGGGCACATACCCAAGGCATGGCGGATGACCAGGGTTATATGCATCCCTAAGATAGGCGAGAAAGATCATTTTCTTCCAAAATCCTTTCGGCTTATAAGTCTCACCTCTTTTTTGCGTAAAGTCGTTACAGTTACCTAACTGGGTACCCACTTATAAAACAACATGCCTATCGAGTAGGCAGGTCAACAGAATCGGCGCTGGTAGTTCAGAGGTCGCTCTCTGTGCCTTCATGGATATTGAGGGTGCTTTTGATAATATAGTGGACGAGGTAGCTGTAGGAGAACTTCGCAACAAGGGTGTAGACACAAATCTTACAAAGTGGCTGGAGAGATTATTAGACATCAGAGTAGCGGAGGTGACTGAATCAACAGTCAGGGCTGAAACAACCAAGGGCTGAAACAACCAAGGGCTGTCCGTTGTGCAACAGCACTGAATACGCATTCTCGAACCGCTACAAACTGAAATCTTTAAGACTAATATTAATTGGGGACGACCAAACCATTTTCCACGGAAGTCAAGTATCTAGGGGTAATACTTGACCAAAAACCAAAGTGAAAACAGCAAGTGGAGCTGTGTTGAGCTGTAGAGCCTTTCAGGCACCAAAAATACTCATGTTACGGTGCAGCTGTGTGGGCGGGCGCGCTGAGCTGGCATGTACGAAGGGGCAACTTGGCAAGCTCCAGAGGCTTGGTTGAACGTGCATCTCTGGCGCTATGCGTAACTGTCCGTCAAACGGATGCCACCGCATCACATATGCTGATGCCATACCCGCAGGATAAGGTCGGAGCTAGATTCAGCTATAATAAGAAGACACATGCTTTTAGGTGGTAAACAGATAAGGACGGAGCTGGAGCAGGGGTATATGGACCCAGGCTCTAGAAAAACCAAAAAATCGGAATTCTAGCCAATGAGGTTGCAAAAGCCAACTCGCATTATACTGTATTAGTCATAGCATCTGACTAGAAACGCGGCAAGAGAGTGAAAAGTTGTGGGACGATTTTTAAACGTGCTCGACACAGTAAACGACAAGAAACAGACAAGTGACTGTGTGAACATAAGCCAAACCTCTTAGCATACACCGGTAATAAAAATATCTATTTGATATGTATTGTTTAATGTAATATTTGTCAATAAACCCTTGAAAAAACAAGAGATGGACAGAAATTTTTGTCGAATGAAAAAGACATATTTGCCGACAATCGAAAAAGTACCGTGTTATTATATTTTTATTTATTTACAATATTAAATTTTGTATATAACACTAAATTTAGTACAATCTTAACAAGTACTAATTCCCATTCAAATGCTTCGCTTAACTGATAAGAAAAATGTGACCACTTTAATTCATACGCTACTATATATTATTTACTATTTAACTTAAAAATATATATTTTTTAATATTAATATTGGGTAACATCGCCTTTGGCCTCTACAACACATTTACAACGTTTTGGCATAGATTTTAGTAAATTTTGACATTGTTCTCTTGAAATGGAGTCCCAAAGCTCTTGCAGCCTCATTTTTAAATCTAAAAGGGTTCTTTGAGGCTCATTTCTTAGCTTTCTTTTCATTATTCCCCATATATTTTCGATTGGGCTGAGATCTGGACTATTTGATGGCCAATCTAAGATCTCAATTTCTTTATGCTGCATCCAATTTTTCGTTCGTTTGGCAGTGTGAGGTGCTGCTCCATCCTGCTGAAATGTGTACTCCCCACAGTCTGCCAGTTTTGATATTGATGGCAGCAAACTTTCCTCTAATATCTTAATGTATTTGTCAGCGTTGACAGTCCCGTCAATAAAATGCAGTTGTCCTACTCCTTTGGCAGACATACATCCCCACACCATAGTGCTTGCTGGAAACTTAACTGTCTTTTTAAGGCAGTCTTTGTGGTACGCTTCTACATTTTTACGGATGACTCTTCTTCGCGAATCACCAACACTCACATCAAATTAAGCTTCATCGCTAAATATGATAGTGTTCCATTGCCTCTGAGTCCAAGTCATCCTCTCCCGAGACCATTGTAAACGCTTCTTCTTTTGACGAAGCGTAAGCAATGGTTTTTCCTTGGCCTAAAGAGTAAGTTTAGCTATTACGTATGTTAAATAGCTAATCATAATACATACTTTATAGAACCGATATCCAATATCTCTCAACTGCAGGCGCGTCCATTCACGCTTAACACTTTTTCCAATTTTCTTGGACCACTCAGATGCTACATTTCTTAAGCTTTGACGGTGATCAGACTTCACAATTGTGGCCAGGGCCCTTTTGTCACGAGCTGTTATTGCTGATGTTCGGCCTCTATTAGCGATTCTGTTTTCAATATTACCATATTTCTTAAAGTTTTGTACAATTCCTTGTACTGATGACTATTTCACCAAGTGTCTTTCCAGATTTATAATAATCTTTAGCCAAACTTCTTATTTATTTCCACGTGCCATCGTTGCTAAACTTGGAATAATTTCAAGCAATTCATATTTTTTTCACCATCTGCATTGTAATATAATTTCCAGATTATGACTAGATAGTGATTATGTTACCCTGTTTGCATTTATTTTGATATTCTTACGATTCTAAGATAAGCAGCGTACGAATTAATAGTGGTCACATTTTTCTTATCAGTTAAGCGAAGCATTTGAATAAATTAATGTCATTGTTGTTGTTAAAGTTAAAAGAACAAAAAAAAAAATGATATCGTTAAGAAAATAAAATATATATTTGTAGGTGATATCTGCATTAGCATTGAAAATATCGTATGTAAAACACTGCATACGCGTAAAAAAGAATGCCGTACAAATAAATAGTGGTCGGGGCTCGTAGACTTTATAACTTTCAAGTTATGCTCAAACAACACTGGTCTGGAATCTAAATTTGTCGATAACTTTTCCACGCGACGACACATCGATAATATAAAACAAGTGAGAGTGCTCTAGTCGAGAGTGCCCGACTAGGATATACCCTGAACCCAGTTCTTACATTCATAATTCCTTATCTGCATTCAAACATATAAACACGTACACACACACATACAAACACACGCTGCTACTGCGAACGTCATGCAGTTGCTTTGCTTCTTCTTCTTCCATTGGCCCAAAACTACATATGTGACATTTAATCGTGAATAACTTCTATGTTTATTGCCCGATCGTAATGAAATTTGTAGGAGACAATGATGGCATATAAATGTGTGAGTATGCTAATCCGAAGGTCATACCTTTGAAAATACGTATTTTTCGATTTATGGAGAATTGGAGGAAGGTATCAAAACAAAACATTTTTAACGTTTGTATGCTATACGAGAATATATATAGTGAAAAAAGTGCATATAGCTCTTAAGCACTAAGCATATAAGCATGTTGTATGCTTAGTGTCTTAAGGCTTTCAAGTTATACCCAAAAAACATCGGTCTGGAAGCGAAATTTATCGATAACTTTTGAACGGGAAGAGATATCAAAAAAAAATGAAAAACTTGTATTGACCCGGCACTAGGAGAACCTATATTCTAAATATGAAGTCCCTAGCTATTGTAGTCTCTGAGAAACGCGCGTTCATACAGACGGACAGCCAGACGGACATGGCTAGATCGACTCGACTATTGATAGTGATCAATAATATATATACTTTATGGGGTCAGAGATGCTTGCTACATACTGTTGCACAACTTCATGATACCCTTTTTCCTATTTTTAATGGGCTTAGGGTGAAACAATTGTAATACTGATTTGAGCAAGTTGACATCTTTGTAGTGGGATGGTTTTGGGGAACTGTATATTTTCAAATATTTTTGTAAAATTAAAATTATTTACTAATGAAATGCTGAGTTTACTATCGCAGTATGCAGATTACTCCTGAAATATGATTTTAACCCAACCTTAAGTTTAATTTTTAAAAATTTAATTAAGTGTGTATTTATTTAAATCTGTAGACAAACTACAAGAGACTTCAACCAACAAAAATATATTTATGTGTCCCCGAGAATTGTAATTGGGTTAATATTAGGTTGGAAGAGATTTCTGAGTCACCCCTGATTAAAGAAACTTTTCTTAACAGATACACGAGTGGCCAGGCAGAGAGAGACAGAGAGAGAGAGATAAAGATAGATAGATATATTGATACGTAGATAGAGAGACAGATAGGGAAAGAAACAGAGAGGAAGAGGAAGAGAGAGAGTGTGCGAATGAGATGGATACCCGTTACCACGAGGACACGCGCTCTCTCTGCCAGAGCTCGGTTGATTCTGCGCAAATGCTCATCGGCCGCGAAAGAGCCACTAATGGATGCTGGCTGCAGCTCCAGCTGCTGGACTAGTTATTCAGCGAGAAATAAGGTATGTATGTTTACTTAGTGCTCGCGCTCTTTTTGAAACTACAGCAGCCACCCAAAATACCAAACCGTCATATGCTTGCGAGCGATGTTCTAAAATGCCGAGGTATGCATGCATGTGAGTTTGAGTGTGTGTGTGTGTGTGTGTGTGCGCTGCTTATGTGGTCTGATTGTGTCACTATGTCAATAGTTGTCGTTGGTCTTCTTGTCAGGTACTCCAGAACCACTTGCTAAGGGTAGTGAGCGCGGCTCTTTGCAGCTGATGTGCGATGCTGCCAGACTGCGTTCTCACCCGCCTAACCCCGGGCTAACAAACAGCACTAAAACCAGCAAAAGCAGCAACAAGGGCAACGGCGTAAGGCGCCTCGTTATTACAATGTAATGTAAAGTTGTAAATACAACACATCTTTGTGTACACGTATAAATATATATGCGAATATTTATACATAGATATGTACATCTGTATGTGGGTCTTTACACTGTGTACACACAGGTGTGGCATGTGCCTATGGCAGGGTGTGTAGGAATAAAAAAGGCAATGAACGGGAAATAGTGAGGCTTAGTGGGTGGCAGAGGGCAAAGTTCACTGTCTTTTGCTTGTGACCTATCATGTTTGTGTGTGCTTCTTGATTTCTCTTTTGATTGTCCACCCATTTCAGTCCCTTTACATTCACAATGGGTATTTAATTATGTGTACCTCAAACGTTCGACTAGAAAATTGTTCGACTTATAATCGGCAAACATGCAGCCGAAAAAATCATTAGCATTAAATAAGTGTCATGTCGGGGAGGGGGTTGGGTGAGTAGTTTGAGGGCTCGGGCCCTGATTAGATTTGCAAATCGCACACTATTGAATTTGAAAGCCTTCAATTGATGTCAATTAATGATTACTCGTATTTGTTGGAATTACGGACCCAAATAAAAAATATTAAATATTTGTCAAGAAACACACCAAAAGAGAGAGATGAACAGAAATTGTTTTCGAATGAAGGATACAGATAGTGCCAAAAATCGAGAAAGTACCGTACGATTTGTTGCGATGCTTCATACAGGCTGTGTAGCTCAGTGGGCATGCCTTGCAAACGATAGTTTCGCGGGCTCAACTCCACAGAAATGTCCACCAGCACCGAAAAATTCAAAATCATTTTTGTTACCTAAACATATTTTTTAATCGAAGAAAAATATTCAAATAATATTAAATTTAACAATTTACAACCCATTTCAATAACGGCATGAAAAAATCGACTGCAAACTGCCATAAGGACTGATTCTCTCATTTAGTTAATTTTAACACCGGGTTTTCTTTAATATTTACTGCGTCAAATAAGCCAATACATGATGACAATTATTTTACAAAATTTCAATAATAACAACAACTAATAAAACAAAATGTAAAGAGATCATTCCAATCAAGATTTACTGTACGTGCGACACCGAAAAAAAACATTTGATATCATTCAGTGATAAGTAAGAACATCAAGCGCGTCAAAATTTGTTTGCAAACCAAGTTTTATTTATAAAATTGTATAAAAACAAAAAGGGACATTATACCCTTTTTCCCATTTTGAATGGGATCAGAGTATCAAAATAAAGGCAAGAGTTTCAATAAAATCATATCAAATAGAAAGTGACATTATCCTTTATCATGATAAAATTAGCCGAGTTACAATTATTTATTTACTTTGAAGCGTACGAACGGGAGTGCGACACCCGTGGAAATGCCCATATTTTTAATTTTATATCTTGAATGGGTAAAAAAGGTCTAATGTTTTTGTGCAAAAGTATGCTTAAGGAAGCATCTCCGACCCCATAACGTATATATATTCTTGATCACTATCAATAGCCGAGTCGATATAGCCATGAGACTTCATATTTGAAATATAAGTTCTTGTAGTGGCGGGACGATACACGTATATAATTTTTTTTCGATATCTCGTCTGGTTCTAAAGTTATCGATAAATTTAGATTTCAGACAAGTGTTTTACGGGCATAACTTGAAAGTCGTATAAGCTAGAGACTTCATACTTGATTCATACTTCTCGTATTGCCAACTCAATAAAAACTCATCATTTCTGTTCCATATCTCAACCCGTTCAAAAGTTATCGATAAATAAAGATTACAGATCAGTTTTTTTTAAGTTTAGCTTAATAGTCATGAGAGGTAGAGGCACCAAATTTGGTATATATATATTCTCCTATAGCATACAGAGGTTAAATACATTGCACTTTTTGAATACCTTTCCCCAATCTCCCAGAAACAGTAGAATACGTATTTTAGAGGTATGACCTTCGGATTGTACATAGTCTCACATTTATGTACCATCTTTATGTCCTACAAAATTCAATAAGATCAGACAATAAACTAAGAAGTTATTTACGATTCAATGTAACATAGTTTGAGGCCAATGTAAGAAGAAGAAGCAAAGCAATTGCATGAAGCGTGCAGCTAGCAGCTTGTGTTTGTATGTGTGTGTGTGTTTCTATGTATAAATGCAGATACAGAATTATGTATGTAAGATCTGGTTTCAGGGTATCTCCTAGTCGAGCACTCTCGACTAGAGCACTCTTACTTGTTTTATTTATTTATTTATTTCAAATTTTCAATTTAGTATTTAACACTGAAAGTAGTACAATCTTAACAAGTACTAACAACTAGGCCTTCGACTCAATTAAATCAAACCGTTTTCACGCTATTTTTCGACTTTGGGGGTTGGAATTTCCTCAATATGAAAATCTTATTACGAATATTTTGTAATGTAGAGCTTTGAAAATCAATTTGAAGATAATCGGAAGAAAATTTAATTTTCATCCATAATACCTTGACATACCATTTTGCTCCGAATGGGGGGTGTATTTTTCACAAAATTGGTATACAGTTCTTAATGAATGTTTATAACGATCATTGAACATAAGTTTGAACCCGATCAAATGAAAAGCAAAAAAGTTGCATACAACAATTTGCCCGCCATTATCCAACTTTGGGAGTGGATTTTTAAAAATGTTTATCTTATGTTGTTAATATTTTGTTTTGTAGAGCTTTAAAAATATATTTGAAGATAATCGAGCGAAAATTTTATTTTCAACCGTACAACCTTGTTCTACCATTTTCCTCCGAGGGGGTGAATTTTCCACTTAATTGGTATACAGTTCTTAATGAATGTTTATATTGATCTTTGAAAATAAGTTTAAACCCGATCAGAAAAAAAAAGTTTCACTCAACGGGTTTCCTCCATTCCCGAGCTTCGGTATAGAAATCACTTCTTAGTGCTCACTTTCCGACTAAGTGGGAGCTACTGTGAAAATTTCAGCTCTTTAGCTCTTATGGTTTGGGCCTTGCGTTGATCACTAATCGCCAGTCAGGACAAACTGTTTTATATATATAGATATTTGAAAATATACTTATGATCTAACAATTATGATATTGATCTCTTTGAAAATATCACATTGCCACCAGACAGTATCGTCTTGTGTCTGTTTATAAGCAAACTAGTCTCTCAATTTTGAAGCTATCTTGATGAAACTTATTACAGATGCTTATTTCTTTGTTCTATAAAAGTAAGTATTATCACTAAGCATACAACCACTAAGCAAACAACCAAAAAAAATGGACTTTGCGATCCCATCAGAATTCCACCTCGATTCCATCACAGCTAATGTGCTGGTCGGGCCGAAATTTTTATGCAGTCGCTTTTTAATCGATTTGACGCCTATATGTGTTGTATGCTTAGTGCTAATAGCCTTATTGCATTTTCGGAGCTTTTCGACAATTTTGGATATTTCTGCAACACAACATAATTTTCTTAAAATTGACCACAATCGCCTAGAATGTACTCAATATTTAAACGATAAATACTAGATTTTGTATCGATATCACATAAACATCAACCTGATAGGTGAGTGCTAATTTTAAAATACAATTCAAAATGCATTTCTTATAAATACACAAAATTTTAAGTATGTAAATGTAAGATATGTTGTGCATAGTAGAATTGGGCTACTTCGCAATCACAAATCAAAACAAGTAAGAGTGCTCTAGTCGAGAGTGCCCGACTAGGAGATACCCTGAACCCAGTTCTTACATTCATAACTCTTTATCTGCATTCATGTATAGAAACACACACACCCACATACAAACAGAAGCTCCTGTTGTATTGTACTGTAAACTTGTATTGTCCCGCCACTAAAAAATGATAAGTTTGTATTGAGCCGGCAGTACGATAACTTAAGTTGAAATATAAAGTCTCTAGCTTTTATGACTTTCAAGTTATGCCCGAAAAACACTGGTCTGAAATCGAAATTTATCGATAACTTTTGAACGGAACGAGATATCGAAAAAATGTATAAACTTGTATTGTCCCGCCACTACGACAACTTATATTTCAAATATTTCTAGCTTTTGTAGCTCTGAGAAACGCGCGTTCATACAGACGGACGGTCAGACGGACAGACGGACATGGCTATATTGACTCGGCTATTTATAGTGATCAAGAATATATATACTTTATGGGATCGGAGATGCTTCCTTATGCCTGTTACACACTTTTGCACAAAACCATTATACCCTTTTTTCCCATTTTTATTGGGATTAGGTTATAACAAGTAAGAGTGAACTTGTCGAAAGTGCCCGACTAGGATATACCAGCAACCCATGTCTTACATTCATTTATAATTATTTATCAGCATTCAGTCATAGAAACACAGTTCTGAGTAAGCGAAAAAGATCTTCATTAAATGTGTTCAGTTTGGGCCTGCTAAGTATATGTGACAACATCAAAATGCACAAGGGAAAGGAATTAACTACAGTTAAGAAGGAAATAATATTATATCTTCACAGTAAGGGGCGGTAAAATGATTATGTTAGCAAAATGTTTAACAGAAGTCCTTCCACTTCCTGACGTGCTAAACAACGTTTTAAAAATCGCGGTAGCTTGAAAAATAATCAGCGTTCCGGTCGTCCTAAACTGTTGTCTAGCAGAGGCAAGAAAATTCTACATGAAAACAGAAATAGCCCGCATTTTTCTGCTCCAAAGTTAAACGACATACTCCAGACAACCATTCACACGAGTGTATGCGATGAAACTGTTCGCAGGGTGCTCCGATCCAATGATATACATGGTCGAGTTTCCGGAAAGAATCCATTGATTTCGACTGTCAATGTAACAAGAAGATTGTCGGTCTGGGAGTTTGTCATATTCAGCGAGAAGAGCAAATACAACATTCTTGGGTCTGACGGTCGGCAAATGATGTGGCGTGAGCCTGGGGAGGCTATGAATCCAAAAAAAAAAAAAACAGCATCTGTAAAGCACGGGGTGCTTAGTGTTGGTATGGGTATGTATGTCTGCCAGTAGTAATGGAAACTGTTTTTTTATTGATTGAATAATGAACGCCAATATGTACCTTAACATATTAAGAGAAAACCTCGTCTTTAGTGCCACCAAAATGGGATTTGAGCGTGCTTAATTTATGTTTTAGCAAGATAACAATCCAAAGAACAATGCTTGGGAAGTTAAAATGTGGCTCCTGTACAATACAAAATAATTAAAAACACCTCCACAGAGTTCCGATACAAATCCCATAGAGAATCTATGGTCTCCCCTCGGGCTTAAAATCGGACAGCAGCACATTACGTCAAAAATTGTCTTGAAGCAGGTGCAGCTGGATGAATGGGCAAAAATTAGTCCTTAATATTGTCGTAAACTTGTGGAATCAATGTCACCACGTTTGGAGGCGATATGTGCCAGCAAGGGGCACAGTACAAAGTATTAATTTAAGCAGTATTGCCTTTTTTAGAGTAACAATATATGTGCTATTAGAACAACGAATACTTTTGTGAGATGAAAATACCCGCTTTTTTGTTTTTTTGTTCTGTTTTGGTAATGGGTTGACATATTGAAATTCTTTCTTTTACATCGCCTTTCCAAAACATCAATCTAAGAATACAGTCCAAAAAATTGGATCAAAATTACTGCTAATATGGTTAAATACTATGGTTTATGCGCCATATACCCAGCAACGAATACTTTTGTGATTCACTGTAAGTTCTCGTATTGCAGCGCATGTACATGTTTATTTTATTTTATAGATATCTCGTCCCAATTAAACTCTATCGACAAATTACGATTTCACACCGTTATTTTTTGGGCAAAACTTAAAAGTCATAAGAGCTAGAGGCACCAAATTGGGTATGTATGTTCTCGAATATAATACAAAAAGAGAGATATTTGACTTTTTGAATATATCTTATTTTTGCAGGTATGACCTTCCGGTTTGGCATATTCACAAATGCCTTCTTTATGTCCTGCAAATTTTATTACAATAGGACAATAAGCAAAGAAGTCATTTAAGATTCAATGTAACATAGTATGGGGCCAATGGAAAAAGACGAAGCGCAGCAATTGCGTAAAGCGCACAGCTTGCAGCGAATGGTTGTATGTGTATGTGTGTTTGTGTTTGTACGTATAAATGCAGATAAATAATTGTATATTAAGGGTCTCTCCTAGTCGGGCACTCGTCAGAGAGTGTTTTTTTGTTGAGAGCCTTTGTAATTCGAGACTCGCTGAGTGCTCTAAAATTGTGTTCCCAATGCTTTTACCAGTCGCTATTTACATATGTAGTTATATGTATATTATATGACTAAACTGTCGGAGGAAGTATTTTTGTGTGTGTGTGTTCTTGCCTATCCCAAAAAAATTTCACACTTTTCCTTGATAAGTCCATGCTATCATGTAAAAAACAGGGGCGTCTATGCTCCCGCCCCATCACTACACATTTTGGCCTACATCGCACTCATAGCTTACCAATTGACTGAGATAGAGCGCCCAAATGAGAAGGAGCCGTTGCATTATCACAGTCAGCAAAGCGCTTAATGAGAGACCACATTGAGGTTCTTACATCAACACTGGGCCTTGGCTGAATTAGAATAAAACAAGTAAGAGTGCTCAAGACGAGAGTGCCCGACAAGGAGATACCCTGAACCCGGTTTTTTCATTCATAATTCTTTATCTGCATTCAGACATAGAAACACACACACATACAAGCACACGCTGCTTGCTGCGCACTTCATGTAATTGCTTGGCTTCTTCTTCTTCCATTGGCCCCATACTGTGTTACATTGAATAAATTATTTGTTTATTGTCCGATTGTAATGAAAATAAAAATACATTTTTCTTTATTTATGGGGGATTGGAAATATATATCCATACTTTTATATCAAATATGATGTCTCTAGCTCGTGTAGTCTCTGAGAAACTCTGAGACGGATAGACGCTCTGACGGACAGAAGGACGGACAGACGGACATGGCTAGATTGACTCAGCTATTGATAGTGATCAAGAATATATAAACCTTGTGGGGTCGGATATGCCTGTTACATACTTTTGCACAACTTCATGATAATTTTGTTCCCATTTTTAATGGCTACGGGGTAAAACGAGAGAATGAGAGAAGAGAGCGTGGAAATTGAGGGGCTGGTGATGCTGGTGCCCAGACTCCCTATTGAAACCGGCTCCAGCATGCTCAATTGCTACGTTGCCCCATTGTTGCTGAGCGTAACGGTCGCCATCTACATCTGCGACTGCGTCGTTGTTGACGATGTCGCTGGGATTCGGGATTTTGGCCGTGTGCCTGCAGACTGCAGACGTATGCGAGCGCTTCAGAACGTTGTTTGCAATCGCGGAAAGTGGCAACGGGAAATCAGCTATGGTGACGACAGCAAGAGCACCGCCAACAGTAACCTTAATATAACAGTGCCAGAGTATAACAATTGTCAAAGGGCGCATACAAAGCCAAAGCCGGAGTCTGCGTCAGCAAAAAAAGGAAAAACACAATTAAAAAGAAAAGACAGCAGGAAAAGGGCCACAAATCTTATTAAGGGCAACAAACAAAGAAACAAAAAAACAACATAAACAAAAAAAAAAATAAAATGTATACAAAATTACAAGTAGACAAAGATAACAATTGTAATTACATATAATTGTTATTCGGTGAGCAGGCGCATTCAATCAAGTAAGCAACCCACTAACAAAGCAATCGGGAAAAATAGTTGCACTTTAATACGACAAAAAATATTTTATAAAGATTTTTTGAAATTTTTTTACTGTTTAAATGTCTTAAATGCCAAACAAAAAGTGTTCATGTAATTAAGTGTGATCTAATCAAATCTGAATTTTCAAAGCAAATAGCCAAAAGCAAAAAAAAAATAAAAATTTTACAGCGCTACTAAGTAAACAACTTGCTACATGCAATAAATTATAGATCTAGCAATTATAAATATTTAAAATAAATCATCAGCAAATTAATTCTAGCGACATAAATTACGGCCAGAGCATAGGTAAAGTCGTAAACCCTAGCGAACATATTTCTTATTACTTACTACCAACTATAGAAGTAAGCATTAGCAATTGCTTTGGCACACACAAATACCCATGCACACACACCCACACACACGCATACATCCGAATATATGTGTATATACACACACATGCTATGCTTTCGGTTGTCCGGATCAACTAACAAATGGGCAAAATCGTTGATGCTTGCAGGCGCTACACGCTCGAGATACAAACGCATTTGTAAATATTTGTATACCCTGAACCCTTAAAAGGGTATAATTGATTTGTGCAAAAGTAGGTAACACGCATAAGGAAGCACATCAGACCGTATAAATAATATATATTCGTGATCACTATCAACAGCCGAAAAAAAATAATTTAAGATTCAATGCTATGGAGCCAATGAAAGATAAAGAAGCGCATCAATTGCATACAGCGCGCAGCTTTCAGCGCGTGTTTGTATATGTGTGTGTGTGTGCACTTCTGTGTATGAATGCAGATAACTAAATAATAATGAACGTAAGGGCTGCGTTCAGGGTATATCCAAGTTGGGCACTCTACACCGGAACACTCTTACTTGTTATATATGTTAATGTATTTTTGTACACATATGTAAAACACATTTCAGTTTAATATTAAAATTTTAATGTCTGATTTCCACAGCACCATAAAGGTCAAGAAAAATTCCAGGTTTTTTTTTTTGTAAAGCGGCTTTTCTTTTAAGCCTAGACGACTGGTTCCGGCTTTGCCCGGAGAAAATGTTTTATTTAATATTATAACTTTACAATATATTTTTAGCTTGAATTTAAAAAAAAAAATCAATATAAATTTTTAATATATATTAAATTGAACCCAATCAAGCGACATACGAAGAAAAAGTTTCATATAACGGGCTTACGTAATTTTCCTACCTTGCAGGTTAATTTTCGCAGCTGATCCAATGGAAAACAAATAAGTATGAGTGCTCAAGTCGAGAGTGCCCGACTGGAATATACCTTGAACCCAGTTCCTACATTCATAATTCTATATCTGCATTCATACATAGAAACACACACACATATACAAGCACACGCTGCTAGCTGCACGCTTCATGCAATTGCTTTGCTTCTTTTTCATCCATTAGCCTCATACAATGTTGCATTGAATAGTAATAAACTTCTCTGTTTATTGTCCGATCGTAATGAAAACATAAAGTTGGCATATGAGTATGTCAAATCCGAAGGTCGTACCTCCAAAAATAAGTATTTTCGATTTCTAGGGCATTGGGAGGATGCATCAAAAAAGAAAAATATTGTTTGCTTCTGTATGCTATAGGATAATATACATACCAATTTTGATGGGTCTAGCTCTTAAAATTTTTAAATTATGCTCAAAAAACACTGGTCTGGAATCGAAATTTATCAATAACTTCTGAAAAGGACGAGATGTCGAAAAAATATGATAGGCTTGTACTGTTCCGGTGAAACGAGATTTTATTTTTCCAATATCTTTAGCTCTTGTAGTCTATGAGAAACGCGCGTTCATACAGACGGACAGACGGACGTGGCTATCAAGAATATACATGTATATACTTTATGGGGTCGAAGATGCTTTCTTATGCCTGTGACATACTTTTGCACAAAAAACAAACAGTTTAATACAACAGATTTTCCGCCATTTTCCGACTTTTCAGGCGGATTTTCCAACATTTTAATATCACGTTGATAATATTTACTTTTGTAGAGTTTGAAGATAATCGGTCGAAAATTAATTAATTGAAAAAAAAAAATTCATATGCAACGGTTTTTCCTCATTTTCTGAGCATGGATATAGAATTTTCCAAAATCGTACGCACTAACGTCTAAGGGGGAAAATACTGTAAAAATTTCAGCTCTCTGGCTCTTATGGCTTGGGCCCTGTGTTGATCACCATCGTCAATCAATAAATGACAACTATTTCATATATAGATGGGTTTGATTGGAATTTTTCTGGGTTTCGCCCAATCCTTGCAACAAATGTTGGTCCAATGTTTATTTCAAATATCCTCAGAATCTTTTAACTTAAAACTTTGTCTTAAATAATTGAATATACAAATTTTTACTTTTAAGTTTTAATATTTATTTGATAAGTTCATTTTGAATTTTTTTAATATTTAATTACATTTTCTACGTTGACTGCCTCTAGTCAACATTAAATAAAATAAATAAATAACCGTTTATATTAAATGTTACCATTTCACATTCAAATGCGAGAGTATATTAAATCGTAAGGAGCATCACAAAACTGTCTGTAAAACAAGTAAGAGTGCTCTAGTCGAGAGTGCCCGACAAGGAGATACCCTGAACATAGAAACACACACACATACAAACAAAAGCTGCTAAATGCGCGCGTCTTGCAATTGATTTGCTTCTTCGTCTTCCATTGGCCCCAAACTATGTTACACTGAATCGTAAACAACTTCTTTATTTATAACCGATCATAACAAAATTTCTAGGACATAAAGATATATAAATGTGAGACTATGTAAAATCGGAAGGTCATACCTCTAAAAATACGTATTATTTCATTTCTGGGAAATTGGGGGAGGTATCCAAAAAGTGGAATGTTTTAAACCTTTGTTTACGTTAGGAAAATATACATACCAAATCTGGTGACTCTACCTCCTATTACCTTTAAGCTATACCGAAAAAACACTGTTCTTAATTTATCGATAACTTTTGATCAATTTTTTTACATAAATAATGTTTGGACATAAATATAATATATGTATATGTATATGTATATGTATATGTATATGTATATGTATATGTATATGTATATGTATATGTATATGTATATGTATATGTATATGTATATGTATATGTATATGTATATGTATATGTATATGTATATGTATATGTATATGTATATGTATATGTATATGTATATGTATATGTATATGTATATGTATATGTATATGTATATGTATATGTATATGTATATGTATATGTATATGTATATGTATATGTATATGTATATGTATATGTATATGTATATGTATATGTATATGTATATGTATATGTATATGTATATGTATATGTATATGTATATGTATATGTATATGTATATGTATATGTATATGTATATGTATATGTATATGTATATGTATATGTATATGTATATGTATATGTATATGTATATGTATATGTATATGTATATGTATATGTATATGTATATGTATATGTATATGTATATGTATATGTATATGTATATGTATATGTATATGTATATGTATATGTATATGTATATGTATATGTATATGTATATGTATATGTATATGTATATGTATATGTATATGTATATGTATATGTATATGTATATGTATATGTATATGTATATGTATATGTATATGTATATGTATATGTATATGTATATGTATATGTATATGTATATGTATATGTATATGTATATGTATATGTATATGTATATGTATATGTATATGTATATGTATATGTATATGTATATGTATATGTATATGTATATGTATATGTATATGTATATGTATATGTATATGTATATGTATATGTATATGTATATGTATATGTATATGTATATGTATATGTATATGTATATGTATATGTATATGTATATGTATATGTATATGTATATGTATATGTATATGTATATGTATATGTATATGTATATGTATATGTATATGTATATGTATATGTATATGTATATGTATATGTATATGTATATGTATATGTATATGTATATGTATATGTATATGTATATGTATATGTATATGTATATGTATATGTATATGTATATGTATATGTATATGTATATGTATATGTATATGTATATGTATATGTATATGTATATGTATATGTATATGTATATGTATATGTATATGTATATGTATATGTATATGTATATGTATATGTATATGTATATGTATATGTATATGTATATGTATATGTATATGTATATGTATATGTATATGTATATGTATATGTATATGTATATGTATATGTATATGTATATGTATATGTATATGTATATGTATATGTATATGTATATGTATATGTATATGTATATGTATATGTATGTGTATGTGTATATGTATATGTATATGTATATGTATATGTATATGTATATGTATATGTATATGTATATGTATATGTATATGTATATGTATATGTATATGTATATGTATATGTATATGTATATGTATATGTATATGTATATGTATATGTATATGTATATGTATATGTATATGTATATGTATATGTATATGTATATGTATATGTATATGTATATGTATATGTATATGTATATGTATATGTATATGTATATGTATATTTATATGTATATAAATATGTACATATGTATTTCTATAATTATTTTGATATTGATACCTCACATTTTATGTCATATCTGAAATTTCGAGCGTTGTCGACAATAGGGTAGGTGTCGAAGGCTAGCGTCAGCTGCGCATGACTGATAATCGCCATTCGAAAATTGTTTTTCGCCTGAGACCCGCCATTTGTCCGTCGTATATCAGATTAGAGTCCTGGTATGGTGCGGCAAGGGTCTGGCGTTTTAGTTAATTGTAATAAGTATATTTAGTAATTAATAATAATACAAGCAGCGACGACGTAACAGTTTTAATTTTTCTTTCGAATGGTAAGCTTCCAAGGGCCCAAGTTTATGCGAGTTTTCGGCCACCACGCCATAGACATGCGTCGATGTCGGCTGCTCGGCTTTTTTATGTGGCGCTCATTTTGGCAACTTTGCATTCAATGCTGCCTTAGCGAGAGAAAAGTACTGAACAAAAACAAGAAATCAACTAAGAGAGAGAGAGAGAGAGAGAGCTGTCAGCTGCCTGCTGGATGCATGCTTGTGGCTCTGGGCCTAGCTCTGTATGTGTGAGCACAGTTTTCTCATTTTATATCTCCCCATGTGTGTTTGTATGTATTTGTGTCTCATGGCAATCGGTAAACGCCAAGCGTCAGTCGACAGCGCCAGCCAAACGCCTGGTTCGCCTCTAGAGCAGCTGCTTGCCCCCAAGGCAGGGGCGTCGGATTCCACGAGAGAGATTTTGTATGTGCTCCGAATAGTAAACATCCCGAACGATTTTTCAGGCCAAGCTGAACCCATTAAAAATGGGCAAGAGGGTATCATAAAGTTGTGCAAAAGTACGTAACAGGCACAAGTAAGCATATTATTGATTCCAGACCTGCGTTTTTTAGGCATAGCTTGAAAGTTATAAGAGCTAGAGATACCAAATTTGGTATGTATAGCATTTCTGTATGCTAAGAATATTTAACTCTTTTGATTACTTTTCCCGAAATCCCAAAAATCTATAAACATGTATCTTTGGAGGAATGACTGATTTGGCATACTTACAAATTGTATTAAAATCGGACAATAATTAAATAAGTTATTAAAGATTCAATGTAACACGGTATGGAGCCAATCGAAGATGAAGAATCACAGCAATTGCACCGCAGCAGCGATAGACAGCTACATTTTTGCCCTCGATTTTTGCTGCATTAGTATTAGTGGAAAATGTTGTAATTAAGCTCACGAGCAAACTACACGCTTGTCTCGAGGCAAGCTAGCGACGAACAACCAGACGGTCAGGAAAAAAACAAGTAAGAGTGCTCTAGTCGAGAGTGCCCGAATAGGATATACCCAGAACCCAGTTCTTACATTCATTATTCTTAATCTGCATCCATACATTGAAACACACACACACATACAAACACAAGCTGCTGGCTGCGAGCGTCATGCAATTGCTTTGCTTCTTCTTCTTTCCGTGGCCCCAAATTATGTTACATTGAATCGTAAATAACTTTTTTGTTTATTGTATGATCATAATGAAATTTGTAGGACATAAAGATTGAATATAAATGTAAGACTATGTAAAATCCGAATATCTTACCTCTAAAACTACTTATTTTCGATTTCTGTGAGATCGGAGGGAGGTATCCAAAAAGTGAAATGTATTTAACCTCTGTATGTCATAGGAGAATACCTCTTATAACTTTTAAGCTATACCTTGAAAACACGGCTCTGGAATTTTAATTTATCGATAACTTTTGAACGGGTTGAGAAATGATAAGCTTGTATTGAGCCGGCAATACGATAACTTAAGTTCAAATACAAAGTCTCTAGCTTTTATGACTTTCAAGTCCGAAAAACACTTGTCTGTAATCGAAATTTATCGATAACTTTTGAACGGGATGAGATATCAAAAAAAAATGATAAATTTGTATTGACCCGGCACTGCGAGAACTTATATTTGAAATATAAAGTCTCTTGCTTATGTAGTCTCTGAGAAACGCGCGTTCATACAGACGGACAGCCAGACGGACATTGCTAGATCGACTAGACTTTTGATAGTGATCAATAATATATATACTTTATGGGGTCGAATATGCTTCCTTATGCCTGTTACATAATTTTGCACAAAACCATTATACCCTTTTTTCCCATTTTTAATGGGATCAGGGTATAAAAAGTGAAACGAATCAAAAACATAAGGAAAGCCAAGGCTCATGTTGATTGCAAGGAGCGATTCGCACATGCACGCCTTCAACGCGACATAGCCCTTTCATAAATTTACCTTACCGAAATCTATCGGCTGCATAGTGGTTCAGGCTCGGTCAGCCTTAGAAAACTTCGAATTTATTTGATTTATCAAAGGCTGATATTATTATGTATCAGGATATTTATTTATATACAACATTTTTTCCAAGTTGGTGATCAACGCTGGGCCCAAAGCATAAGACTAGAAATTTCACAGTAGTTTCCTTTATACAGAAGGTCGTGAAATGAGGAAAAACCGTTGTCTGCAACTTGTTTTGTTTTTGATCTGACTTTTTTAAAAATTCAATCTCCTCGGAGGAAAATGGTAGGACAAGGTTGTACTGTTGACAATTAAATTTTCGTCCGATTATATTCAAATTTATTTTTTAAGCTCTACAAAAAGAAATATTAACAACATTGAGTAAAAAATTTGGGGAAAATCCCCCCCCAAAGTTGGATAACGGCGGGAAAACTGTTGTATGCAAGTTTTTTTGTTGTTCATTCGATCGGTTTCAAACAATCTTTTTTTCAAAGCTCAACATAACAAAATATTAGCAACGTGATTTTCATATTGTGGAAAATCCACTCCCAAAGTCGGAAAATAGTGGGAAAACTGTTGTATGAAATTTATCCATCCGATCAGCTTCAAACTCATTTTGAAAGCTTCACATACAAAACTATGGAAGACCTTAACATTTTTGAAAATCCACCCGCAAATTCGGAAAATGGCGGGAGAACTAATGTATGCATCTTTCATCCGATCACCACCAAACTTGTTTTCAAGGCACAACATAACATATTTTGGAACCCATTAAAAATGCAAAAAATGGTATCATAAATTTGCGCAAATGTATATGTTTATGTATGTATATATAAAACAGACATGGGAAAGCATTTTTAACCCAAAAAAATATATATATTCTTGATCACTATCAATAGCCGCGTTGATCTGTCCGTCTGTTTGTCAGTCCGTATGAACGCTCGTTTCTCAGAAACTACAAGAGCTATTTATAATATAAGTTATCGTTTTCCCGGGTCAATACATGTTTATTTTGTTTTTTCAATATATCGTCTCGTTGCAAAGTTATAGTAAAAAATATTCTTACTTTTTGGATACCTCTCCCCGATACCCCAGAAATCGAAAAATTTTATCTTCGGAGGTTTGACCTTCGAATTTTGCATACTCACACATTTATATGCCATGAATAAACAAAGCATTTATTGAATGTAACAGAGTATGGGGCTAATGAAGAAGAGCGAGTAGAGCAATTGCAGCAAGCGCGCAGCCAGCAGCTTGTGTTTGTATGTTTGTGTGTTTTTCTATGTATGAATGCATATAAAGAATTATGAATGTAAGACCTGGGTTCAGGATTTGTCCTAGTCGGGCACTCTCGACTAGGCACTCTAACTTGTTGTCAATATATTTAGTAAACTTGGATTTGCTGTACTCCGGTAGGGACGAATATAAAAACAGTATTGTACTGTATAAATTTTAAACCCAATAGCTTTGCGTTTTCTTATCTCTGTGAAAATAACTAAAAGAAGTGCGAATGTTATTAAACTAATTTAACACCGTTGGAACTTGTAAAGGGTTAAATTTGTTGTATTTTAACTGGGTGCACAGGTTCTAACAGCGTTTATGAAATAAGATAAGCGTTTAGTACTGATGTGGAAATACAATGATGCGTTTTATTTGGCGGTTGCAATAGAAGTGAGCTGTTGCTCGCTATGATGAAATTCATGCGAGCACATACGGTACATACGAAACAACGGAACATAGCAAAAAAAAAGAATTGCCAGATTGTTTTTTATAAATCTTAAATACTAGTGACGCCTAATGAAGATATGCAACTGTGATGCCTGGCACTGTTAAGAACCTTCGTCACGACGTCTGCGGACATTCGTTCGGTCTGCATATATTCGACTTCGATGTCACCACTCTGATGCTTCTGTTGAATTAAATGGTAAAGCACCAATAACCAATTTTTAAGCGCTTTGGTTATCGTCGAAGAGCTGCACCGAGTCACATCGTCTATCGATTCGGTTGAGAATGGCCTATAAGGTCTCCTTTGTTGCTTCGCTCATTGCCAAATACTCGGACTCAGTGCTTGACAATGCGACAGTGCGTTGTTTTCGTGCCTCCCAACTTATGGCGGCACCTGCCAGTATAAACGCCTATCCAGAATATGAGCGCCTGTCGGTCAAGTTGGCGCCCCAATCGGCATAGACGACTCCGTAAAGATTATCGCCTGTTCGCTTGAATAACAGGCCAAGTTTCCGTGTACCGCTCAAGTATCGAAGAATTCGTTTCGCTGTCTTCCAGTGTTCAAAACTATAACTTGAATTGAACTGGCTCATGAAATTAACAGCGTACGCAATGTCTGGGCGAGTAGTGACTGAAAGAAACATAAGAGCACCAATTAAGTTTTGATAGGATACTTCCTCATTTCGTCTTCGTCAGCTGCTTCCTGCCACTTCAAAGTACATTTCGCCTCGATGGGAGTTAATGCCGGCTTGCAATCAGTCATTCCGATTCTTTTCAATATGGTGATGATGTACTTTTCCTGTGAAATGAATATGCGATACTCGTTTAGATCCTGCTTGAAGTCTATGCCCAAACAAGTTTTTACTGGACAAAGATCTTTCATCTCAAACGCCTTTCCGATGACTTCTTTGGTCTGCTGCAACCAATCCGGATGATTTGACGCTAGCAACAAATCGTCCACGTAAATAGTTACTAAGAGAATCTTCTTCTCCTGCTTCTTGACAAATAGGCAAGGGTCCTGCTTCGTGGGTTCTAATCCAACTTATTGCAGCTTCGTAGTGAGTTTACAATACCAACGCAAGCCAGACTGGCGTAGTCCGTATAGCGCCTTCTTCAGCAAACAGACAGGATTTTTCATCGATGTCAATGCCTCACGTTATTCCACTGCTGCCTGCAAGTATTTTTCGCGAGGTGAGTTCTGCTTCGTTCCAATTAATTTGCCTGATTCTAGTTTTTCATAAAATCATTGAAGCTCTCTGGTACTCTCATGCATACGCTCTCTTAGAGCTCGCCGTTTAGATAGGCTGTGACCACGTCCATTTGATGCACCTCCATATCAAGCTCTACTGCCATGGCTACCAATAGCCTTACTGATGTAAATCGTGCAACGGGTGAATACGTCTCATGGAAGTCCTCTCCGGGTCTCTGTGAATATCATTTAGAAACCAATCGCACTTTCTGTTTTCCGGAAACGGAGCTATCGTCTTTTGTACGAAATACCATTTTGTTACCTATGATCTTTCGATCTTAAGAGCGCTCTACGATCTGCCATGTACTATTGTGTATCTGTGCCAGAAACTCGTCTTCGATTGACCTGGTCCAATTTGCGCCGTCCTCACGGCTTATCGCCTCTCTAAACGTAGTTGGATGATCTGACGCAGCAATGAATGCCATTTCGCATTCTTCGAATGTTTCACTTGAGCTTGTCTCCTTATTGCTGCTGTCGCTGTGAGCCTCTTGAGTTGGTGGTTGGTATATTTTACGTGGTCTGCCACGCTGGCCTGTCCTCTCGAGTTTTGCACAACTGGTTCCTGGGTAGGTCGCTTTTGGCTACTGTCGTCGTTGCTTGTAGATCTATCCCTTGGTTTACTAGTGAGATTGATGCCAATGCCTCCATCTGTGTTCTGATCATAGTCGTAGAACTCCGCATACTCGCTCTTGACCCCTGGAACATTCAAGAACTTGACATCTTAGCTTGTAGTTACTTTGCGCTTTCCCGGCAAGTACAACCGATATGCTTTCGATGTTGTTGTGTAGCCAACCAATACGCACTCTTCTGACCTCGACTCAAATTTGCCTTTGTTTAAGCCCTTGATCAATGCATATGCCTTCGTGCCGAATATGCGTAAATGTGCCACTGTAGGAATTTTCCTCGTCCAGTAGGTGTGGGGAATCTCGCCGGATAGACCCCGTGTTACACATCTGTTTCTGATGTAACACGCTGTGTTTACTGCTTCTGCCCAAAAAAACGGCGGTGCTCCAGATTGTTTCATCACACAGCGCGCCATCTCGACTAGGGTACGATGTGAGGTGTGTTCAGGCGTCTCTGGAGTCCGTTCGTGTTCATGTAGTTGTCGAATTCTTTGTTGCAGTACTCTGTCCCGTTGTCCGATTGTAGTGCTTTTATCCTCTTACCCGTAAAGTTTTCTGCTCTAGCTTTATATGCCTTGAATGCTTCAAATACTTCCGACTTCTGTGAATGAAAATGTACTTCACAATGACGCGAATAGTCATCTATAAAAGTTACGAAGTATTTCCAACCTGCCAAAGACTGTGTTCTCATTGGGCCGCATACATCGCTGTGCAATTTCTCCAGTAATTCATTCGAACGTTTCTCTTTTGCACTTCCATAACATTTTTCCCCCCCCCCCACCAATTTTTTTTTTTCCTAAACATTTCCTTTTTTCATTACCAACCTCATTATTTTTCATAATAACAGCTTCATTTTTCCGGAAATAAACCTCGAATCAATTGTCTGTGATTTTGGAAACGGACAATAAACTTTGACGTAAATCGGTCACATAAAAAACTTCTTTCAATGTTACGTCTGCCTTTTGCTGCTGCTTTTTAACCGCGATTTTATTTTCACCGACACCGTTTATTTTTCAGGTATTATGATTAGCTAAATACAAAGTTTTTTCGACATTTGTCATGTTGTCAAACATGTTCGCATTTGAGCTCATAAGTGCCGTACAACCACTGTCTAAACACCACAAGTCATATTTCTCATCTGCAGAAAGTGCCATCTCTAACGCGTTTAGCGTATATATTCCGTTTTCTGCTGTATTCGCTCTTTGTTCAGTTGTCTCACTTTTCGTATTTTTCTTTGCCTTGCTGCGACAGTTACGCGCGATATGTCCCGTTTTGCCGCAGCTAAAACATTTTCGAGTTTCCTTTTGTACTTTTTCGTTCCGATCTCTTTTATTCTCGTCTTTCCGACGGTTTGCGAACATTGGGTTTTGTTCTTCTTGAACTCCTTTTGTTTTACGCGCGTCCGACTCTTCAAGAATTTTGATACGGAGCACATCGGGATGGGGCAAATCATCTCCTGCTTCCATCGCATATCGTAACATGTTGTAAGAGTCTGGCAAACTACATGCTGGCGCGCGTCACAACCTTCATTCATACGCGACAATGCCACTCGTTTTAACAGGCTTGCTTTCCGCACTGGCCCCAGTATTCCTGCGCAGAGCAACAATTTTCAACTACAGCCAACTCCGATGGGTTAATTGACAATAAGATGTCCGCTCGCGCCTTTTCATCGTATGTTTTCCATACAACTTGATCTGCCTCATCCGTATTCAATTTCCACGTATCATAGTTCTCCGCACATAGCGGCTCCATGCGAATAAACGCGCCTTCCAATTTTCACGACTGCGCACTTTATTTACTTTTCACGCTTTTCTATTCTTAAATTACTGGGCCCATAACCTGTTGTATTTTAACTGGGTGCACAGGTTCTAACAGCGTTTAAGAAATAAGATAAGCGTTTAGTTCTGATGTGGAAATACAATAATGAGTTTTATTTGGCGGTTGAAATAGAAGTGAGCTGTTGCTCGTGATGATGAAATTCATGCGAGCACAAACGGTACATACGAAACAACGGAACATAGCAAAACAAGTAAGAGTGCTCTAGTCGAGAGTGCCCAACTAGGATATACCCTGAGCCCAGTTCTTACATTCATAATCTTAATCTGCATTCATACATATAAAGACATACACACACACATACAAACACATGCTGCTACTGCGAACGTACTGCATTTGCTTTGCTTCTTCTTCTTCCATTGGCCAAAAACCATGTTACATTTAATCGTAAATAGCTGCTTTGTTTATTGTCTGATCGTAATGAAATTTGTAGGACATAAAGATGGCATATAAATGTGTGAGTATGCTGAATTCGAAGGTCATACCTCCAAAAATACGTATTTTTCGGTTTATGGGGGTTTGGATGGAGGTGTCAAAAAACAAAACATTTTGTTTTTCTGTTGCTATACGAGAATATACAAAGCGAATATGGTGCCTCTAGCTTTTATACCTTTCAAATTAAACCCAAAAAACACCGGTCTGGAATCTAAATTTATCGATAATTTTTGAACGGGACGAGATATCGAAATGATAAACTTGTATTGACCCGGTACTACGAGAACCCATATTTTAAATATGAAGTCTTTAGCTAAAGTAGTCTCTGAGAAAAGCGCGTTCATACAGACGGACAGCCAGACGGACATGGCTAGATCGACTAGACTTTTGATAGTGATCAATAATATATATACTTTATGGGGTCGGAGATGCTTCCTTATGTCTGTTACATACTTTTGCACAAAACCATTATACCATTTTTCTCATTTTTAATAGGATCAGTGTATAATGAAAACAAGTTGCGAGATTGTTATTTTGTAACTGGACATATAAGTGCCATATTTCAATAATATTAAACAAGTAAGAGTGCTCTAGTCGAGAGTGCCCGACTAGGAGATACCCTGAACCTAGCTCTTACATTCATAATTCTTTATCTGCATTCATACATTGAAACACACACACATGCTGGCTGCTTTGCTTCTTCTTCCTTTGGCCCAAAACTATGTTACATTGAATCGTAAATAACTGTTTTGTTTATTGTCCGATCGTAATTTGTAAGACATAAAGATGGCATATAATTGTGAGACTATGTAAAATCCGAAGGTCATTCCTCTAAAACTACGTATTTTTTTATTTCTGTGAGATCGGGGGGAGGTATCCAAAAAGTGAAATGTATTTAACGTTTGTATGCTATAGGAGAATATACATACTTTGATGCCTCTAGTTCTTATAACTTCACAGCTATACCTTAAAAACACTGTCCTGGAATCTTAATTTATCGATTACTTTTGAACGGGATGAGATATCGAAAAAAGATGATAAACTTGTATTGACCCGGCACTAAGAGAACTTATATTTAAAATATGAAGTCTCTAGCTTTTGTAGTCTCTGAGAAATAGGTGTTCATACAGACGGACGGATAGACGGACAGACTGACGGACAGAAGGTCAGACGGACAGATCAGTATAAAAAGAACAAGATGGGGAAAAAAGCAATAAGAAATTTAAGTCGACAGCATTGGTTGCTCTGATACTTTTAATTTATTAATAATATTGGATTTTCAAGCCGCTAGGGTCCAACTCACAGCAAGGTGTGGTCGGACGATGCCAAGTCAAAGTTGCAGTGACCACAACATTTTCCAAAAAATTGGGATAATTTAAGAAATGCATCAATGAATTTTTAACAGCCAATGCATTAGAGTCAAAGGAATGAAGATTGTAGAACTTAAGGTTTCACGTTGAGAATAATTTGTTTGGCACACAGTTAGATAGAGAGGTATAGAAATATAAACATGGCTAAGAAGAGTACTGAAGTCAATCTCCCCAAACAGTAGTTTATGGAGCAGAAAAACGCCTTGGCAAATTTTACGATTTGTTAACGATGGTAGGTTAATTAGACGAAGTCTACACTCAGAAGATGACAGTTTTCTGTCTCAATTTAAGCCACGTCTTCGAAAATTTGAAACTACTGGGAAGACCAAAAACAAGATGCATATTCAAGAATTGGTCTGACCAGGAAGACGTATAGTTGTTTGGTGGTATATGGGTCCGAGAATTCCTTAGACTATCTCTTAAAAAATCCAAGGACACATTAAGCCTTGATAGAAATTACAGTTAAGTAACAAATAAAGCATTGATTTAGAGCAAAGAGGATGCCTAAGTCAAGGTGGATGACTTGAACAATTTATGGGAATATTGTCAACAGTGTAAACAATTTATCAAACACCAATTGCTTAGGGCATTAAAATCATATTGGAGAAAATGACACAACTTAAAAAGAAGAAGATTGTGGTGAACTGAATTAATAGCCTTACAAAAATCTGTGTAAATTACGTATATTTGACATTTTGTAAGAAGACCAGTATCAACTAGGGTTGAGAACTAAAAACCATGCTGTGACTTCGAAATAAGAGGCAGACAAAAATGTTACAGTTGAGAAAAAACAATTTTTTGGAATAACTTAGGAATTGCAGAAAAGTTATAAATGCCTCGATAATTTAATATATTGGCATACTCATATATTTATTGGCATACTCATATATTTATATGTCATCTTCATGTCCTTCAAATTTCATAACGATCGGTCAATAAACAAAAAAGTTATTAACGATTCAATGTAACATAGTTTGTGGACAATGGAAGAAGAAGAAACAAAGCAATAGCATGACGCGCGCTGCTAGCAGCTTGTGTTTGTATGTGTGTGTGTGTTTCTATGTTTGAATGCAGATAAAGAATTATGAATGTTCAGGGTATCTTCTAATTAGGCACTCTCGACTAGAGCACTCTTACTTGTTATGAATGGGGTAATATAAGAGTCCTTCCACACTTGGAGGAAATCTCCAAGTTCGAGAGAACGGTTGAAAATAAGTTACATAGGCAAACAAAACGAATCAGCACATAATCTAGGGACAACACTAAAAACTTTTTCCGGACCCTCAATAAGCATATTAAGAAGAATTTAAATAAGGTAAAAGGCAGTTATGGTCAATGAACAGATGAGTTAGAAAAGGAGAAGTTATAGAGTTGGAAAAAGGATGCAAATAGATTTGAGGTATTCCTATCATTATCAGCAGACTGATTATCAAACCAAAGAGATGGAGTGAACTGAGAAGAATTACTTTTGGATTTTACAAATTTGCTCAACTGCCTTGGGTCGAGTTGAAAATTGACCGCTCATTTAGGCAAATAATTAAGAAAGGAAAAAAAACGAGGATGGAATATATTAAAAGTCAGATTGCGATCTTGATTTCTTAAACTTTTTCTCAGAGAACGCAATGACATCAGCCTCGAAAGATGTACTATCAATGTATGGTTGACGCAGCTTACTTCACAGGCCCCGAACACTCTGGTAATTAGCTCTAAGAAAGGTAATTATTTCTTTGAATCAGATTGGGCCGATGAGGCGGATGAAATAGACAGAGATGAAATGATATCAGCACGGTTCTTGGTATTAGAAGAACGGTTGGTAAAAACGTGAAAAATCGTATGTTCCGGCTATATTGATCAGGGACAAGAATTTAAAGAAGAAATGCTCCTCTTAGACTTGAAATTTAACATTTTAACAAAAGAGTCTGAGATTCCATCAATTTATTGCTTAAAGCAAATATACTGTATAACATGATCCCCCGTATCCAAAGGTAAAAGCCGTGAAACAAATATAGATTAACAAGGTGCAATATCAATAAGTTGAGAAGGGGCCATAAAGCTACTACCACCGACGGTAGACAATGCGTTTTATGACAAAAGAACGGAATCATTAGTCAAACCAGTGACATTCCTGAATGTGTTGCTAACGACACCAAAACCGGGTAAAATAGTTGCTACAGCAGTTTTAGGTGCAATTGTTGCATCAGTGGTAGAAGAAGTTGTAGAAACAGTTGAATGGGAGTCAACGCCACATCATCAAGAGAACACTCAGTCACAGGAGGCGCGTAGTGGCTCACGGAGCTCACTCCGTTATTCTTAGTAATTGGCGACTGCATGTCGCTTGTGCGTCGTCGGCAAGACAACAAAAACAAAAAGCATCAAGTTTGCGCCGATGCTTCGATTCGAGCTGCAATCACAAAGCAATAAAATTACAGTTACACAGAAAAAAAAATTTCAGTCTTGAATCAATCCAAACAGTTCTGTACACAGTTTTTACGGCCGATATTCTATGAACGTTGATGTACAAACGAACAGTACATTCAAGTGGCCCAACGATACCAAGCCAGGGCTTGTTAACGCGCGGACCTAGGCAACATGCAACCTACCTCACGCCCAACCAACCGAGGGGCGCGTCACATAACGAGCGGATATGAAGATCGCGAAATAAGATTAGAACATACAAGATAAATACAACAAATAAACATAGACTATTTAAATGTTAGACAGATGTTGTAAGAGTAAAGTTCTGAAAGTAGGGACAGAAGTAGCATTACTTATTATCTGGAAAAGGTTATTATAACTAGAGCATAAGATCCGAAAAGGGTTGTGGACTGCATAGTTAGTATTACAGGCTTGCAGAGAAATCGGGAGAAAGTTTTTAGTACTTCTGATCGGAACAGCAAAACTAATTTGGCTAACCAATTCGGACGAATCAATTTCCCCGTAATAAGTTTGTGTAAGAAGATTACAAGATTTATTAGTAAAAGTCTACTACGGTAAGGAGGCATAGGATTCCAGCGAAGACACCGGAGGGCAAAGAGTAGAAATTGTTTTTGTACAGATTATATTCTATCCTGAACCTTGTATTGGGGACACCATAAACAAGACCCATACTCAAGAATTGGGCAAGCAAGTGAAGTATAAAGAGTCTTAGTAACGTAGGGATCGTCAAATTCTTTCGACCAACTCTTAATTAAACCCAGGACACCAAAGATACGATTAGCGGCAGAAGAAATAGGCTTGTCAAACTTTAGCTTGGGATCTTTAAGGATATCCAAATCATTAACCGACTCAATTCGTTCAAATGGTTTACCATTAGGAACATAATTATTTTAAAAGGGCATTCGCCTATAAAAAGACATATACGACGTTGCATTTACCACAATTTAGATTAAATAAATTTACCCGACACCAGGTTTTAAAACTGACAAGATCAGTTTGCAACCTTTGACCAGATAGAAAGTCAGTAGACGAAAAACAAAGTTTGACATCATCGGCATACATTAATAAACAATGTTAATAACAAGGGGCAAAGATGACTACCTTGTGGTACTCCGTAAGTGACCTGAACCGATTTAGAGACTAGTCCTTTAAGAGATATTTTGAGATCTCAAACTTAGATAATTGGAGATGCAAATGATTAAGTTTTTGGAAATCCCAGAAGATGAAGTTTGTGAAGTAAAAGAGAATGATTGACGGAATCCAAAGCCTTACTGAAATCGGTGTAAATAACATCTGTTTGCATTTTATTTTGAATAAAAGTGAAATAAGTGAATTCAAGTAAATTAGTGGTAGTAGGTGGTATTTTTCACAAACCCGTGCTGGCAGGGTGAAATTATAGATCTACAAAGATGTTGTAGTTGAGGAGTTATTAATTTCTCAAAAATCTTAGGAATAGCAGACAACTTGGAAATACCTCTATAGTTCTGAACGTTATACTTGTTTCCTTTTTTATGGAGAGGAATAAAAAATGATTCTTTGCACATGACAGAAAAAGGGCACAACTAGAAACTTTAAATTAAGGCGACCTAAAAGAGAAGAGGAGTCAATATCGCCGTTAATTAACTTATGCAGAAAGACAACACCTAGGGCAGTTCTACGGTTAATTAGCGACGGAATTTTGATGAGTAAAAGACGACTGGAGTACGATGGCAAACGGAGATTGGGATCCCAGTTTAGTCCACGTAAGGCGAAGAGAAGAAATTGCTTCTGAACAGACTCAATACGATCTTGAGAGTTTTGATACTGGGGGCACCAAATGCATGAGCAGTATTCAAGGATAGGACGGACCAAGGAAACGTAGAGAAGTTTGGTGGTGAAAGGATCGTTAAATTCTTTCGACCAGCGTTTAATGAAGCCCAGTACACCTCTGGCTGCATTAACGATAGAAGAAATATGGAGATTAAAGCTCAACTTTTTGTCAAAAATAACTCCAAGATCTTTAACTGTAAAAATACGTTGCAATGAAATATTGTCAATCGTATAAGTGGCTAAATGGGGTCTAGAACGACTGAAAGTCATAAACATACATTTTGAACAATTAAGATGCAGTTGGTTGGCCGAAAACCCAAGCTGCATAGCGTTCAAATCATCTTGTAGATGAGTATGACACAGAGGATCGGTATACGACAAAATAAGTATCACATCATCTGCGTACATAAGAATGCGAGAATGTGACAAAATAGAGGGCAGGTCATTAATAAAAAGAGTAAAGAGTAAAGGTCCAAGATGACTTCCCTGAGGTATCCCAGAAGTGACGTGTACCGTTTTCGAAGAAGTTGACCTAAGCAATACTCGTTGAGTCCGACCATATAAATAGGAGGAAGTCCAAACCAGAAAAGATGGAGGGAATCCTAAGCAATCAAGCTTATACAGCAGAAGTTCATGATTGACAGAGTCAAATGCTTTACTAAAATCGGTGTAAATGACATCAGTTTGCATTTTCATTAGAAATGCATCATTTACAAGGGAGGTAAATTCAAGCAAATTGGTCGTAGTGGACCGACTCTTAACAAAACCATGTTGGGCAGGGAAGAAAATCGACTTACAGAGATGTTGCAAAGACGAAGTTAGAAGTTTTTCAAATAATTTAGGGATGGCTGATAGCTTTGCAATGCCTCTGTAATTAGAAATATCAGACTTCCCACCTTTTTTGTGGAGAGGAATGATGAACGATTAATTCCAAATAGATGGAAAGACTGCAGAGTCAAGGGATAGGTTAAAAAGTTTTAGCAATGGTTGAAGTAGGGAATTACATCACTCCTGGAGCACACAACTAGGTATGATGTCTGGCCCACGAGAGAAAGACGTTTTTAGTGAATTATATGCAGATACAAAAGAGGCATCTGTGATATCAGGATTAAATAATAGGTTCGAAGGTGAAATGTTATACGGATAAGTGTTAGTGTGGGGGACAGAGGAATATGTTGATTGGAAAAAGTTGGCAAATAGATCAGAAGCAGTAGAGTCGGTGCTAGTTTTTTCTATCCCAAGAAAAAAGGAAGAAGGCAAATTTGAAGATTTGCGCTTTGAATTAACAAAGTTGTAAAATTGCTTAGGATCTTGAGTAAACTGTCGTTTGCAACGAGTAAGGTAGTTCTCGTAGCACTGGGAGTTTAAAAGGACAAAGTTGGACTTGCCTACAGAATATTTGGACAAGTCAACACTAGAACCAGACTTCTTAAACTTTTTAAAACACTTAGATTTAATGTTTTTAAGTAAGAGAGTCGTGGTGTAAGCCATGGTAGTTTGCTTGAGGCACATGAAGGGATATATTTCGGAATGCAGATAGCAAACAATGCATAAAGGGTTTCATAGAATATGTTAGCAGCAACATCTATGTCAATCGAATTGTTTAAAAAAGACCAATTTGTTGCATAAATATGCTGGTTCAGAAGACTATAATTGCCTTTACGGAAGCAATATCGATTTTTAGTAGGGGATGCTGATGGCAAAGAACATGTTCTAAAAAATTAAAGTGAAATTGCAATAGTGGGATGGTACGAATCTTCCGGCATTGTTAAAGGCGCTGATCGAGATATAGCAGCTGTAGAGCTATCGTTGATAAAAACCAGATAAAGCATTCTAATCAAGTGATTTTGAATTGAATGGATTTGAAACAACGAAAGATCGAACATGCAATCGAAAAAATCATGTTGAGATGAGGGTATAAGGTGGTGCTATTGAAAAGTGACCATGTAATGTTTGTCAGATTGAAATCACCTAACACTACAAATAAGTCATTATCACGCACATGGGTTGAAATTTCCCTTATATAAGATATATAGACTTGAATATCGGAAGAAGGGTGAATATAGGAGCATGAAATATATAAGGCCCTTGATGGGAAAATAACCTTAACAGCAACAATTTCAACACTAGCTGGCGCAGAGAAATTAAAAATATCTGACTGGAGTGTGGTTTTGATGGCAATTAGTACGCCACCACCTCGAGTCGGCCGATCGCGTCTATAAATAATAACGTTATTGGCCAAAATTTCGCAGTCAGACACTGTGGAGTTTAACCAAGTTTCTGAGAAAGCGATAATGTCAGAATCAAAAGAAATACTGTTCATGAAAAATTTTTTAAGTTTAGACATAAGGCCTCTAACATTCTGGTATTGAATGGTAGTTAAATGGGGATCTAGTATTTTGAAACATTGCTGGATGAAGAGCTCCCAGCTGGAAGTGAAACAGGCAAAGGATTGTTTCGAATTTTAGGTTTAAATTCATGAACAATCATTTGAGGTGGCCAAAATTTTGGATCACAAATGATCGGGAACACGTCATGAGGGACACTTACTTTAAAGGAAGCTATTTCCCGAGGCAGAAGAAAATTTAAATTTAATGATGGAAACACTAGCTGAAGATTTACTAGAAATATAAGCCGCTAAGGACTTGCATGTAGTGTCAGCTGAAAGCCTGGAAACAAACCCTTGCTTTCTGGGGGCAATTACATTAAGAATTGGCTGAGTAGGAGCTGGATATTGCACTTCCAGCTCCAACTATTAGTTCCCTCATTAGAAACAGGGCTTTGAGAAGTTCTGCGCTTGCGACGTGAAACCACTCGTCACGCAGTGGTTGTCATCGGAGCGGGCTCGATAGTTGGGAGTATGATCGCATCCCCTGGAGAAGGCAAGGGAGTAAATTGTAGAGACGGCGACGGTGACAGAGACAGAATGGTCGAAACGTCCAAATTTTGTGGAGTTGCCAGAAGTGTTGGAGATGTCTGAACGATAGAAGGGGGCACAGGTGAAGGCACACTTAAAAAAAGAGATTCTAACTGGCGTGTAGGTGGGGTTTCTAATTTGTATTGGCTCAGCAATTCCTCGCCTGAGGCAAAATCACTAGCGAGAAGCTTTGCCATCTTTTTTAATTTTAAAAATTGACTTCTAACGGTATTATACATTCTATTTGCAAGTCGATGCAAACTGGGCACGACCATTTCAAGCCGCCGTTGCTTTTTTTAGCAATAGCGGTGACTTTATCACATTCGCGACCAGTAAGCCCTGCACAGTTGGCATGCATAATGTTCTCGCACAGCCAACAATAAATAAATTGCGGCTGAACAGAATCATCAGCCTGCTTAAAAGTGCAATTATTCTTGCAGCACGACATATTGACTACGGGGGTCAAACAAATTGCACAAATTTAGAAATAGAGAAAAAAGTTACAAGAGCGCACAGCGGTAAAAAATAGCGCACGAAAATGTAACTAATGAAAAAACACTCAATTTTCACTCAAAAGCTAGAGTAATGCACAAACAGTATGAGGACCGAAGAACAACAACAATAAGTTTAGTGAGACCGATGCACAAGGAGATAATGCACAGCGAACACACGCACAAACTATTGTATGCAGACGGAAGCAAAACAAAACGCAGCTCTGATGCCGTGTTATTAAATTGAATAATTGCTATTATTCGATGCACAGCTGATATACTTTGCACAGAAACCAAAGCGTTTTTAATTTAGCGTAGAAATTGAATTATTTAAGATGGTTAAACAGCTTTGATATTAAGAAACAAAATAAAAAATGCGGAGCACAAAAAACACGTGAATCACACTCAAACTGAGAACTCTCCCTGCAGGACTCACAAGTCCACTTTAAGCCAGCGCATTTTTGGTGCGCAACATTAAAGCACAGCCAACAAAAAACGAAACCCATTTTAACGTTTGCAATTTTTTTAATAACAGACATACATTTCTTTTTAAAAAGAGTAATTACCTACAACAAAAAAATTATAATAAATAAAAAAACTGCAAAATAAAAGTAAAGCAAAACAGAAAAATAGAATGTACACTAGGGTTAATATAATAATATTGATAATAATATATTAATATTGACGCTGATTTGTACTAACGACAACAACGAGAACAAGTAGGAGTGCTCTAGTCGAGAGTGCACGACTAGGAGATACCCTGAACCCAGTTCTTACCTTCATAATTCTTTATCTGCATTCATACATAGAAACACACACACACATACAAACACAAGCTGCTGGCTGCGCGCGTCATGCAATTGCTTAGCTTCTTCTTCTTCCATTGGCCTGAAACTATGTTACATTGAATCGTAAATAAATTCTTTCTTTTTTGTTTGATCGTTATAAAATTTGTAGGACATAAAGATGGCATATTAATGGGAGACTGTATAAAATCCGAAGGTCATACCTTTTATATATGTATTTTTCTGGGAGATAAGGGGAAGGTATCCAATAAGTGAAATACTTTAAACCTCTGTATGCTTTGGGAGAATATACATACCAAATTTGGTGCCTCTACCTTTTTATGACTTTTAAGCTATACTTAAAAACACTGGTCTGGTATCTTTATTTATCGATGATTTTTGAACGGGTTTAGATATGGAAAAAAAATGATGAGTTTGTATTGAGCTTTTATGACTTTCAAATTATGCCCGAAAACACTGCTCTGAAATTGAATAAAATGATAAACTTGTATTGTCCCAGCACTACGAGAACATATATTTTAAATATGATGTCTCTAGCTTTTGTAGTCGCTGAGAAACGTGCGTTCATACAGACGGACAGATGGTCAGACGGTCAGACGGACAGACGGACATGGCTATATCGACTCGGTTATTGATAGTGATCAAGAATATATATACTTTATGGGGTCGGAGGTGCTTGTTACATACTTTTGCACAAAACCGATATACCCTTTTTCCCCATTTTTAATGGGTTCAGGGTAAAAAGTTATTTACGATTCAATGTAACATAGTTTGTGGACAATGGATGAAGAAGAAACAAAGCAATCGCATGACGCGCGCTGCTAGCAGCTTGTGTTTGTATGTGTGTGTGTGTTTCTATGTTTGAATGCAGATAAAGAATTATGAATGTTCAGGGTATCTTCTAATTAGGCACTCTCGACTAGAGCACTCTTACTTGTTATGAATGGGGTAATATAAGAGTCCTTCCACACTTGGAGGAAATCTCCAAGTTCGAGAGAACGGTTGAAAACAAGTTACATAGGCAAACAAAACGAATCAGCACATAATCTAGGGACAACACTAAAAACTTTTTCCGGACCCTCAAAAAGCATATTTAGAAGAATTTAAATAAGGTAAAAGGCAGTTATGGTCAATGAACAGATGAGTTAGAAAAGGAGAAGTTATAGAGTTAGAAAAAGGATGCAAATAGATTTGAGGTACTCCTATCATTATCAGCAGACTGATTATCAAACCAAAGAGATGGAGTGAACTGAGAAGAATTACTTTTGGATTTTACAAATTTGCTCAACTGCCTTGGGTCGAGTTGAAAATTGACCGCTCATTTAGACAAATAATTAAGAAAGGAAAAAAAACGAGGATGGAATATATTAAAAGTCAGATTGCGATCTTGATTTCTTAAACTTTTACTCAGAGAACGCAATGACATCAGCCTCGAAAGATGTACTATCAATGTATGGTTGACGCAGCTTACTTCACAGGCCCCGAACACTCTGGTAATTAGCTCTAAGAAAGGTAATTATTTCTTTGAATCAGATTGGGCCGATGAGGCGGATGAAATAGACAGAGATGAAATGATATCAGCACGGTTCTTGGTATTAGAAGAACGGTTGGTAAAAACGTGAAAAATCGTATGTTCCGGCTATATTGATCAGGGACAAGAATTTAAAGAAGAAATGCTCTTCTTAGACTTGAAATTTAACATTTTAACAAAAAAGTCTGAGATTCCATCAATTTATTGCTTAAAGCAAATATACTGTATAACATGATCCCCCGTATCCAAAGGTAAAAGCCGTGAAACAAATATAGATTAACAAGGTGCAATATCAATAAGTTGAGAAGGGGCCATAAAGCTACTACCACCGACGGTAGACAATGCGTTTTATGACAAAAGAACGGAATCATTAGTCAAACCAGTGACATTCCTGAATGTGTTGCTAACGACACCAAAACCGGGTAAAATAGTTGCTACAGCAGTTTTAGGTGCAATTGTTGCATCAGTGGTAGAAGAAGTTGTAGAAACAGTTGAATGGGAGTCAACGCCACATCATCAAGAGAACACTCAGTCACAGGAGGCGCGTAGTGGCTCACGGAGCTCACTCCGTTATTCTTAGTAATTGGCGACTGCATGTCGCTTGTGCGTCGTCGGCAAGACAACAAAAACAAAAAACATCAAGATTGCGCCGATGCTTCGATTCGAGCTGCAATCACAAAGCAATAAAATTACAGTTACACAGAAAAAAAAATTTCAGTCTTGAATCAATCCAAACAGTTCTGTACACAGTTTTTACGGCCGATATTCTATGAACGTTGATGTACAAACGAACAGTACATTCAAGTGGCCCAACGATACCAACGATGTTAACGCGCGGACCTAGGCAACATGCAACCTACCTCACGCCCAACCAACCGAGGGGCGCGTCACATAACGAGCGGATATGAAGATCGCGAAATAAGATTAGAACATACAAGATAAATACAACAAATAAACATAGACTATTTAAATGTTAGACAGATGTTGTAAGAGTAAAGTTCTGAAAGTAGGGACAGAAGTAGCATTACTTATTATCTGGAAAAGGTTATTATAACTAGAGCATAAGATCCGAAAAGGGTTGTGGACAGCATAGTTAGTATTACAGGCTTGCAGAGAAATCGGGAGAAAGTTTTTAGTACTTCTGATCGGAACAGCAAAACTAATTTGGCTAACCAATTCGGACGAATCAATTTCCCCGTAATAAGTTTGTGTAAGAAGATTACAAGATTTATTAGTTAAAGTCTACTACGGTAAGGAGGCATAGGATTCCAGCGAAGACACCGGAGGGCAAAGAGTAGAAATTGTTTTTGTACAGATTATATTCTATCCTGAACCTTGTATTGGGGACACCATAAACAAGACCCATACTCAAGAATTGGGCAAGCAAGAGAAGTATAAAGAGTCTCAGTTACGTAGGGATCGTCAAATTCTTTCGACCAACGCTTAATTAAACCCAGGACACCAAAGAGACGATTAGCGGCAGAAGAAATAGGCTTGTCAAACTTTAGCTTGGGATCTTTAAGGATATCCAAATCATTAACCGACTCAATTCGTTCAAATGGTTTACCATTAGGAACATAATTATTTTAAAAGGGCATTCGCCTATAAAAAGACATATACGACGTTGCATTTACCACAATTTAGATTAAATAAATTTACCCGACACCAGGTTTTAAAACTGACAAGATCAGTTTGCAACCTTTGACCAGATAGAAAGTCAGTAGACGAAAAACAAAGTTTGACATCATCGGCATACATTAATAAACAATGTTAAAAGCAAGGGGCAAAGATGACTACCTTGTGGTACTCCGGAAGTGACCTGAACCGATTTAGAGACTAGTCCTTTAAGAGATCTTTTGAGATCTCAAACTTAGATAATTGGAGATGCAAATGATTAATTTTTTTGGGAATCCTAGAAGATGAAGTTTGTGAAGTAAAAGAGAATGATTAACGGAATCCAAAGCTTTACTGAAATCGGTGTAAATAACATCTGTTTGCATTTTATTTTGAATATAAGTGAAATAAGTGAATTCAAGTAAGTTAGTGGTGAAAATTATAGATCTACAAAGATGTTGTAGTTGAGAAGTTATTAATTTCTCAAAAATCTTAGGAATAGCAGACAACTTGGAAATACCTATTTAGTTCTGAACGTTATACTTGTTTCCTTTTTTATGGAGAGGAATAATAAATGATTCTTTGGACATAACAGCAAAAGGGCACAGCTTCACGAGCAGATTAAATAGCTTCAGCACAGTACCTAAGCACGCAGCCTGGTACTCCATCAGGTCCTGGTGAGAACACTGGCTTCTTGGCCTTAAGATTACTTAACAGCGAGCTTTCCGTGATCAAAGGCCCCTAAATGGATAAGGATGAGGCGAAACCAATTGAAAATTTGCTGAACTATAAGTTGTTTAAAAAAACTCAGCATATATTTCGACGATGGCCTGATCTGAGTAAGCTGTCGTTTTTCAAAAAATACGGTTGATGGAAGTTTTGATGATTAACGCTTCGCATTAACGAAGCTATTAAACTTTTTAGGATCCCGCTGAATCTGTAACCTGCAACTTCTAAGGTAATCCTGGTAGCATTGGTTATTCAGGACAAAGTTGGATCGAGCAATCAAGTAGTTAGAGAAATCCAAGAAAGAGCCAGTTTCCTTGAACTTCTTGTACAATTTTTACTTTTTTTTCATGCTAGTTAATTCCCTTATAAACCAAATCGGTTTCTTAGAACTACGTGAATTACGAACCGGGACACATAAATCAAAGAATGTGTTTAAAGTTGAGTATAAAATCGTGATTGCACTTTTCAAGTTCCTACACCTGTAAAGCTGGGACCAGTCAGTCTGGGATAAGAGCTGAGTAAGTTTAATAAAATCGGTGTTCCGAAATTGACGAACTCGCTCTAGAGGTAAAGTACGTGGGCTCATCACCCGGATATTAACCTATCAACACTTCCAAAGTTGGGTGATATTGATCTTCAGGAAAGGATAAAGGCTAAATACGGGAGACAGATAAGAGGGAGGGATCCAAAACGAAAATAAGATCAAGCATTTTATGTTGAGAATTGGGGATAGCAGTGATTTGACACAATGACAATATAAGTTATCAAGAAAATCATGTTGGGTCGTGGGAGTCAATACATTTGAGTCTGCACTAGAAATTCAAGCAGTCCCAGCCATATTGAAATCGCCAAGAACAACAAGATTATCACGAACAGAAAGCATAGCAGCATGATATAGAGTGTATAGCAGAAAAATGCAAAGAATACACATAATTGTCTGCAGAAGGGGGAATATAAAAACATATAAAATAAGAAATCAAAATTAAAATTAATTGAATATTTGGATGACTACAATTAAAACACATATATGTATAAGTGACTAGTGCCATACTTAAAAAGCTTTAGCTTATAGCACTAGGATGAACGTTTAATAAATAAATAAAAGGCTAACACCACGAAGGCTCACTTTGACAGCAACAAATTCTATATCTACATAACTATCTTCTTTTACTATTTCTGAAGATAAATCAGCATCAACAGCAATAAGTACACCACGATGAGGAGTGCAATCTCTTCTATATATGGAAAATTTGGTAAAAAGAATTTGAGAATTTAGGATGTCGGGCCTTAACAATGTTTCAGAAAAGGCAATGACATTAAAAGTAAAAGATATGCTATTTAGGTAAAGATTACTAAGTTTACTACAAATACCTCTTACATTATCTAACTGATAGCCCAGTGAATGGGAGGATGTTAGTTTGTTGTGATATCAGAGACCGTAGGAGCTGGATTTGACCTAGCAACTATAGAGGGGAGTGCAACCGGAGTTGCATTTTTCCGATTTTTTCTTTTTCCAGTGTATTCTTTTATAATAAGGTTTTGCTCAAATGAATTTCGGAAAAAACGTAAATTTAAATTTTTCCACCGTAATATTGACTTCAGATTTCGCCTGAATAAAGGCCTTGACATCATCAGATGTAGATTGTTTCAGAAGCAAGTCCAGAAACAAACACCTACAAGGGTCTTAACATCAACTGCAGCTGTAACTCCAGGTGGAGCTATAGCCTTAATTGAAAGACCATTTGACTCGGTAGATATACTAGAAATAGTATGTTGATTTGCAACAACACTGCCAGCATTCGCCGAGGCAGAAGTTTCTTTGGGGTCAGTAGGAACAACATCCATGGGTATGGCGTTGCTTTCTTCACTACTGACTAATATTTGGGGACACGGCGATGAAAAATGTATCAGTGATGGAGCGGATGTAGTAACTGTGAGTGTAGGGACTGAAAGCTCATTAGGGCCAATTGACAGCCTATGATTGGCCTTTTTGCGCTTAGGGGACTCATTCAAAAGTTACATACCTTTGAACTCGTCACCCTCGCAGAGAAACCTTCGAACAGTTTTTTAAACCGACCGAAGATATCTCCAAAGCCCTTCTTGGTCTGCCTCATGAATCCCATCATGCCCCTTTCAACATCCCTGAAGAATTCAGAAGTCCACTTTAAGCCTGATTTGTACTCAATCAGGTCTATAATACGGCCGCTGAGGCCAGCGCATTTTGGTGCGCAACATTATCGCACAGCCAGCAAAAAACGAAACCCATTTTGAATAACAGACATTTTTTTTAAAAACAGTAATTAACTAAAACAAAAAAATATTAATAAGAAAAGAACACTACAAAAAAATACTTAAAGCAACAAATATAAAAATAGAAAGCAAACTAGGTTTAAAATTGCTGCTTACGACAACAACGAATAACAGAACGGCGCGAGCGCGACGACCAAAATTAACACCAACGGAACAGAAAAGCGCGGCGCCCGCCAAACACAAAATAAAACGTGAGCGCGGGAGAGCGAGAGCAAGCGCGAGCGCGAAAATAATCAAAATGGTATAAATACAATTACAAAGTGTTAGCCACAGCAATGCATTTGCACAAGACAAACATTCTGGAATAGGCCTGACAAAAGAAACATACAGTAGTTTGGTGGTGTAAGGATCGGTGATATCCTTTGACCATCTGTTGATAAAACAAAGGACACCCATGGCTTTGTTTGAAATAACTGATATGTAGCAAAATATAAGTTCGGTACAAAGAGAATGCCCAAGTCATTTACTTTATACAACCGCTTTAAGGGAATGTTATCAATATGATAAACAACAAGTAAGAGTGCTCTAGTCGAGAGTGTCCCACTAGGAGATACCATGAACCCAGTTCTCACATTCATAATTCTTTATCTGCATTCATACATACAAACACACACACACATATACAAACACACGCTGCTACTGCGAACGTCATGCAATTGCTTTGCTTGTTCTTCTTCCATTGGCCCCAAACTATGTTTCATTCAACAACTTCTTTGTTTATTGTCCGATCGTAATAAAATTTGTAGGACATAAAGATGGCATACAAATGTGAGACTATGTAAAATCCGAAGGCTAAAATTCGTATTTTTTGATTTCTGGGAGATCGGGGGGAGGTATCAAAAAAGTGTTTAACCTTTGTATTCTATGGGAGAATATACATACTAAATTTGGTGCTTCTACCTCTTATTACCTCTAAGCTTTACCTAAAAAACACTGTTCTGGAATCTTTATTTATCGATTACTTTTGAACGGGTCAAGATACCGAGAAACAAAATGAGGAGATTGTATTAAGCCGGCAAAACGAAAACTTAAATTTAAATATGAAGTCTCTAGCTCTTATGAAGATTTTGAAAGATGATATATTTATTTTGACCTTGAAGTTAAATTTAGTAGCAACAAGCCCAGAAGAATAATCTACATCAAGTTTATAACGGATTTACTCCTTTACCATATTTTCCGTAGCCGATGCCATAAGACGTTATTCAAATACCGATTTAAACGGGGCTACAGCGGTAAGAACAGAGGGAGATTTAACAGAATTATGTTGTATGGCAAGTAAAACTGGAGGGGCAGATGTAACCAAATGGGCTGCATCTACTGAATAAGTAGCTAATGTCGCCATCATTATGCTTTTACCACTTCCCATCCCAATGGAAGTGCGCTGAGATTGTTATGATTGCCAAGTGTGGTAAGCCAGATCATCTGCCAGCGTCCTACCGTCCGATCAGCCTGCTTGCGATTCTGTCTTAAATATTTGAAAGAATATTTTGAAATATAATTCTGCCACTGATGGACGAAAAACATGGTATCCCTGATCATCAGTTCGGCTTTAGACGCTGCCATGGTATTCCGAAGCAATGCCACAGGATGCTGCTCGCTACTTATGCTGATGATACATCAATTCATCATGTGTCGAAAGGTGACCCAGACCTAATTCACTGCCGATAAGTCCTCGCAAATGACATTTTCTCTATGTAGACCCAGTTGTCCTCCGGTTCAGCTGCAGCGAGAAGCACATGTGAATGTGCTCGCCAAATGGCTGTTAGACAACAGCCTCGTTCATCGCCGTCTGAAGCGGTACCATCCTCTAGACCTACCGTTCAGAATACCAACGGAGAGATCCACAGGATCAGTGCATCAGTCATTACAAATATCAACAAATTTGCTTTTTGCCTGAATGAGGCAAACACATACACACACACATACAAACACACGCAGCTACTGCGAACGTCATGCAATTGCTTTGCTTTTTATACCCTGATCCCATTAAAAATGGGAAAAAGGGGTATTATGGTTTTGTGCAAAAGTATGTAACAGGCATAAGCAAGCATCTCCGACCCCATAAAGTATATATATTCTTGATCACTATCAATAGCCGAGTCGATTAAGCCCTGTCCGTCCGTCTGTCCGTCTGTATGAACGCACGTTTCTCAGAGACTACAAAAGCTAGAGACTTCATATTTGAAATATAAGTTTTCGTAGTGCCGGGACAAGACCAGTTTATAATTTTTTCCGATATCTCGTCCCGTTCAAAAGTTATCGATAAATTTCGATTCCAGCGAAGTGTTTTTCGGGTATAACTTGAAAGTTATAAAAGCTAGCGACTTTATATTTAAGTTTAAGTTACTGTTTTGCCGGCTCGATACAAACTTATAATTTTTTTTCGATATCTCAATCCTTTCAAAAGTTATCGATAAATTAAGATTCCAGAACAGTGTTTTTAAGGTATAGCTTTAAAGTAATAGGGTGTAGAGTCACCAAATTTAGTACATATATTCTTCTATAGCATACAAAGGTAAAATACATTTCTTTTTTTAGATACCCCTCTCCAATCTCAGAGAAATTTAAAAATACGTAAGGTATGGCCTTCGGATTTTACATAGTTGCACATTTATATGCCAACTTTGTGTCCTACAAATTTAGATCAGTCAATAAACAAAGAAGTTATTAACGATTCAATGTACCATAGTTTAAAGCCAAAGGAAGAAGAATCAAAGCAAATGTATGACGCTCGTAGCAAGCAGCTTTTGTTTGTATATGTGTGTGTGTGTTTCTATGTATGAATGCAGATAAAAAACTTCAATGAATGTAAGACCTTGGATCAGGGTATCTCCTAGTCGGGCATTCTCGACTAGAGCACTCTTACTTGTTATATCCTGATCCCATTAAAAATGGGGGAAAAGTTTTGTGCAAAAGTATGTAAGAGGCATAAGGAAGCATCTCCGACCCCAAAAAGTATATATATTCTTGATCACTATCAATAGCCTAGTCGATCTAGCCGTGGCCGTCTGTCCGTCCGTCTGTATGAACGCGCGTTTCTCAAAAACTACAAAAGCTAGAGACTTTATATTTAAAATATAAGTTTTCGTAGCGCCGGGTCAATACAAGTTTATATTTTTTTTTCGATTTATCATTCTGTTTAAAAGTTATCGATAAATAAAGATTCCAGAACAGTGCTTTTAAGATAAAGCTTAAAAGTTATAAGTGGTAAAAACACCAAATTTGGTACGTATATTCTTCTATGGCATACACAGGTTATATACATTTAATTTTTTGAATACCACCTCGAAAAATACGTAGCTTTAGAGCTTGACCATCGGACCATCATATTTAAAATATAAGTTCTTGTAGTGCCAAGTTATCAAGTACAAGTTTATAATTTTTTTTTTCGATATCTCGGCCCGTTCAAAAGTTATCGATAAATTTCGATTTCTGATAAGTGTTTTTCGGGCATAATTTGAAAGTATTAAAAGCTGGAGACTTTATATATGAATTTAAGTTATCGTACTGCCTGCTCCATACAAACTTATCATTTCTCAACCCGTTCAAAAGTTATCGATAAATTAAGATTCCAGAACAGTGTTTTTAAGGTAAAGCTTAGAAGTTATAAGAGATAGAGGCACCAAATTTAGTATGTATATTCTCCTATAGCATACAGAGGTAAAAAAAAAGTATATATATTCTTGATCACTATCAATAGCCTAGTCGATCTAGCCGTGGCCGTCTGTCCGTCCGTCTGTATGAACGCGCGTTTCTCAAAAACTACAAAAGCTAGAGACTTTATATTTAAAATATAAGTTTTCGTAGCGCCGGGTCAATACAAGTTTATATTTTTTTTTCGATTTATCATTCTGTTTACAAGTTATCGATAAATAAAGATTCCAGAACAGTGCTTTTAAGATAAAGCTTAAAAGTTATAAGTGGTAAAAACACCAAATTTGGTACGTATATTCTTCTATGGCATACACAGGTTATATACATTTAATTTTTTGAATACCACCTCGAAAAATACGTAGCTTTAGAGCTTGACCATCGGACCATCATATTTAAAATATAAGTTCTTGTAGTGCCAAGTTATCAAGTACAAGTTTATAATTTTTTTTTTCGATATCTCGGCCCGTTCAAAAGTTATCGATAAATTTCGATTTCTGATAAGTGTTTTTCGGGCATAATTTGAAAGTATTAAAAGCTGGAGACTTTATATATGAATTTAAGTTATCGTACTGCCTGCTCCATACAAACTTATCATTTCTCAACCCGTTCAAAAGTTATCGATAAATTAAGATTCCAGAACAGTGTTTTTAAGGTAAAGCTTAGAAGTTATAAGAGATAGAGGCACCAAATTTAGTATGTATATTCTCCTATAGCATACAGAGGTAAAAAAAATTTCACTTTTTGGATACCCCTCCCTGATCTCACAGAAATCGAAAAATACGTAATTTTAGAGGTATGACCTTCGAATTTTACATAGTTGCACATTAATATGCCATCTTTGTGTCCTACATATTTAATTACGATCAGACAATAAACAAAGACGTTATAAACGATTCAATGTACCATAGTTTGTGGCCAAAGGAAGAAGAAGCAAAGCAATTGCATGCCGCGCGTAGCAAGCAGCTTGTGTTTGTATATGTGTGTGTTTCTATGTATGAATGCAGATAAAGAATTATGAATGTAAGAACTGGGTTCAGGGTATCTCCTAGTCGGGCACTCTCGACTAGAGCACTCTTACTTGTTTCATATTATAATAATATAATCGTTAATAAATATGGTAAATAAATTAAATAGATAAGTTAATAATTAAAGCTAGTTAACAAATAAAAATAATGCATTTTATTCAGAATCAGAGCAATTTCCACACTGATCACGCCAATCTGCCCATTTTCGCAACCGACATGCCTCAACTATGCCTTCATATGGTACTTGGTGATCTGACCATTTTCAATATCATTTTCAACGTAACGATCATTTGGTAATATTTTTGTTACACAATATGGACCTTTGTACTTGGGGACAAATTTTTTAATTGTTCCAATCGTGGTATCAATGTTTCTTCAATTTTATTAGACGCCTCTTTACGAATTTCAACTAGATAGCGATTAACAATCAGTTTCTCATCTAAATATTCTGTCAAAGCATCAATATCACTACCTCCCTGCTGAACTCCAAATAATAGAACTGAGCGTAATTCTTAAGTTTCACAATGAACAGAATTGTTTACCTGCTGTACAGGTTCTGTAACTTTTGCTAAAATAGTTTTCAAAGTCCTATTCACTCGTTCAACCTGACCATTAGCCTGGGGCGAAGCAGTAGCTACCTTAACGTGTTCAACATTGTTCTCAAGTAGAAAATCACAAAACTCTAAAGACGTAAAACACGATCCTCTATCACTAATGATTCGACGAGGTCTACTATAGTTTTCAAAGTATTTACTCAGACATGCACAGAACTCTTTACTATTAGTTGTATTTAACGAAAACAATTTGACGAGCTTAGTAAAACTGTCAATGACAAGCAAAATATGTTTCTTTTTGGATACAATAGATGGAAGGGGTTCAAAATGGTCAATATGCAGAGTGTCAAAAGGCGCTGGTTTCTTTGGTATGTTATGCAAAGTTATATTTTTAGCATGACAATTTTGTATAAAGAAATCAACCTTGGCAATAATGTTTCTTTATTTCACTGACACACTTCTCCGTTCTAAGATGACAAAGCCTTTCATGTATACTTCTTATCAAATTTATTTCCATCTCTGAAGGGACATACAACTAGTTATTATTATCCGATTGTCTATAAACAATGCCATCATCTAAAGTAAAATTCTTGACCAGTCCATTTTCCAATTTTTCTTTCAATTCAATAATATTTTCATCTCTGTTCTGTGTTATCTGAAGCTGAAAATTAATGTCATCACTATATATCACTGCAATCAATTGGTTTTTATCAGCATATTCTGTTGTTGTTACTTTGGGCTCGTACTTAAATTCCTCAAACAATGGTATAGTATATCTACTTAGGGCATCAACATGTGTCATGTATTTTCCGCTTCAATGAACAAAAGTATAGCTGTAATTTTCAAGTTCTACTGCCGACCTTGCGAATCGTGCATTGATGCTGTTTCGATTCAATGTCAACGCCAAAGAATTACAATCAGTTTTAAATTTATTCAATGAATATATTATGGCTAAGGTTTCTTACTCAAAACAGTGGTATCCCTTTTCAGATTTTGTTGTTGCTTGCAAAAAATAACAAACCGGATGAAATCTGTTATCGCATTGTTTTTGCATAAGGATAGCTCCAAATTCATCGGAACTAGCGTCGCAATGTAATTCTGTTTCTCTTTCTATATTAAATAAAGCTAAAATGAAGTTTATACGTTTCTCCCTTAAAAATTCAAAAATAACACAACACCTCTCATTCATTTCATATTTTGCATCCGCCTTAATCAAATTATTCAATGGTCTCACTGCTCTAGAAAACCCAGGAATAAAGCGTCTAAAGTAAGAAAACAAACCAACGCACTTTTTCATTTCAACAGCATTTTTCGGAATAGGAAGGTGTTTAATTGTTGCAATATGCTCGTTATTAGAGCTTATATACCGAAACTGTGTATCCCAGGAATTTGATACTTGTATAGCAAAATTGGCCGTTGCTAAGTTTAATTTCCAATCTGTATTCCGCAAGAAGCTTAAGTACTTTACCTAAGACAATAAAATTATATTCAACAATTTTGGTACCGATTGCAATATCATCAATATAAACAATAACACTACCTTCCCGAACCTATGGTTGCAAGACAAAATTAATGAATCTCTGAAACACTGAAGGTGCACTTCTTAACCCAAATGGCATTCTTATGTATTAGTACTGGACACCTGGTGTGACAAATGAAGTGTATTGTACTGAAGTCTCTGCCACTTTTACTTGGTGAAAGTCCGATTTTAAATCAAGTAAAGAAAAATACTGGTTACCCTCCAAACTTTCCAGACAATCATTTATAAGAGGCAATGGATATCCATCTCTGATAGTGATTTTATTAAGCTGTCTATAATCCACACACATTCGTTTTTCACCCGTCTTTTTCTTGTATATGGCGAATTACTTGGTCTTAAGTGGCCCTTAGCTAACAAATCTTCCACTAAAGCATCCACTTCCTGTTTATCCTGGTAAGACAATCATCTTGGGCCTGAACAAATCAATGCGTCCGCCTGAAGTTTAATTTTCATTTCGTAATTATGGTCGATAGCCAGGATATTTTCAAAATTTAACATTTATCAGATCAATAATTTTGTTTCGATTGCATTCATTCAACTTTGGGTCAATATTATATGTCTCCAGATTGATGTTTAATATAAAGTCGCTAAGGACACTATTCAACACACTGTCCCAAAGTTGAAATTTTTCTGAACAATTTTTATTACCTGTTAATAAATTTTAATTTTTTAATGAGTTTTCAATAGCTAAGTTCTTATTATTAACACAAACAATACTCTCTTGTGCAAAATTTTCCTTGATAGAAAGATCGGAGGGTAGTGCCGAGGCATTTGAAAATTTCAACTGATTTTGCGGCTGCTGACTCAAGCACTGACTAGTTAAATCAGCAATTGGTAATCTATTCATTTTATTTTGTAATACTTTTTCAATTTTGTTTACAGACATCAGTAAAATATTAAATAAACTTGGAAATTTTCTGCCCAGAATCAATTCAGTTGATAGATATTTATCTGCCACAATATAAAACCATAACAATTCTTTAATTCCATTAAACTCAATATAAAGTTCAATATTTCCATATGCTAACTGTTTATCCAAAAGGATATAGGGATTGATTTGGTTGAATGACAGCACATAAACTGTATTCGGGTGTATCGTCGCAACTAGCACTTGAACTAGTTGGACTTATCGGAGAGGTTGACTAGAGCCAGAATTACCTTTGGTAGGGTTCTGGTCTAGTAAGACGAGTAAAGAAAGAATTACCACTGGTGGGGTTCTGATCTAGACTGATTTTATTGATATAATGCATGATTATTTATAGGTAACAATTGGTGATAAAATATGCTTATTACTAATTATTGGATATGCAGTGTGTTTTAAAGTGGGCCATCGGTCAGCAAATATGACGGTTTGCTGCACTCTGAGTGTCGATCGCATAGTCAGCAGAAAGCGTCACCGCTGGCGGACTGGCATACTGCCGAATGTGCAGAATGACTAAGTCAGCAAATGTGCTCACGTAATGTGTTTGACCTGCCCTAATGTATATGAATTTTGTGTATTCTGTTTTGTTACATAGTTTGTGTGTGTTTGTATTACATAATTTGTTTGGTGTGTATATATTGCATTATTTGTGACTTAACATTCTCCCGGCCGTTGAACAGGTGTTCAACCATCGCTTATGTTGAAAACAAACCGGCGTGGAACGGGTGTTGCTGCTGAAGAATTGCAGATTTCTTCTGAGGGAGTTGCTGCTGGTTTAGGCTTCCATAACATATGTCTCTTTCGTATGGCGTATGCAATGAGCAATAACAACGACATTGTCAAGGCAATGTATGAAGCAACGTGGTGGTGTTGCATCGTGTCTAGGCGATGTGGTAACGTCTGACGTCTAAGTGCTGCCAAATCCCTTTGTAGGTCGTCAAGCTCCTTGCTTCCTTGTTGGATGGTTGCTTCTATGTTTGTTGCTGATGGTTCCATAGGCTGGCTGACGTTGCCAAAGTGAGCGTACGTTGTTTTTACTTCGCTGATTGTTGTTCCAAAGGTGCTGATGCTTATCTCTGCATTGCGTGCTGTGCATCCGGTGGAGAGTGATAACAGGCCAGTTCCTTCAAGACGTACAGTTGACGGAATTCCGCTACAGACTGCCTGAAGCTCCATTGCAGTTTGTGTCGCAAAGATCCATTTGTTAGGTTGGTGGGTTTTTGACCACACCAAGTGAGTTCTTGTGTGCGTTGTCTGACACAATGTGTTGGACTTGTTGTTGAATAGCTGGAACTCGCAGCGATTGTCAACATTAAATACGGTTTGTTGATCAAAGCAGATGTATTCGTCCTGTGGTAGCATCAAGCATCGTCGAAGATCATCCGGTGTGAGACCCATAAACTGATCTCTGTGCTTGTTGACTGCTAGAATTGGTGTTTTTATTTCAAATAAACTCCAGCTGTTTGATTCCCATACCGGGATGGGCACGATGTTAAAGACTTCTAGCTGTGATGTTGATACTAGAGGCAGTGTCACTCTAAAAATCACATGTGTAGTTGTCGTGGTCCCCTCAGCTCTCATGATTCTGTATAGTTGAATCACATTGGGTGTAGTGACAGGCAGCATTTGATCAGGTGGTAAATGATCCCGGATTTGATCAAGTTGATCTCTTAATTGATCTGGAGAGATTAATATCGGGCTGATAGTGTGGTGACGGATGCCGGTTAGAACATCTAGTATTTCCGACTGCATGCGTTGTAGACTTGCTGCTAGTAATGTAAGTTGAGTTGCTAGTACCATGTATGCTTGTGATAGATGGGCTCCGGTGTATTTTCCCCTCTGCTTGCTGATTATCTCCACGTGTTGTTCCAGTAGTCGAAGTCGATTATCCGTGGCAGATTTGTCCTTCTTGACCACATTTATGGTTGAGTCGACAATTGACGTCTGGTTCTGGAGTAGATGTAGCAAGAACTCTTCATTGGTTTTGACATTCTCGATAACTTCGGTCATCTGTTGTGCGTAATTGGAGTCCAGTACGCCAAAGAGACTGTTCGCAAGATTACCTACTATGTTGAGTGGTGATCTGCGTTGTCGAGAGTTTTTCATTAGCACATTTTCTGACTGTATTTCCTCGTGTAGGTGTTGAAAATGTTGAAACATTGATCGACATGCTTGAACATTTTGTAATTCAGGGCACATGTGTCCGAGCTCTGATATGCCTGAGGAAAATGTTTTCATGTCTCTCCAATATGGCTCTAGGTCATAATAAATGATTATGGTCCATTCTGATATAGCCATTTTCGTTGTGCCAAGCCGTTCGTAAAATATTCCAGGTTTGTTGGTGAATGGTGTCACGGTTATTGGTTGTGAGAGTGCTAGTGGCAGCATGATCATCAGTGCTAGTAATAGTGCTGATATTGGTGGTGACATAGATTTCCTCCTTCGTATCGGTGGCTCATCAGGTTCCGTTGTATCCTCCTGGTCGATGGGGCGCTTGGGTGCCACATTCTCAGCAAATAATGGCGCCAGCCGAGTTACAGGACGTTTGTATATTCCTGATGCCGTTTTTACATCCACTACTCGTATGAAATTGTCATGACCAGGGTACGTTTTGACAATGCGACCTATTGGCCATTTCATCACCGGAACATTGTCCTCCTTTACCAGGACCAATAATCCTTCTTAACCGTTTGGAGCCACGGTCTTCCATTTGTGTCGAGCTTGCAATTCTTGCAAGTATTCTTGTGACCATTGCTTCCAGAATGAATGCTTTATTCTGGAGATTTGTTCCCGGCGCTTAACAAGTGTCTTCCCGCCTACATCGATGTTTGCATCAGGAGCGGCTGTTAATGGTTCTCCAATTAAGAAATGCCCCGGCGTAAGTGCCGTTAGATCTGTTGGATCATTTGACATTGGGGTGATTGGTCGGGAATTGAGTATGGCTTCAATTTCGATGATCACTGTATTCATCTCTTCGAATGTTAGTGATGCAGTATTCGTGTTGCTCACCAGCAACTTTTTTGTGGACTTTACTGCTGCTTCCCAAAGGCCGCCAATTGACGGTGCGCGAGGAGGGATGAATTTGAAAGCTACTTGCCTTTTGCTGCAATGCTCAATAATTTTCTTTGTAGCATTCTCCGAGTAAATGGTCGATTCCAAATCCTTGAGCTGATTGTTGGCACCAATGAAGTTTGTGGCGTTGTCGCAATGAATCGTCTGACACTTCCCACGACGACCAATAAACCGACGAAGTGCTGCTAGGAATGCATCTGTTGTTAGATCACTGACTAACTCCAGGTGTACTGCCTTTGTGCTGAAGCAGCAGAATACTGCTATGTACGCCTTATCTGGCCTCTTTCCTCGTATCTTATGGTGAATCCAGAAAGGTCCACAGTAGTCTACGCCAGAGCTGAGGAAGGGTCGAGCCTGGGTGACTCGTTCAGCAGGTAGATCACCCATGATTTGATGCATTAATTTAGGCTTGGCTTTGGTGCACTTCACACAGTTGTGTATAATGTTCCTGGCCATGGACTTATCCTTGAGAATCCAGACTTGTTGTCTTGCGATGGCTCTTAATGCTTGGGCCCCGCAGTGCATGTTGCTTTCATGGAGGTCTATTAGTAGCATCTTAACAATCGGATCATTGTATGGCAACAAGATAGGATGTTTAGCGTTATATGTGAGTGGCGCATGCTCCAATCTACCGCCGACCCGAATGAGGTCATCTGCTCCTAATATTGGTGCTAGCGATATGATGGGGCTCTTCTTGTCTACATATCTGTAGCGCTGTAGTTGCTTGAGTTCTGCCGCAAACTCAACCTGTTGGACGCTTCGAAGGATCACGGTGCGTGCGCGATCCAGCTCTCCCATGCATAGAGTAGTAGTGCTTGCTCTGTTGTTCTTGTAGCAAAAACGCAACATGTATGCTACAATGCGTTGTAGCTTGTGGAACGAATGGCTATGTCTGCAAGTATACAGCTCTTCTCCAATCGTCGTGTGTGTGATTGGCAAACTCACATGTTTCGCCTTGCGTTCGAGGTTGATCGGAGCCACGATTGGAGAGCTTGTCCACCTGTCCCGTGGTCCATGTAGATATAGGGGTCCATATAGCCATAGGGTATGATCTGCCAATCGCCGTGCTGAGATTCCTCTTGACAGCACGTCAGCTGCATTATTTGCCGATGATACATGTCTCCATTGAGTTTGGTTTGTTAGCGCTTGGATTTTGGCTATTCGATTTGCCACAAATGTGTGGTATGTAGAGGCAGCTGCGTTAATCCAGGCCAGCACCACTGTAGAATCAGTCCAGTAAAAACCTGCTACTGTCTCTGGGTGCATGTGAAGATCCTTGCGAACTCTGTCGGCGAGGTCTGCACCGAGGAGTGCTGCGCACAATTCTAGCCGAGGAAGTGATTGCTTGGCTGTGGGTGCCACACGAGACTTTGAGCACAGCAGGCGAACTGAGATTTGTTTGTTTTTGTAGGTGGCTCGCACATAAACTGCCGCTCCATATGCTCGTTCCGAGGCATCAACAAATGTATGAAGTTCCCTGGTTACAGGAGTTTTGCCATCATAGACGTGCCTGGGAACCTGCATCGTGTTAAGGGCCTGCATATCCTCACGGTAGTCCTTCCATTCGTTTTGAAGGTGTGTTGGCAATTCGTCATCCCAGTCCAGTTTTGTTTCCCAAAGACGTTGCATGAAGATTTTTGCCTTGACCACCACTGGAGCAAACAGTCCTAGTGGGTCAAATATCTGAGCCAGTTCTGAGCATACTACTCTCTTTGTAATACGTGTGGCTTGGCTTCTTTGCGTTCGGCCACAGAGCTGGTCCTTTTTGGGCATCCAGATAAGGCCAAGTGTTGTAATGCTGTAGTGCTCCAATGCTTCGCCTAGTGTCAAATTGCTGACGATGTCCTCCTTAGAGATTCCTTGTAGAAGATGCTCATCGTTTGAGCACCATTTGCGAAGTTTGAATCCTGAAGGCTGCAATATTTTGATCAACTCCTGTTGAATTTGAATCGCTTCAGCGATTGAATCTGCTCCAGTTAGACAGTCGTCCACATAAAAGTCCTCCTTCAGTGCTGATGATCCTAATAAGTATTTGTCCTTATTCTGTATGGCTAAATGGTCCAAGCACTTGGTGGCCAGAAACGGAGCTGACGTTGTCCCATATGTGACAGTCTTTAGGCGATAATAGCGAATGTCTTCAGCTGAGTTTCTTCTCCATACAATCATTTGATGGAACTGGTCAGCTGGATTGATCCACACTTGGCGGTACATCTTTTCAATGTCTGATGTGAAAACGTATTTATGAGTCCTGAAGCGGAGTAAAATCGACATTAAATCACTCTGAACAGTGGGCCCTGAGTGTAAAATATCATTCAGAGACTTCCCAGTCGATGTTTTGCATGATGCGTCAAAAACGACTCGTAGTTTGGTTGTGGTGCTCTCAGGTTTCAGCACACAGTGATGCGGGATGAAATAGTGACCCTCTGGAATTTGTTGTGCTGTCACTTGTTTCATGTGTCCCAGCTCTTCGTATTCATTCATAAAATCCACGTAACCTTTCCATGTTTCAGCCGTGGTTCTTCGTTCCAGTGCCAGAAATCTTTTAGTAGCAGTTTCAAGAGAGGCTCCCAGGGCTGAAGGGTATTCGGCAAATGGAAGTTTAACAATGAACTTGCCATCTGATGCCAATTGGAGATTTTTCACGAAGTGTTTTTCGCAGTGGGCCTCAATAGGTGTACGATGCCTTTCTTTGTCTTCCATACTATCCAGTGTCCAGAACCGTTCCATTAGTGCATTCGTTTCTTCGTTCGTTGTGACTGCACATATGCGGGATGCCTTGTTCTCGGAGTTCAGTTTTCCAGCGACGACCCATCCAAGTTCCGTGTTTTGAAGTACTGGTCCGCCGGGCCGAATCTTATGTTGATTTGGAAGTAGCATTGAGTAGTAATGCTCAGCACCAATGAACATGTCTATCTTTCCTGGTTTGTCGAATTGAGGGTCTGCCAATGGTATATTGTTGGGGAATTCCCAATTTGTTGGATTAAATGCATGTGCAGGTTGGTCGGCAATGATGTGTGGTAGGACGAAAGCTTCGATCCTTTGTGTAAAACCACTGTGAAGTGATTTCAGTAGCACATTTACTCGGGACGTGCTGGTTTTTGAATGTCCTCCAATTCCTTCTATGCGGAGTTTGGTGTTGTGTATTTTGAGTGATAGCATTGATGCCAAGCGCTCAGAGATCAAATTTATTTGTGACCCTGAGTCTAAAAGTGCTCTAAAATTGCCGGATTGTCCGTGGCCAACAGATTATAACTGCTGGTGCAAGCTGATCCTACGGCTGGTGAATGTGGATGTCCGGAAGGTGTGGTTTCCAAGTGCAACAAAGTTTTGTGTTTTTTGTTACATTTGAAACAAGTGCGGCCTTGGCATGCATTCGCCTTGTGGTCATGTCTGAAACAGTTGACGCACAATTTTTGCCTTTGAACCCAGTTCAATCTTTCGGACACAGATTTGGCCCGAAAATCATCGCATCTGAATAGTAAATGATTAGCCTTCTTGCAGTACAGGCAACATGGTGCTTTTCCTGATGCCGCAGAGGCACATGTGGTGTCCTTTAAATCCTTCCTTGATCCTTGAGTCCTTTTTCCAGCGCCTAACACCCTTACTCGTTGCTCTAGGAATTGGAGCATGGTGTCTAAGACTTGTATGTCCTTCGAGCCTCCCAGAGACTGCTCATAGAGAGTTCTGTTTGTGACGTCCAATTTATTCCGTAGAATGGCGATCAGAATCGGATCCCAGGTGGCTGTATCTATTCCTAACCCCTTTAGAGATGCGAGGGATTCAATTGTGGTAATGTAGAGTTCCTTTAATGATTTAGCATCGTCATTGTTTATGTTTTGGAACAGGAAGCGGTTTAATACCGTATTTGCCACGTCTCTGGGGCTATTGTACTCATCCATCAATATTTCCCATGCGCTCAAATAGTTTCTTCCTTAAGATCGATATGTCGTTTTCAGATACCACATCTTTTGGACCTTGGGCATATTTGCCTCGTGCACCTTGCATGAAAACAAGTCAAAGAACTGGGTCCATTTGAGTATGTCCCCATTAAACTTCGGAATTTCTATGCTCGGTAATCGCACGGCTGGTGCCGGAGACCTAGCAGCTGACGTGTGCTGTGGTCGTGAATCTTGATATGTCATAATGTATGACCTAAGCTTGTTACGAGCTTGTAGGAAACGGGCTGGATCGTAACCAATTTTTTCTGCCTCCGAACCGCCATCCATTATTTGGTTATGCAGCTCTTCAATTGGTTGCAGATTGGTGCGCACCAACTCTATTATGTGCTTAGTTTCTGGGGATTGAGACGTCAACTCATTCATCATATATTCAAAGTCCTTGAGTCGATTGTTTATTTTTCGAATCAGGATACTTTGCGGAGACGGTGAATGCTGAGATTGGTTCGCTGTTGTGTGGAGTCTTTGAGGTCGCTCGAGGCTCGAGCTTCTTCCTGTCGTGGATCTGGCTGGAACATTTAACGTGGTGATTGCGCCCTCCATAGTTCCTGCTGCCTTGCTTGAATGCGGAAGCAACTGAGCGAGACCTTGCTTCTGACCAAGAGTGAATATTTCACGGTACTTGGTATAGCTTTGCTCGATTTGTTGATGTGTAGGGAAATAGCTGTCTTCGGCGGCAAGTTGTTCGGTTTGTAGGATCAAGACGTGGTTGGAATTAATTTGATTCCAAACTTCGTCCAATCGATCTCTTAACTTGGCATAGTATCCTTCTTTTGCCTTGCGCTCGTTGCCATCCTTTTTAAAGTTGCTAATCAACTGTTGTAGACTATCGAAAGCCTGTTGCTGCTCATGGAGCAGCGCTTCGAAGTTGCGATTGGCCATTTTTGTGTTCAAAACCTGGCCAAGTGATCAATTTATGTGATCTTGATAAGGTGTTGATGGCTTGAAGGATCTGTGTCGTCCTTGCCGTTTTGACGGATCCGTTGCAAGTCCTTTTTGTTTTGAAGGATCTGATGCGTGTCCTTTTGACGTAAAGGATCTGTGTCCTTTTTGTTTTGAAGGATCTGATGCGTGTCCTTTTGACGTAAAGGATCTGTGTCCCTTTTGTTTTGAAGGATCTGATGCGTGTCCTTTTTGTCTCTAAGGATATGTGGTTGCGTGTCCTTATGTACCGTGCAAGATAAGTTCTTCTGACTATAATCTTGCTGCCGGGAAGGAGCGCCAACCGTCGGGGTCACCAAAATGTTTATCCAAAAGGATATAGGGATTGATTTGGTTGAATGACAGCACATAAACTGTATTCGGGTGTATCGTCGCAACTAGCACTTGAACTAGTTGGACTTATCGGAGAGGTTGACTAGAGCCAGAATTACCTTTGGTAGGGTTCTGGTCTAGTAAGACGAGTAAAGAAAGAATTACCACTGGTGGGGTTCTGATCTAGACTGATTTTATTGATATAATGCATGATTATTTATAGGTAACAATTGGTAATAAAATATGCTTATTACTAATTATTGGATATGCAGTGTGTTTTAAAGTGGGCCATCAGTCAGCAAATATGACGGTTTGCTGCACTCTGAGTGTCGATCGCATAGTCAGCAGAATGACTAAGTCAGCAATTGTGCTCACGTAATGTGTTTGACCTGCCCTAATGTATATGAATTTTGTGTATTCTGTTTTGTTACATAGTTTGTGTGTGTTTGTATTACATAATTTGTTTGGTGTGTATATATTGCATTATTTGTGACTTAACACTAACAACTTAGATCCACTGATACCACGAAATTTAATTGGATACAGATTCCTTTCAATATTTTCAAAAAGCAATGTCTAACATCTTATAAGATTAATACAGCTACCCGTTTCGAATAAAGCAGAAAAAAAATTGAATCAGATATGGGCGCTCTTTCAGTGTAGAAATGAACTCTTACCGTATTCACTACAGGCATCCACAGGTCTTCATCGTCAGTCATCGCCGGAAGTTCACTAGCCGCAGCCACAAGCTGCGTAGTCTTCACCACTGCCTACTGGCAATCTCGTATTTTGTGCTGAGAGGAAACATGAGTTCTTCTCACGTCTAGGTGCAGAGCATGACGAAGAGTAATGGCCAATGCTGCAACAATTATAGCAGCGCACCCTGTCAATGCCACTAGTTGTTGTCGGAGTTGTACCCGCTCCTGTTACCAATGTTGTCTTTGAGCTCGATGAAATCCTCTGATGAGATGAACGGAAAGTTTTGTTGCGCAGTTCAATGTATCTGCGTGACAGTTTCTTAAGATGATCAATCGTCTTAGCTGGATATAATAGTGCAATACTAGAAGTATTATCTTGAAGGCCTTCTATGATGCATTTAACCGTCTGCTCCTCAGGAATATTCGCACGTGCCGCAATTTCTTGCATCTGAAGAATATATCCTATGACTGAAATCTTTCCAGGCATAAATACAGTTGTCTGTAACAAATCAATGATTTCGGACACTGAGAAGTCACGGCCGAAGGTCATGAGGAAGTTGTTCTTAAACTCATCAAATGTTGTTGATTTGATTTCATCAATCGACAGACGCAACGCAGCTTAAACAATTCGCTATCTTCAAACGCGCTGCAAAATTTCTTTAAATCAATGAGCCACTGATTTGCATCAGTACTGCAAAACATCTTGAACATTGGCACTGGAACCGCTTAATTTTTGTGTCAGTTCCGCCAATATGGTCTTCTTTTTATCAATTTCTATCGCAGCATCTAGCTCGATTTCATCTTTATAGATTTAAGGGCACTGTTCTTTCAATTTGGTCGACACACCAGTTTCCAATACGTTGGTGGATTACATAAAATATGCACAGGCAATTTATTGGCTTATTTTTATACCCTGATCCCATTAAAAATGGGAAAAAGGGGTATTATGGTTTTGTGCAAAAGTATGTAACAGGCATAAGGAAGCATCTCCGACGCCATAAAGTATATATATTCTTGATCAGTATCAATAGCCGAGTCGATATAGCCATGTCCGTCTGTATGAACGCGTGTTTCTCAGAGACTACAAAAGCCAGAGACTTCATATTTAAATATAAGTTCACGTAGTGGCGGGACGACACAAGTTTATCAATTTTTTTCGATATCTCGTCCCGTTCAAAAGTAATCGCTAAATTTCGATTCCAGACAAGTGTTTTTCGAGCATAACTTGAAAGTCATAAAAGCTAGAGACTTTATATTTGAGTTTAAATTAGTCTGTTCAATACAAACTCATCATTTTTTTGATATCTCAACCCGTTGAAAAGTTATCGATAAATTAGGATTCCAGAACAGTGTTTTTTAGGTAAAGCTTAAAAATTATAAAAGATAGAGGCATCAAATTTGGTACATATATTCTCCTATAGCACACAGAGGTTAAAAACAATTCACTTTTTGGATACCTTCCCCCGATCTCACAGAAATCAAATACGTAATTTGAGAGGTATGACCTTCGGATTTTGCACATTTATATGCGTATCTATCTTTGTGTCCTACAAATTTCATTACAAGCAGACAATAAACAAAGAAGTTATTAACGATTCAATGTACCATAGTTTGGGGCCAAAGGAAGAAGTAGAAGCAAATCAATTGCATGACGCGCGTAGCCAACAGCTTGTGTTTGTATATGTGTGTGTGTGTGTTTCTATGTATGAATGAAGATAAAGAATTATGAATGTATGCACTCTTGACTAGAGCACTCTTACTTGTTTTTTTTGTTGTTGTCAAGACCGATGTGAAGAAAATATTTGGCGCAATCGGATCGTATCCCACTTCTGAAGCTATTACGGAGGTTTCACTGTCTTTAGTGTTTATTAAATTCAATTACAATTAGCGTCGGCTCGTGGCGATGGCTGTCGATCCAAATCTCGCGAAAAGCGTTCCTTGACTATCGTACATATCGGTACTTACAAAGTATCGATAGTCGATCAGTGACAAGTTATACAATAGTATCGATAAGCGATTGGCTGCATACTTATATAGCACAATACAGCCTAAAAATATATATGTATGTATACTTAATGGGGTCGGCGATGCTTCCTTATGCCTGCTTTATACATTTGCAAAACTTCATGATACCCTTTTTTCCATTTTAAATATGTTCAAAATTTAAAAATATACCCACTAAATGGCAAAAAGCCAAATCCATTGTAAGCGAGCAACATCCGCCAAGGTGGTGGTATTTAGTGACATTACCGATACAATTTGTTTATGTATCAACTTTGTACACCCTTGACTGGCTCGCCGCTTATTTATCTATTCGCATGAGGGTCGCCTCAATTAATTATGTAAGCAGTTTAGTCTTGTCATCACATTTGTTGCTGTGATTTAACTTTGACCCCTTTATGGCTGCCCTTGGCTAATTAGGGGCTTAACAGTGGGGGCAATTCAAAGTTATCTTTCTCAACACTCGATTTATTTCGAAACGCTTGATTATTCGTTAAGACTGTATTGAATTTACAAAGACGCATAAGGTCAAGCCAATTTCTATGAGTGTTTTTCGCACTATTACTGTAAATCAGGCAAATTTAATGTAGAGAGTACATAATGAAAGTTTTATTTACATGGGAAACGCACTCAATAAAACTGCAGTGCAATCTTTGCAATTCGTAGTCAAAGTAACATTAATGCATATGCTACAGTCCCACTGTGCGGAAGCTGCTCTGGCGACGAATTGAGTTTCACTGACGAGCATCAGCAGTTGCTTCGGGCGGCGCTTATTGTGTAGTCGTGGTGCAGTGATTGGCCCCCGCATTTGCATAAATCGAGCAGCTAGCAGCGTGTCTTTGTATGCACTCTCGACTGAGCACTCTTACGTGTTTTAAATGTAATTTTAAACACAATGAAATTGTACATATGTCAATTTGATTTGGAGTTCTCATAGACTCTTTTTAAGCCTAAACATTTTTTATTTAATATAACTAAACAACTTATCGTCTACATATACATATTATATATTTCTTTGCAGATAAATTTCGTTTAGTAGAGAATTGCATCAGGTAATCACACTTGGCTCTCACCTGCAGAAAATTGTAAAATGTTTTGGTGAAGCGAACAGCTAATTTTTTTATATTGTAATTGTGCCAAGAATTAGAAAAGTGATTTTTGCTTCAACTAATACATTTAATAAGTGATTTTAATCATAATAGCAAGTGCATTTTGCACCGCAAAATGATGCCGCAATATCGACTCGACCTGTATACTGACGTCAGCCCAGCCACATCCAGTCACGCCTGCCCGCCACTGCTATACAACACAACCTCTGTATCAGCCTCAGTCACAGCATCAGCCACAGCAATAGTAACAGTAACAGCAATAGCTTTGACTTTAGCCACGGACTTCTATGGAAGGTCAAGCTAAAGACAAGGAACACAATTAGAAGAACTAGCGTCAGAAATTAAAACGAACATTACGAATAGCTTACAAGCAATTGTGACAAACGTATGTGACTGAGAAATTGCGGGCGTGCCAAGTAAATAGCGTATCAGAAGGCGTTTGAAGAAGTTACCTTTGGTAGGGAGACTGACGAGGCCACGCCTACGTAGTGCAACTGCCGTCATGAGGATAACAATCGCTTATTTGATCGTCATCATAGCCCAGCTTTATGGCTTGGTTCACTCCGCTGGTGGTAAGTAAACTTATGTACATATAAAGCAACATTTGTTTTTCGTCCTTTTTACGTACGTTTTAAAAAAGTATTTAAATGAAAATTCAAATTTTATTATTATAAAATAAGTTATTCAATAAATCAATATACAAATTAGGTTGAAATTCGCTAAATACTCAAAAATTATACCTTACATACAGCGACATAAATATATAATTTGAATTGTGAGCTCCAGCGATAAAATATTAGCTACTAGTCAGCTGAAAGCCACATATAAAGTATTTTGAATCTGTAATGATTTCTTAAAGGTTTACTTATCAAAATTAAACAGCTTTCGCAAATTGTACATTATATTCGGGGCGAAGCACCACACGTCTTGCTTTGAATGTAACAGCACATTAATTATCTTCTGCCTTTTATCACTAACACAGTATATGTTATTATTTGTTGTTACGGATGAAACGCAAAGCATGCGAATAACAAGTAAGAGTGGTCTAGTCGATAGTGCCCAACTAGAAGATACCCTGAACCCAGCCCATACAGTTATTTATAATTATTTATGTGCATTCATACATAGGAACACACACAAGGACATGCCGCTAGCTGCGAGCTTCATGCAGCTGCTTTGCTTCTTCTTCCGTTGGCCCCATACTATGTAACATTGAATAACTTCATTGATTTTTTTCGTAACGAAATTCGTAGGACATAAAGATGACACTTATATGTGTGAGTATGCTAAATCCGAAAGTCACACCTCCAAAATTTCTAATTTTGGGGGATCTAGGGGAGGTATCCTTCTTTACTTCTGTATGATATACGAGAATATATATACAAAATTTGGTGCCTCTTGCTCTGATACCTTTCAAGTTATGCTCAAAAAACGCTGGTCTGGAATCTGAACTTATCGATAACTTTTGAACTGGACGTGATATCGACTAAATGGAATAAACTTGTATTGACCAGGTCACACATATATTCCAAATATGTAGTCTAGCTTCAAACGGACGGACGGATGAGCAAACCGACGGACATGGCAAGATCGATTCTGCTGTTGATAGTGATCAAAAATATATAGACCCGTTTTAAACATGAATAACCATTTTTTGCTTGGGCCCATATTACACGACATTAATTTGTTCATTAGCTGACAAATTAATTTTGCGGAAATAGGTATTTTCGTAAGTGCGAGCGACACATTATGTCGATATCAATGCATTAAATTTCGATAGTCAATAGTTCTAATAAAAAACTAGTAAGAGTGCTCTAGTCGAGTGCCCGACTAGGAGATACCCTGATCCAAGGTCTTACATTCATTGAAGTTTTTTATCTGCATTCATCCATAGAAACACACACACACACATATACAAACAAAAGCTGCTTGCTACGAGCGTCATACATTTGCTTTGATTCTTCTTCTTCCTTTGGCTTTAAACTATGGTACATTGAATAGTTAATAACTTCTTTGTTTATTGTCTGATCAAAATGAAATTTGAAGGACACAAAGCTGGCATATAAATGTGCAACAATGTAAAATCCGAAGGTCATACCTTTAAAATTACGTATTTTTCAATTTTTGTGAGATTGGAGAGGGGTTTCCAAAAAGTGAAATGTTTTTTACCTTTGTATGCTATAGGACAATATATGTACCAAATTTGGTGACTCTACACCCTATTACTTTTAAGCTTTACCTTAAAAACACTGTTCTGGAATCTTAATTCATCGATTACTTTTGAAAGGATTAAGGTATCGAAAAAAAATGATAAGTTTGTATCGAGCCGGCAAAACAGTATCTTAAACTTAAATATAAAGTCGCTAGCTTTTATAACTTTCAAGTTATACCCGAAAAACACTTGGCTGGAATCGAAATTTATCGATAACTTTTGAACGGGACGAGATATCGAAAAAAATGATAAACTGGTCTTGTCCCGGCACTACGAAAACTTATATTTCAAATATGAAGTCTCTAGCTTTTGTAGTCTCTGAGAAACGTGCGTTCATACAGACGGACAGGGCTAAATCGACTCGGCTATTGATAGTGATCAAAAATATATATACTTTATGGGGTCGGAGATGATTCCCTATGTCTGTTACATACTTTTGCACAAAACCATAATACCCCTTTTTCCCATTTTTAATGGGATCAGGGTATAAAAATGAAAAATATCTCGAAATTTATTTTCTCAACTCACAGAAAAAGGAGCAATAAATTGTATTCAAAAAGTTAATGCAGTGGCGTGGCATATGTTGTACTTTGCCAAAAAATAGGAAAAAAAAACTTTGTTGTTTACAGCAGCGCTGCAATTATATATATTACTAGCATTTCCCGTCATGCGCTGCCACTACAATTTTCTCCGTTGCGGTTTGTTGTCCAGCTTTTAATTTTTCTTACGTCTCGCTTATGTTGCAAATAATTTTTGAGCTGATCAAATAAAAAATTCAATTAGTTGCACACAACATTTTTCCCGATATTTTCCAACTTTATTGTTCTTAATTTTTTGTTGTCTGACGAAAATTTAATTTTCATCCATATAACCTTCACCCACAATTTTCGTCCGAGGGGGGTAATTTTTTTAAAATGTATATACAGTTCTTAATTAATTTGTATAAATATCTATGAAAATAAGTTTGAGCCCTATCGGATGAAAAACCAAAAAGTTGGATACAACAATTTTCCCGCCATTATCCAACTATTGGGGTGGATTTTCCAAAATTTTAAAGTAATGCTCTTAATATTTTGTTATGTAGAGCTTTGAAAATCACTTTGAAGATAATCAGACGAAAATTTCATTTTCATCAATACAACCTTGACCCACCATTTTCCTGCAAGGGGGGTGAATTTTCCACATAATTATACAGTTCTTAAAAAATTTTTGTAATGATCTTTGAAAATAAGTTTTAACCCGATCGGATGAAAAACTCTAAAGTTGAATACAACGGTTTTTCCTCATTTCCCGAGTTTTCTGTATAGAAATTATTAAAATCGAATTAACCAAAATCGTAAGTACGCACCTTCAGACTAAGAGAAAACTACTGTGAAAATTTCAGCTCTCTAGCTCTTATGGTTTTGCCCTGAGCTGAGCACCATAAGCGTTGAGCCAATCGCCAATAGCCAAACGTAAATCAGGACAAACTATTTTATATATTTAGATAATATATGCTGCAAATGCTTTTTTGAGCAAACAAAAAAAACAAACAACAAAGTTTTAAGTCATATTTCTTTAAACATTAGCATCTACAAATAAAATATAAAGAAAAACTATAGTAACAAAATATTCATTATAATTCAAATTAAATTTATCAACAAATATTTTTATTTTATACAGTGGACTCTTTAGGTTCTACATGTATTCCGTTGAATAACGCTGTCGGTAATATTCCGCATGTCGCATACTTCCCCCGAAAACACTAATTTTGCTTTGTTCCCGCCATAAACCAAAAATGCGACAGTAGGACCGTTCAAATAAAGGTTCAAAATCCAATCATACGAAATAAGTAGCTGACTTGTTCACACATCGGCAATCTCACTAAATTAATTGTTCAGCTAATAAGCAAATGGACTTTACTGTTTCCTTGTATATTGCTTAATTAGGCTTCAAATTATTTTCAAATAGTATATAGGTTGGTAATAAAGATAATTGTTTAAGCTATAACTTTCCATCTGTTAAAACTATAGTAGCATTTCGTGTCCATCGTATCGATTTAGAATTCATACGCTTTACCGTCGTGTACGAAATTTGGCAAAGCGTTTGGATTCTGAAACAGTATGTGGTCAGAAACAACAAACAAAAAGCTAGACACTGACAGAATCACAATAAAAAGATTGCTTAGTACTAAGCCTTATATCTAATGTATTGTAATTGGCTGCTATAATGAAAAATGTTAAATCAATAAATCATCAACTTTAATCAGTCATTTTTAAGAGCGTTTTCAAGGAATTTCACTTAGTTAAACTGTGATAATTATCTTTTAGAGTTTTACATAACCACTCAGACTAGGTTGATTAGACTAATCTTCAAACTGAACTAAATCTATTTTTATCGTTCATTTAGGTCATTAGACTGTCAAATCGTTCAATTGTTCATGAGTCTCAAATACTTCGCTCGTTCAAATTTATATTATTTTTCAGTCTTTCACCACTTCTATTCTTGTTCATTCTTTCACGACTCATAAATCCCATCAACGATGGTAGATCGCGAGTCGTTTCAATGTTCAGTATGCCATGAGTTCGATAATCCTTCACCTGATTCCGATTGTAGTTCAAGCAAGATATCGTAAATCAATTAAGGGTGGTCTGCCCTTACATTCATTCATAATTATACCCTGATCCCATTAAAAATGGGAAAAAGGGGTATAATGGTTTTGTGCAAAAATATATAACAGGCATAAGGAAGCATCTCCGACCCCATAAAGTATATATATTCTTGATCACTATCAATAGCCGAGTCGATTAAGCCCTGTCCGTCCGTCTGTCCGTCTGTATGAACGCACGTTTCTCAGAGACTACAAAAGCTAGAGACTTCATATTTGAAATATAAGTTCTCGTAGTGCCGGGACAAGACCAATTTATCATTTTTTTTTCGATATCTCGTCCCGTTCAAAAGTTGTCGATAAATTTCGATTCCAGACCAGTGTTTTTCGAGCATTACTTGAAAGTCATAATACCTAGAGACTTCATATTTTAATTTAAGTTATCGTACTGCCGGCTTAACACAAACTTATCATTTTTTTGCGATATCTCAACCTGTTCAAAAGTAATCGATAAATTAAGATTCCAGAACAGTATTTTTAAGGTATAGCTTAAAGGTTATAAGAGGTAGAGGCACCAAATTTAGTACGTATATTCTCCTATAGCATACAGAGGTTTAGTTCTTTTCTTTTTTTGGATACTTTCCCCCGATCTCACAGAAATCAAAATACGTAGCTTTAGAGGTAAGACTTTCGGATTTTACATTTTTGCACATTTATATGCCATTGCTATAAATTTCATTACGATCGGACAATAAACAAAAAAGTTATTTACGATTCAATGTAACAAAGTTTGGGGCCAAAGGAAGAAGAAGAAGCAAATCAATAGAATGACGCGCGCAGCCAGCAGCTTGTCTTTGTATGTGTGTGTGTGTGTGTTTCAATGTATGAATGCAGATAAAGTATTATGAATGTAAGAACTGGGTATCTCCTCGGAAACTCGGGCACTCACGACTAGAGCACTCTTACTTGTTCTTCTTGCATTGGTCCCATACTGTGTCACATTGATTAACTTATTTGCTTATTGTCTGATCGTATTTATCCGGCAATATAAAGTCTCTAGCTCTGTTTGATTTTAGTCTCTGAGATCCGCGCGTTCGTATAGACGGATATGGCTAGATCGACTCGGCTGTTGATATTGATTAATAGCACTATATTACCATGTTAACAAAAAGGATGCATCCCGAACATCTGCAATCAATGTCTTATGTATAATCGGTCGCTAAGACCGGAACAAAAATCCAAAATATTTTCTCTGAGGCCGTTTTCAAAATAAACAAAAAAAACTGAATGTTTAATAATATATCTTCGACATTATTCTATTGATTTTAAAAAAAGTAACATTTCTCAATACAATATAAAATAACCTATAGACCACTTATGTATTAGTTTGCAATCGGATTATTCGTTTAGGCGCTATTTAGGGTTAAAATGGAAATTTTTCATTAAAAATGCCCATATTTCAATATGACCTAAAATTCAAACAGGTTTCAATAACAAAATTAAATTTTTAAAAATTTGTCTCCCGATTTTGACTTTCAGACCGATTTGGAGGTATGGATTTTATAAGAAAGAAAATAAAATTTGAGTCATCAAAATCATTTTCCAAAAGACAAAGTTATTATCATATAATAACAAATGTTTTTTTTATTGTAAAGATTCATAAATATATTGTGATAGTATTTATTAAAAATTTAGATAAGGTCGTTTTCTTGGGTAAAATGTCAGTTTTTCTTTTAAGGTACCAACAATAGTTACCCATTATTGCTGCATTCTAAATCCCTTGATAGCGACCTTCCATGATTTTTAGTTGCTGATGAAACGTCTCACCACGCTCATCACATTCATCCCCAAGATTATTCGGGAAGAAATCCAAATGCGAGAGTAAAAAGTGAATCTTTAGAGCAAGGGTGGGCAGCATAATTTTGCAATTGAGCCCGATAACAGCATCTACAACAAAAACCTTTATGTCTCAAGTCTGTCTTCATTTCTAATTTCACTATGAGCATAGCGACGGACCGCCGTTACTAAGCTTGTGCGTGGTTTTCGAGTGTCCCCTTTCGTCTGTATTTTCGTCAATGCACAAGAATAACGGACTGAGCTCCGTGAGCCATTATTTGCCCACCCTTGCTTTTGATCAACGCAGGGCCCAAACTATAAGATTTAGAGATGACAGTAGTTTTTTTCACAGTAGTTTCCTCTTAGAACGTAAGTGCGTACGATTTTGGATAATTCTATACTCAAGCTTGGAAAATGAAGAAACACTGTTGTATGAAACTTTTTTGTTTTTTATTCGATCAGCTTCAAACTTAAATGCAGGTAACCGAAATGAGTCTCTACGAAATGAGTCTCTAGCTTAAGACTCTATACGGGATAAAGTTGATCTGAATTCGCAGTCTCCAAGAAGACTTTTATTTGCGGTCCCACATAGATACCTTCTTTTACTTTAACGTCGGATAAATTCGGAAGTAGCGTTTTCAAATAACAAAAAAATCGCCATTCGCAAGGATTATATGATTGGCCTAATTCTTGGAATAATCCATCAATGCTATGATAAAAGCACACATTTTGGTTTTTCGAGTAGTATTTTGAAAAGCCCACGTGGCGGACTTCCTCCTGCAAACGTGATGCCAATATCTCCGACTTGTCTTTTAATAAATTTAAATATTTTATCATATCATTAAGTCCACACGCTGTGCAATGTTTTTGGGTTCCAGGTCGCTCCCACATGATTCTGTAGATATACATGACTCTGACATTTCTTGGTGTTTTTTGGCCAACCAGGCCGCGGAACCGAAAGTATTTGTAAACCTGGCTATGTGACAGAATCCACTTCAGGATGTATAGCTCCTTGAAAAGATCCTCAGCGTTCTACTATTGATGAGCATAAGAAGCATTCCACATTGGCTCTTTCCAAATTTCAGGTTTGTCAAACGACATGTAGTGGTTGAAAAGAAATAATTTATTTTTATTTATTTATAGGAACTTAACTAAAAGTTACAAACTTAAAGATAAGGGAGAGTTAAACTAGCAATAGCAGCTATGGCCTTCAGCTAGATAAAAGTTGAACATTTACTAAGTACTTATAATCTTGCAGTTGTTTTTGTTGTACTTATATCTTGTAAGTGTATTTCTTTGGTTCTTGGTATGTTTTTGTTTAATTAAGCAGCTTAAATTAGGTTGTATAGTTGAGTTTTGTTTAAGAATTCTAGAATTTTACATATGTTTGCGTTGTTAGGACTCGGAAGTATTTTTATCGGATCATCTTGTTTGAATATTTCCGTTCTGATGTTAGATAGTCTAGGGCAAATTTTAAGAATATGTTCTATTGTAAGCGGGATATTGTTTATGCATAGAGAGCAATGTTTTGATATACTGGGATCAAGGTAGTGTTCGTGGGTAAGGTTTGTGTGCCCTAAGCGGAGACGAATTATTTTTATTTGATCCAATCGGTTTATTTTGTTATGCGATATGTTATTTAAATAATCGTATGTGTGTATAATTTTCTGGTTTAAGTGTTTAAACCAATTATTGCATTGTATAATTTTGTTGTCTTGGTAAGTATTAAGTTGCTTTTTTAAGTTTCTGTTTATGTCTTTTATGTTAGTATTGGGTGTGTAAATTAGGGGCATGTTTATTGCGGTCTTGGCCCTATGGTCAGCTAGTTCATTTCCTTTTATACCTATATGCCCTGGAATCCATAATAATTGTATCTTGGGAGACAGAGATATTAATAGAGATCTTATTAGTGAAGGGTATGTGTCATTGTTATTTACATTTGCAATTGAGTCCAGGGCAGATAAGGAGTCTGAGCAAATGATAAATTTTACGTTTTTGCTTTTTAATAACTTTGCTGCTTCCAATATTGCTATTATTTCGGCTGATAAGACTGAAGAGTAGTCAGGCAGATTGCCATATTTAAGTGCATGGGTTTCTGTAAATATAGCGTAGGTTGTAATGTTGTGTTGTTGTGACCCATCAGTGAAGATAAACGTGGTATTTTTATTTTGTTTTTTAATTCGATTAAAGTGTCGTCTATAGATCTGTGGTGGTGTGAATTGTTTGCAGTGTTTTCGAAGAGAGGTGTTTATTATATTATAAGGTAAGAGCCAGGATGGCTGTAAGTGTTCAGTTCGCTTGGGTATGTATGGTATTTTTTCTTTTTTACATTTTTCAATTGCTCGATCTATAGATGAAGTTATTTTGTTCGTACGTGAAGCGTTGTGATGTTTTATTAGACTTGAAATAGGTGTGTCAGATGAGTTGAGGAGATTTTTAAATAGTTTTCCAGTGAGGAAGTCTCGTTTAAGTTAAATCATTGGTATATTTGTTTCCAAAAGCATGTTATTAATAGGTGTTGAGTTAAATGCTCCAAGTGATATTCGAATAGCAGAGCTAAATATTGTTTTAATTTTGTTTAAAATTGATTTTGGTGTAAATCCATAAATAACAAGTAAGAGTGCTCTAGTCGAGAGTGCCCGACTAGGATATACCCTGATCCAAGGTCTTACATTCATTGAAGTTATTTATCTGCATTCATACATAGAAACACACACACACATATACAAACACAAGCTGCTTGCTACGCGCGTCGTCAATTGCTTTGCTTCTTCCTCCTTTGGCACCAAACTATGTTACATTGAATCGTTAATAACTTCTGAGTTTATTGTCCGATCGTAATGAAATTTGTAGGACACAAAGATGGCTCATAAATGTGAGACTATGTAAAATCCGAAGGTCATACCTCTTAAAATACGTATTTTTCGATTTCTTGGAGATCGGGGAGGGGTATCCAAAAAGTGAAATGCATTTAACCTCTGTATGCTATTGGAGAGTATATGTACCAAATTTGGTGACTCTACGTCTTATAACTTTTAAGCTATACCTTAAAAACACTGTTTTGGAAACTTAATTTATCGATAACTTTTGAAAGGATTGAGATATTCAAAAAAAAATGATGAGTTTGTTTAGAGCCGGCAGTACAGTAACTTAAACCTGAATATAAAGTTTCTAGCATTTATAACTTTCAAGTTATGCCCGAAAAACACTTGTCTGAAATCGATATTTATCGATAACTTTTGAACGGGATGAGATATCGAAAAAAAATGATAAACTTGTATTGACCCGGCACTACGAGAACTTATATTTCAAATTTGAAGTCTCTAGCTTTTGTAGTCTCTGAGAAACAGGCGTTCATACAGACGGACGGACAGACGGACAGACAGACGGACATGGCTATATCGACTCGGCTATTGATACTGATCAAGAATATATATACTTTATGGGGTCGGAGATGCTTCCTTATGCCTGTTACATACTTTTGCACAAAACCATAATACCCCTTTTTCCCATTTTTAATGGGATCAGGGTATAAAAAGAGCATAATCAATTTTTGAAATAATTATGGCCTTAACCACTGAAATAAGAGTTTGCGTATTGCAGTTAAATCTTGGGCTAGCCAGACATTTAATTACGTTTAGGCTTTTGGATAATGATGTTTTTAGTGTATTTATATGTGAGTTCCAAGTATAATTCTTATTTATGGTTAATCCTAGAATTTTTAGCAATGCAACTATTGGTATTTGAATATTATTACGTGATATGTTACATATACAGTTATGTTTTCTGCATATATGCAAATATTGGCATTTATTTATTGATATGACTGCTCCCGAATAGGAGCACCAATTTTGTATATTTTGAAATAAGGAATCTAGATTGAAGTTTTCGTTTTTCTGTTTGGTGAAATTGATTATGAGGAAGAAATCATCGGCGTAAGCGCAAAATTTAATTTCCTTTTGTATTGCAATTATATTAGATAGTTTGTTATATGCAATGAGAAAAAGTATAACGGAAATCGGCGATCCTTGTGAGATGCCGTTTATCAGGGGTAACAATTTTGATTATTGTGAAGCGACTCTTACTATAAGTTTCCTTTTAGACATGAAATTTTTTACATATTCTATTATTTTTGGTCCTGTTTTCCATTCAATTAGTTGGTTAATTATTGTGTGTACTCTAACTCTATCAAATGCTTTAGAGAAATCTAAGGTGATGATTGAAGTATGTCTTTTTTTTTAAGAGATTTGGTTGTAAGAAAGTCAGCATATAGAAGACTTTCAGTAATAGATCTTCCTTTCTTAAACCCAAATTGATTTTGATATAGTAATTTATTATATGTAGCGTACCACCAAAGTCTCTTTGCAATAATTTTATCCAGAATTTTGGCTACACAACAATTAAGAGAGATTGGCCTATAAGAAGACACTTCTGTTTTGTTGGATTTGGGTTTAAAAATGGGAATGACTAGACTGTTTTTGTATGTTTGGTATGATATTCTGTTAAGTCCGGGCGTTGAGCCTTTTAATGATTGTAAGCTAGCTTTAAATTCTACTAAGGTGATTTCTTTTTCTATTATCTGTTCTGATAGTGATGTTGTATAGTTAATATGTGTAAGTTTGTTTTTGTTAACTATAAAGACTCGGCTAAAATTTTGAGAAAGAAAGATCAGACCAATAATTGGCAAAAGTATCTGCTATTTTTGCTGCAAGTTGTTATTATATGATTTGAAGGATTTGATATGCAGTGAATGCTTTTGAACGGGTTAAGTCCACAAAAACGCCTAATGTTGACCAAATTTTTGTTGTTGGTGTCGATGGCTCAATTTCGGACGTAAAAGAATGAGTGGCATATTTTTTACTGATTTTTAACTGCCTTTTAAAAAGGGCTTTGGCGCGTTTGTAGTTTATAATATTCTATATGTTAATGTTTCGCTTCAATTTTGTCCAAGTTTTGTTTTTGTTATTTCGTAGTTCGCTTATTGTACTATTCCACCAAGGTACTTTGTAGTTGGTTTTGTGGGGTGAGGTTTGCGGAATGCTGCTATGAGCACTTTGCAAAATAATCTTGTTGATACAGGCTGCTTCTTTGTTGATGTTTGTGCTAATTGGTATTTTGCTGCATATGTTGTTGGAGTGGTGGAAAAAATACTCCCAATTGGCTTCTTTAATTTTAAAATAGGGCCTGACATATTGTTGTGCTTTAGAGTTGGGAAATAGTGAGATGAGGATAGGAAAATGGTCACTTCCACAGAGGTCGTCGAACATTTTCCAATCAGTAAAAGGCGCGATTTCGGGAGAACAGAGAGATATGTCTATATGTGTAAAAGTGTTGTGGGTTGTAAAATGTGTAGGTGATTTGTCGTGTAATAAGATGTATTGTGATTGTTGTAAGAATTTTGACAAGATTTTACCTCTTCTGTTATCTTGTGGGGATCCCCAGCTGGTATGCCAACTGTTGAAGTCCCCTGTAATTATTGCAGAAGAATTTTGTGAATTAAGAATATTAACAAAATTTTGTTGAGAAAAATATTTGTTTGGTGGAATTGATATTGCTTTGATTCTATTTCTATTGCAACTGTTTCAAAATCATTATTGGTATTTAATTCTTTGAATTGGATTGATTTGTGGATAAGAATGGCTGCTCCACCGAAACGGTTAGAGGCCTCACTGGTTTTGATTGTGTAATTTTTTGGTACAGGTATGTTTTGGCAAGTGCTGTTAAAAATATGTGTTTCTTGGATAGATATAATATGGGGTGAGTGTTTTTTAATTAACATTATTAGCTTACTGAAGTTATTTATATAGCCTTTGATGTTCCATTGAACAATTTTGAGGGACATTTTGAGTGATATAGATTTTTTGTTTTTAGGTATTGTAATCATATGTTATATATTAGCTGCAGTGAGTTTGTTTATTATTTTGAAAGATGATTTCGGTTGGATTGACAGGCGGAGGATAATCGGCTCAAAATTGGAGTCAAATATAGTCCCCCGCCCGTGAGCCCAGCCGAGATCTGTACAAGTTTTGGGTTAATTATAATTATAGTGCGTCTTCTATGTCAGGGATATCATCTTCTGATGATTTACAATTTGTTTTGGGTTTCTTAATAGATGTCTTAAATTGAGGAATTTGTCTTTTTGTCAATTTTTTTGGAAGAATGATGACTTTTTTCCCTTTGTTAAAATGACTTATCTGAGTGGGTGGATCAATAAATCCTTCTAGGTCATCATTGTTTTTGATGTTGCGTTGGTTGGTTTTTTTAGTTATTGCCGTGGTGTTATTACTTGAATGAGGATGAGGTTTGTTTAATGTTTTTTTTTGTTGAGGTTGGTGTAGGTACGCTCTGTTTGGTAACAGAGGCGGCGGTTGATGTTGTTGTTGTTGAAGGTACGTTCTGTTTGGTAGCAGATGCGAATGTGGTGGTGGTTTTGGTGTTTTTCTGTGTAAATAGCATGTGCAGCTTTGTTGTCGACTCTAAGACGTGTTTTTATGGCAATTATCTCTTGTTCTTTAATAAAAACGGGACATTTTCTATCAAAAGAGGAGTGATCATTGACAAAAAATTTTTTTCAACGCAGTTTATGCAGTGAAGGCTGTTTTGGCATTGCTTCATTTCCTCGTATGCGCAGTGTTGTTTTTGTGCGCATGTTGTGCATGTTTTCTCATGTTTACACATTTTTTTTGTGTGTCCAAAACGTAAGCAGTTGTTGCAGCGTATCCAATGTAGTTATCTTCGGGAAGAATATGTAAGGCAAAGGTAAGAATAATAAGACCAGTTTCAACTTGTTGTTTATTTATCTTTCTTGTTATTTTTCTTACTGCATAGACTGATTAACTACTCAATTCTTTTAAAATTTCTTCCTCAGGGATAGATCTGAGATCATTAGAGTAAATGACCCCTTTGCAAAAGTTCAATGTTGCGTGTTCATAAGTTTTTACATAGATCGTGTTTGTCAATGAAATTAGCTTTAATAGTTTTGACGCTTGTCGATGGTCTTTATTATACCCTGATCCCATTAAAAATGGGAAAAAGGGGTATTATGGTTTTGTGCAAAAGTATGTAACAGGCATAAGGAAGCATCACCGACCCCATAAAGTATATATATTCTTGATCAGTATCAATAGCCGAGTCGATAAAGCCATGTCCGTCTGTCCGTCTGTATGAACGCGTGTTTCTCAGAGACTACAAAAGCTAGAGACTTCATATTTGAAATATAAGTTCTCGTAGCAGCGGGACGATACAAGTTTATCATTCTTTTTTCAATATCTCGTCCCGTTCAAAAGTTATCGATAAATTTCGATTTCAGCCAAGTGTTTTTTGGGCATAACTTGAAAGTTATAAAAGCTAGCAACTTTATATTTAAGTTTTTTTTCGATATCTCAATACATTCAAAAGTTATCGATAAATTAAGATTCCAGAACAGTGTTTTTAAGGTATAGCTAAAAAGTTATAAGAGGTAGAGTCACCAAATTTAGTACATATATTCTCCCATAGCATACAGAGGTTAAATACATTTCATTTTTTGGATACCCCTCCCCGATCTCACAGAAATCGAAAAATACGTAATTTTAGAGGTATGACCTTCGGATTTTACATAGGTGCACATTTATATCCTATCTTTCTGTCCTACAAATTTCAAGGGAAGAAGAAGAAGCAAAGCAAATGCATGACGCGCGTAGTCAGCAGCTTTTGTTTGTATATGTGAGTGTGTTTCTATGTATGAATACAAATAAATAACTTGAATGAATGTAAGACCTTGGATCAGGGTATATCCTAGTCGGGCACTCTCGACTAGAGCACTCTTTCTTGTTTTAATTAAAATCGTGCCATTTCTCATTTTCTTACACGTGTCCACTACACCGTCGCATATGTGGTCTATCATTTTTTTGATCAAGAATGGTGAAACATTCTCAAGAGTTTCGGGTTTGTTGTTTCCGTTGTTGTTAGTAGATGTGTTGTGGTTGTTGTTTATTCTCTCCATTATAAGATATTTTGGTCCAAATGAAAGGTTCATAGTTGATATGGTATCCGGTGGTTGCCCTAGTGTAGGGTGCATTTTCGTTTTGCTTTGTGCGACCGTTTGCTTAGGTTTTACTGTTTGTCTCTAGCTTTTGTAGTCTCTGAGAAACAGGCGTTCATACAGACGGACGGACAGACGGACAGACAGACGGACATGGCTATATCGACTCGGCTATTGATACTGATCAAGAATATATATACTTTATGGGGTCGGAGATGCTTCCTTATGCCTGTTACATACTTTTGCACAAAACCATAATACCCCTTTTTCCCATTTTTAATGGGATCAGGGTATAAAAAGAGCATAATCAATTTTTGAAATAATTATGGCCTTAACCACTGAAATAAGAGTTTGCGTATTGGAGTTAAATCTTGGGCTAGCCAGACATTTAATTACGTTTAGGCTTTTGGATAATGATGTTTTTAGTGTATTTATATGTGAGTTCCAAGTATAATTCTTATTTATGGTTAATCCTAGAATTTTTAGCAATGCAACTATTGGTATTTGAATATTATTACGTGATATGTTACATATACAGTTATGTTTTCTGCATATATGCAAATATTGGCATTTATTTATTGATATGACTGCTCCCGAATAGGAGCACCAATTTTGTATATTTTGAAATAAGGAATCTAGATTGAAGTTTTCGTTTTTCTGTTTGGTGAAATTGATTATGAGGAAGAAATCATCGGCGTAAGCGCAAAATTTAATTTCCTTTTGTATTGCAATTATATTAGATAGTTTGTTATATGCAATGAGAAAAAGTATAACGGAAATCGGCGATCCTTGTGAGATGCCGTTTATCAGGGGTAACAATTTTGATTATTGTGAAGCGACTCTTACTATAAGTTTCCTTTTAGACATGAAATTTTTTACATATTCTATTATTTTTGGTCCTGTTTTCCATTCAATTAGTTGGTTAATTATTGTGTGTACTCTAACTCTATCAAATGCTTTAGAGAAATCTAAGGTGATGATTGAAGTATGTCTTTTTTTTAAGGGATTTGGTTATAAGAAAGTCAGCATATAGAAGACTTTCAGTAATAGATCTTCCTTTCTTAAACCCAAATTGATTTTGATATAGTAATTTATTATATGTAGCGTACCACCAAAGTCTCTTTGCAATAATTTTATCCAGAATTTTGGCTACACAACAATTAAGAGAGATTGGCCTATAAGAAGACACTTCTGTTTTGTTGGATTTGGGTTTAAAAATGGGAATGACTAGACTGTTTTTGTATGTTTGGTATGATATTCTGTTAAGTCCGGGCGTTGAGCCTTTTAATGATTGTAAGCTAGCTTTAAATTCTACTAAGGTGATTTCTTTTTCTATTATCTGTTCTGATAGTGATGTTGTATAGTTAATATGTGTAAGTTTGTTTTTGTTAACTATAAAGACTCGGCTAAAATTTTGAGAAAGAAAGATCAGACCAATAATTGGCAAAAGTATCTGCTATTTTTGCTGCAAGTTGTTATTATATGATTTGAAGGATTTGATATGCAGTGAATGCTTTTGAACGGGTTAAGTCCACAAAAACGCCTAATGTTGACCAAATTTTTGTTGTTGGTGTCGATGGCTCAATTTCGGACGTAAAAGAATGAGTGGCATATTTTTTACTGATTTTTAACTGCCTTTTAAAAAGGGCTTTGGCGCGTTTGTAGTTTATAATATTCTATATGTTAATGTTTCGCTTCAATTTTGTCCAAGTTTTGTTTTTGTTATTTCGTAGTTCGCTTATTGTACTATTCCACCAAGGTACTTTGTAGTTGGTTTTGTGGGGTGAGGTTTGCGGAATGCTGCTATGAGCACTTTGCAAAATAATCTTGTTGATACAGGCTGCTTCTTTGTTGATGTTTGTGCTAATTGGTATTTTGCTGCATATGTTGTTGGAGTGGTGGAAAAAATACTCCCAATTGGCTTCTTTAATTTTAAAATAGGGCCTGACATATTGTTGTGCTTTAGAGTTGGGAAATAGTGAGATGAGGATAGGAAAATGGTCACTTCCACAGAGGTCGTCGAACATTTTCCAATCAGTAAAAGGCGCGATTTCGGGAGAACAGAGAGATATGTCTATATGTGTAAAAGTGTTGTGGGTTGTAAAATGTGTAGGTGATTTGTCGTGTAATAAGATGTATTGTGATTGTTGTAAGAATTTTGACAAGATTTTACCTCTTCTGTTATCTTGTGGGGATCCCCAGCTGGTATGCCAACTGTTGAAGTCCCCTGTAATTATTGCAGAAGAATTTTGTGAATTAAGAATATTAACAAAATTTTGTTGAGAAAAATATTTGTTTGGTGGAATTGATATTGCTTTGATTCTATTTCTATTGCAACTGTTTCAAAATCATTATTGGTATTTAATTCTTTGAATTGGATTGATTTGTGGATAAGAATGGCTGCTCCACCGAAACGGTTAGAGGCCTCACTGGTTTTGATTGTGTAATTTTTTGGTACAGGTATGTTTTGGCAAGTGCTGTTAAAAATATGTGTTTCTTGGATAGATATAATATGGGGTGAGTGTTTTTTAATTAACATTATTAGCTTACTGAAGTTATTTATATAGCCTTTGATGTTCCATTGAACAATTTTGAGGGACATTTTGAGTGATATAGATTTTTTGTTTTTAGGTATTGTAATCATATGTTATATATTAGCTGCAGTGAGTTTGTTTATTATTTTGAAAGAGGATTTCGGTTGGATTGACAGGCGGAGGATAATCGGCTCAAAATTGGAGTCAAATATAGTCCCCCGCCCGTGAGCCCAGCCGAGATCTGTACAAGTTGGGGTTAATTATAATTATAGTGCGTCTTCTATGTCAGGGATATCATCTTCTGATGATTTACAATTTGTTTTGGGTTTCTTAATAGATGTCTTAAATTGAGGAATTTGTCTTTTTGTCAATTTTTTTGGAAGAATGATGACTTTTTTCCCTTTGTTAAAATGACTTATCTGAGTGGGTGGATCAATAAATCCTTCTAGGTCATCATTGTTTTTGATGTTGCGTTGGTTGGTTTTTTTAGTTATTGCCGTGGTGTTATTACTTGAATGAGGATGAGGTTTGTTTAATGTTTTTTTTTGTTGAGGTTGGTGTAGGTACGCTCTGTTTGGTAACAGAGGCGGCGGTTGATGTTGTTGTTGTTGAAGGTACGTTCTGTTTGGTAGCAGATGCGAATGTGGTGGTGGTTTTGGTGTTTTTCTGTGTAAATAGCATGTGCAGCTTTGTTGTCGACTCTAAGACGTGTTTTTATGGCAATTATCTCTTGTTCTTTAATAAAAACGGGACATTTTCTATCAAAAGAGGAGTGATCATTGACAAAAAATTTTTTTCAACGCAGTTTATGCAGTGAAGGCTGTTTTGGCATTGCTTCATTTCCTCGTATGCGCAGTGTTGTTTTTGTGCGCATGTTGTGCATGTTTTCTCATGTTTACACATTTTTTTTGTGTGTCCAAAACGTAAGCAGTTGTTGCAGCGTATCCAATGTAGTTATCTTCGGGAAGAATATGTAAGGCAAAGGTAAGAATAATAAGACCAGTTTCAACTTGTTGTTTATTTATCTTTCTTGTTATTTTTCTTACTGCATAGACTGATTAACTACTCAATTCTTTTAAAATTTCTTCCTCAGGGATAGATCTGAGATCATTAGAGTAAATGACCCCTTTGCAAAAGTTCAATGTTGCGTGTTCATAAGTTTTTACATAGATCGTGTTTGTCAATGAAATTAGCTTTAATAGTTTTGACGCTTGTCGATGGTCTTTATTATACCCTGATCCCATTAAAAATGGGAAAAAGGGGTATTATGGTTTTGTGCAAAAGTATGTAACAGGCATAAGGAAGCATCTCCGACCCCATAAAGTATATATATTCTTGATCAGTATCAATAGCCGAGTCGATAAAGCCATGTCCGTCTGTCCGTCTGTATGAACGCGTGTTTCTCAGAGACTACAAAAGCTAGAGACTTCATATTTGAAATATAAGTTCTCGTAGCAGCGGGACGATACAAGTTTATCATTCTTTTTTCAATATCTCGTCCCGTTCAAAAGTTATCGATAAATTTCGATTTCAGCCAAGTGTTTTTTGGGCATAACTTGAAAGTTATAAAAGCTAGCAACTTTATATTTAAGTTTTTTTTCGATATCTCAATACATTCAAAAGTTATCGATAAATTAAGATTCCAGAACAGTGTTTTTAAGGTATAGCTAAAAAGTTATAAGAGGTAGAGTCACCAAATTTAGTACATATATTCTCCCATAGCATACAGAGGTTAAATACATTTCATTTTTTGGATACCCCTCCCCGATCTCACAGAAATCGAAAAATACGTAATTTTAGAGGTATGACCTTCGGATTTTACATAGGTGCACATTTATATCCTATCTTTCTGTCCTACAAATTTCAAGGGAAGAAGAAGAAGCAAAGCAAATGCATGACGCGCGTAGTCAGCAGCTTTTGTTTGTATATGTGAGTGTGTTTCTATGTATGAATACAAATAAATAACTTGAATGAATGTAAGACCTTGGATCAGGGTATATCCTAGTCGGGCACTCTCGACTAGAGCACTCTTTCTTGTTTTAATTAAAATCGTGCCATTTCTCATTTTCTTACACGTGTCCACTACACCGTCGCATATGTGGTCTATCATTTTTTTGATCAAGAATGGTGAAACATTCTCAAGAGTTTCGGGTTTGTTGTTTCCGTTGTTGTTAGTAGATGTGTTGTTGTTGTTGTTTATTCTCTCCATTATAAGATATTTTGGTCCAAATGAAAGGTTCATAGTTGATATGGTATCCGGTGGTTGCCCTAGTGTAGGGTGCATTTTCGTTTTGCTTTGTGCGACCGTTTGCTTAGGTTTTACTGTTTGTGTATGCGGGTAGCGAAAAGGAAAATAAGGAGTGATTTGGAAATAAACTTTGATAAGATGAACAAGTTGTTTCTTCCGCGTTCCAAATTGATCATCCGATCTCTTGCGATGTTTGTCAAAGACTGTGAGAAATAATAAAAGTTAAGATTGTATACATATGAACGAACATTTTTTTTTTTCTGACATCCACCTAGTTTAATTCAATATGCATGTATTGGACACTGCAGAGAGTATTATAATTTTGGTCAGAAGTTTGCTTCTCAACATAAATTTAATATATATTTTTTGATCAGGACGACAGGACGAGTCGATATAGCTTTGTTCGTCTGTCTGTTCGTCCGTCCGTCTGTCAGTCTGTTTCAATGAAAACTAGTCTCTTAATTTTCAAGTTGTCTTGATTAAACTTGGAACAGATGCTTATTTTTGTTGCACACAGATAATATGAACCAGCCGGGTCGGATCACTTTAGCATATAGCTGAAATAGGAACGATCGGTCGATCATTTTTGTTTTTTTAATATAACTCGACCATTATCTAAGCACGCTGAAAAAACTTCATCAAAATCAGACCACCATATCTTATCTTAGGAACAATCTGTTGAAAATTGAGCCGTTGTATAACCAACTTTTTTGTTTCTCAAGCACTCGGTATTCAAATTTTAATACACACACACTTGAAATGAGCACGGTAACGATTGACATCTCACTGACTGTCCATCTTATTAATTCATATATTTAAAAGTATTGTGTCCTTTCTTGGTTATGTGTATTTTGGGATGGTACACTGCTTATGAGTTATAGGTATTTTGTGGTTAAAAGTATGTATCCGTTTTGATACCTGCAAATGTACCTTACATTTAGATGTTATTGCTTTCGCTTTAATAAATGTTAATCAGCTCTTTTGCCAAATGTATCCGAATTGGTACTTGGAAATGGTTGGAATGAAATATTTCATTTAGGTACTAGTAAGCGACCAAAAAATTGATTAGGGTTCAATACGCCATGTGCTAAGGCCTACATAATAACGCTCCTATAGAAACTTTACTTATAAACGAATTGTAAATTTTTGGTTGTAAATCGATGAAATTGAAAAAAGTCTTCTCTTTAACCGCTAATAGCGCCTAAGCGAATAATCCGATATAAAGTTGATGTGTGGACGATTGATAGCATTCATTTTTCATTTATGACTCGATTTTACTTAAAAAATATATCTAAAATTTTCAGAATGGGGAATTTTTTTTTCAAGTTTGACTACCCTTTTCAAGTTTTCATACTGATAAGCACATAAACGCCCGATAATGGGCGTCATGCAAAAAATTAAAATTCTCATACTCAAGAGCTAATAACTTTCGATTTTAATGAAATGACTTATATTTTCTTGCTTATAAAACAACACATAGATCCCAATTGGGGGACGAATTTTTACGGGTATTATTTTGGTATCAAAGCCCGAATGAAATCTAGCTTATTTTTATAAAATTGTGTATTTTTGATGCAAAGTTTCCATTTTAATCGCAATGAGCGCCAAAACGAATGATCCGATTGCAATCTAATATATGGGTAAAAATGTATCACTCAATAGACTAATTTCGTTTTGCTCAAAATCCGCAATTATAAATGTTGTAATTTATGTTTCGGTTTAAGTGACCGATTTTACATAAGTAATTGATTACAAATGATCGGGATGCATACTGTTTTTAAAAATTTGTATTTCAAAATTTGACTTACATGACTCATGCTGATTCATCTTTCATAAAGCAAATGATCGCAAGTAGTAGAGAAGTGGCGGTTCTAGGACACTTAATTTATGGGTTTTTTAATGGGCTCACATGTCACCCATTATTTTTTTAATGGGCTTAGGGGGACCAATTAGCGAGGGGAAGGGAAACGGGTCCAGATTTTAGGGTGAGTTAAAGGTCGGCTCTCGTATGATTTCGAAGAGAATGGCAAGGACAGGGGAAAAAGGTCAAGATTTAACGGTGAGAGAAAGGTCGGCTATCGTGTGATCTCGAGGAGAAAGATAAGGACAGGGGAAAAGGGTTCAGATTTTATTGATCTGTGAGTGGGAATCAGGTGTTCTGCTATGTACGATTCCCTAGAGAAGGGGTGCCTTTGCTTGTTGACAAGTGAAGATCAAACAAATACAAACAAGAGCGGTGAAGAGACCATCCTTAATTTATTGTTTTTATGGTTTTGGGCTCACATTATCACAGAAGCCGCAACATTTTGTGTGGGCCTTGATTGTAAGAGAGTTTCACACAATGAACACACATTTTGCAGGTGTTCGCTCGTCCTGGACCCTAGGCAAAACCTGTTTTAGGCCTGGATTGAAAATAGTCAAAAGATCTTTACAGATGTGTGTGTGTGTGCTTTGATTTTTTTACCCCTGACCTAAAACATATGCGACCCATCTGCTGCTTCATGCTGCCTTACCAAAACCGGTTTTGGTCCTGTATTGAAAATAATCAAAATTCCTTTATAAATGTTGTGTGTGTGTGTTTTGATTTTTTCACCCCTGACCTAAAGCATATGCGGCCTACGTGCTGCTTCATGCTGCCTAGCCAAAACCGGTTTTGGTCCTGTATTGAAAATAACCCCTGACCTACAACAAATACGGCACACGTGCTCATGCCCCCTTCCTTGCATTTAGTATTTCACAATTAAATTAAATAATTGGAAATAGCTAAAACGTATATTGTAAATTCTTTAAATAAATACAAAATTTTGTAATATTGTTTATATTTATTAAAAAATGAAATACATGTATATATATAATAGTTAAAGCTAAAATAATAATAACTTTTTTTTATTTATTCATTCGTTTTCTTAACATTGTGTATTGTGCTACAAGACAATCCAGTTTTACTTTGCGTATCATATAGAAGTGACAAGCACAAGTATCAACCCCTTCTGTAGTTACATCCAAAGACCAGGGGCACGCTGTCAAATGCTCTCCAAATTTTGATGTCCTTAGATAAAAGTTCTCGTACTTTAAGAAATATTCACGATATTCCTCAGGTAATTTCTCGTGCTCAGGGAAAATCACTCCATCAAACTCAGTCAAGAAATCATCAATTTTCTTAACAATTGTTTTAAAACCAAATTTTGAAATAAGACCCATACTGCTCTGAACTTCTCAATAGCTGAATTACTACTGAATTAAATCTGCTTACTAAAATCCTTCTTATATTGAGTTCGTTCTCTTTTTTTGTCTATACTTAACTACATCCCTTTCTATTTCTCTTCCCATCTTTTTTGAAATTTCAAAGCATAAACGAGTCAAATCAATTTTAACATCATTTTCATAATATGCTTCTAGATCAGAAAGTTGTATATTATATTTCCCCATCCTTGAACATTTTGGTACAATATAATTATAATATACATTTCTGATTGGATTTTGTAAAATTGTGTTCCATCATAAGAATGAAGTAAAAAAAATTCCTAATCGTGTGAATGATCTCCATGACTCACTATCAAACTCAATTACATTACCATACTGATTTAATCTTAATATACATTGCTTATCCGTTTTTCTAATCTTAAAATGACACTTTACTGTACCAATTAATGGATGGTCAATTATTGAATCAGGCATCAATAACTCAAACTGTTCAAGCCTTAGTTGTATATATTCTTTAAATGTTAATAATTGAATTCATTCTTCTTTTTCAAATCCAATGAAATTGCACCTACTAGTTGAAAATCCACACTTTAATTTTAATTGTAGATTTACATAATACTCAAAGCCAAATATTATTTCATGATCTTTTCTAAGTTCAAGCGTGTCCATGTTGGTTGAAAAGTCAATTTAAACTAAGTTTATAATTAGGATGGGAATAGTATTTAAGGCGTAGAATATTCAGCATTTGAACTAGTACAATTTATTCGTCACCAGCAAAATGATCAAAGAGCTCACCTGTTCACGTTGACTTTCAATATGTATTTGGGAACGGGAGACAGATTTTTGTCAAAGAGTTGGTATTCATGCAAGGCGGCTCAGTCATACCTAATTTCTTTCACTTTAAACCACCCGACAATATTAAAAAGGTGGATGAAGTTACTAAAAAATCTCTTAAGATAAACAAGGGGTTTATAGATGGATTGGATTGGTCTGATGACGGTATATCATATTTAAGTCTTGGTGAAATATTGAAACCATTAAATAGTTTCACTACAGTTATTGTACGAGGAAGAGCTAAGAAACAGTTTTTAACCAATTATTTATCTACAAACATAATAGATTTATAACTTGATCAAAGTTTAACAAACTTTCCAAACTATTTTACTAATTGTAGAATATATTAAAAATCCACAAAACTCTTTGTATTCCTAGAAAGTTCTAAATATAAAATAAATGGAAATTAAAATTCTATAAAATTTCTACGAAATAAAAATACTTTTATTTATATATATGGAGATTATGGAGATTAAACAACAAATGAAATAGTTATTTACCAGGCTATCGGTTTTGTGGACCACGAACAAAACTTGAAAAGCGGTTAGAGCGTGGTGAAAAAGGAATAAACCCATTAGATGTTGCCTGCAGAGAGCATGATATAGCATATTAAAAACATAAAGAATTGAAAAATAGTCATATAGCCGACTCAATATTAGTTCGAAGGGTGTGGGAGCGTGTAAAAGCCCCCGACAGTAGTTTTGGAGAAAAGTCTGCTGCGTATTTTGTGACAAACGTAATGAAAGCTAAGGAAAAATTCGGCATGGGACTCAAACATAAAGTAAAGAAAATAAAACCGTGTCAGAATAAGACAAAATTTATGAATGCTGTGAGAGTTGCCAGCAGCATATTGAATAAAAAAAAAAAAACATAAATTGCTAGAAAAGCTATAAACAAGGCAATTGGACGAAAAAAGAAATATGTACTCATTTTAACAGCACTTGGGGCATTAGGTAGTGTTGCGTCTGGTGGTGCAGCTATTGTTAAGAGTATTAATAATGCTTAACACGCTAAGAAGCAACTAGATGATAATAAACGTTATAACAAAACAAGTAAGAGTGCTCTAGTCGAGAGTGCCCGACTAGGAGATACCCTGAACCCAGTTCTTACATTCATAATTCTTTATCTGCATTCATACATTGAAACACACACACACACATACAAACACAAGCTGATGGCTGCTGGCCGCGCGCGTCATGCAATTGCTTTGCTTCTTCTTCTTCCTTTGGCCCCAAACTATGTAACATTAAATCGTAAATTACTTTTTTGTTTATTGTTAGATCGTAATGAAATTTGTAGGACTTAAAGATGGCATATAAGAGTGAGACAATGTAAAATCCGAAGGTCATACCTTTTAAAATACGTATTTTTCGATTTCTTGGAGATTGGAGAAGAGTATTCAAAAAATTAAATGCATTTAACCTCTGTATGCTATTGGAGAGTATATGTACTAAATTTAGTGACTCTACGTCTAATAACTTTTAAGCTATACCTTAAAAACACTGTTTTGGAAACTTAATTTATTGATAACTTTTGAAAGAATCAAAGTATTGAAAAAAAAATGATGAGTTTGTTAAGAGCCGGCTGTACAGTAGCTTAAACTTAAATATAAAATTTCTAGCTCATGTGCCTTTCAAGTTATGCCCGAAAAACACTTGTCTGAAATCGATATTTATCGATAATTTTTGAACGGGATGAGATATCGAAAAAAAATGATAAACTTGTATTGACCCGGCACTACGATAACTTATATTTCAAATATGAAGTCTCTAGCTTTTGTAGTCTCTGAGAAACAGGCGTTCATACAGACGGACGGACAGACGGTCAGACGGACAGACGGACAGACAGACGGACATGGCTATATCGACTCGGCTATTGATACTGATCAAGAATATATATACTTTATGGGGTCGGAGATGCTTCCTTATGCCTGTTACATACTTTTGCACAAAACCACTATACCCCTTTTCCCCATTTTTAATGGGATCAGGGTATAAAAAGGGAATGAGGTGTTATTAGCTTAGAGTCTATAGCCGGAGCTGGAACACACTGCGTAGCTTACTATAAAGTTGGAAATGAAAACAGATATTTTGATAGTTTTGAGAACTTACACCCACCTAAAGAACTTATACGATATTAAGGAGAGAACATAAAATACAATTATACTCAAGAACAACGATTTGGTACATTTAATTGTGGACATTTATGTTTCAGATTTTTATTATCGATTACAACACCTACTATTTACTAAAAGAATCTGTTAAAGCAAGTACTTGGTTAGTTTATAAAATAAAGATTAATAAGAAAACTTGAAGCTAATTTATGGGTTTTCCTTCAACTAGTGATTATATATACATATATAACACTAATATATATTTAAACTATCATCAGTCTGTTTCGAACAATTGATTGGTGTACGACTCCTGTTTAAAATAACAGCCCCCTGTTTAAAATAACGGCCCCTGTTTAAAATAACGGACCCTGTTTAAAATAACAGCCCCTGTTTAAAATAACGGCCCCTGTTTAAAATAACGGCCCCGGTTTAAGCTGGAACGGCCCCTGTTTAAAATAACAGTCGCCGGTTTAAGCTGGAACGGCCCCCTGTTTAAAATAACAGCCCCCGGTTTAAGCTGTTTGAAAAACTGAAACCGCTCTATTTCAAACGATTTGAATCAGGTTTTTTTTGTTACTGATAGGTGCATACATATTTTAAAATGAATGAGCATATACTAAAGGAATTAACAAAAGCAAGAAACGCTCTAAAAAGAAAATTTCAAAGTATTAAATTGGGAAGAGCTGCGAATGAATATCAGCTTGAGGAAACATTTAAACCAATAACACAACCTCTAAAGAAAATCGTTAAAGGGAATATTATAGCTAGAGAAGAATCGAAAGTGAAGAAAGAAGATGTAGCTGATACAAAAAATGAAATCAAAGAAGACGATGAAAATTATAGTAATATTTTTTTTGACGCTATTGATGGTCAAATCTCTAGAGACCAATCTCATTCTCAGCCTGTTGTATCAAGCGAACAAACTAATGAGGATAATAATCAGGTTACTACTACAAGAAAAAATGATAGTTATAATCTCAGTGTGAACGGGAAACTTGACAAAGCATTTGGACCGAATAAAAAACAGAATGAAATTAAATTGGGGGGTAGCAGAATAACCGTTAACAATAATAAAATAGGAAACCGCTGAAAAGTTGAATCTTACTCCTGGATTATATTCATTAATCTTTCTAAAAGATCCCAAAGGGTACGATGAGATGGATTTAGATGCACACGAGCAAATCTTAATAAAAACATCTGCTCATAGAAAACATAATATGAAATATTAATAATACATAAAAACATAATACATAATAATAATATACACAGTTATAAACAGCAATAATAAGAAATTACAAGTCAATTTTGAAAGTGCCATTGAAAGCATAACAAGTGCTTGTGACATCAAGCTAAAAAAATATATAGATGAGAAAATAACCAAATTAGAGAATGATATATTTAAATATCTAACATCCGAACCGATAATTAAGGGAATTCTCGAACACCATGATTAAAAGAGATATTATCAATGAACTACATGAAACTACAGAATTGTTATGAAGGGAATCGATGATCATTGGCAAGGAGACTTAGTGGAAATGGGAGAGTACTCATCATCAAACAAAGGTTTTAGATATCTATTAACTGTTATTGATACATTTTCCAAATATGCATGGGAAGTTGCACTGAGAACAAAAACTGGAAAAAAAGTTGCAGATGCTTTCACATCTATTTTTGAAATGAAACGAATTCCTTAGAATTTACAAACAGATGATGGAAAAGAATTCTTTAATAGTACCTTTAAAAGCTTATGTGAAAAACATGATATTAATCATTACTGGACCTATAGTGGCTTAAATCATCAATTGTTGAACGTTTTAATATAACACTTAAGGAGATGATGTGGAGGGCGTTTAGTTATAATGGTATACATATCATTGGATTAAAATGTATAGCGAATTGATTGGTGTATACAATCGAAAACATCATAGAACAATTCAAATGGCACCTATAAAAGTAAATGCATTTAATGAAAACAAATTACTTAACACTGTCTACAGTCATATAAAAATATTAAGCTGTACAAAACTCCGTGTGGATGACTACGTTCGTATTTGTAAACATAAGCATAAATTTGAGAAAGTATACACCAAACTAAACAACTGAAATTTTTAAAATAAGTCAAGTACGTAACACAAAGAAGAAGACTATCAAGGTTCTCCACTGAAAGGCGGTTTCTATAAAGAAGAGATGAGAAAGTCAAGGTTCCCACACACTTATCTAGTTGAAAAAATAGTAAAGCGACAAAATACTTAAGTATTTGTTAAATGGTTAGGTTTCTCAAATGAACATATCTCTTGGATAAATATCAAAGAAGTTTTGTGAATGCTCATCAGCGGTGCCGCTATAGGGTTCATATTCAACGTTATCGTCCCTTTAGTACAAGCGGCTCAGTACATAACAAAATGTCATCAGGAAAAAAAAAGAAAAGAAGAGGAATCCTATATATGTTTAACAGAAAACCCTAATAAAAATGATATTTTATTGTACAACTTGACATTTTTTCATATTATCTTGAGTAGGTGAATAAGGGATCACGAGAAAAAATAGTGAAAGGTACATATATGGTGACTTACGATCCTGGTCATTTTTCGTTTCATGTTTCCCCGAAAATGTTTCATGTACTAGATGGGCGTTTTGTGTATAGAGTGAGAAAAAGTGAAAAATACCTAGAGCATGAAAGGATCCTAGATATAAATAGTAGTCCTGACTAGAGCAAAATCAGAATCAAGACAGCATGAGACACACACTCTTCACCCAAAGCATGATGAAGGAGCTATTGGCCGAGGTCTTGCCTGAGGAGGAGGAAGATACTGTCGTCAGCATCGGTGACTGGGAGGATGAGGCCGACAGTATGAGCGAGTGGCAGGATGAGGCCAGTGGACTTATCATGAGTCAGTTGGGGCAACAGTGCCCCCTGGATGAAAATGGGGGGTACTGGTCACCGGCTAGCGGGTTCAGTATGAACCAGTCGGTTTCACCTTGTCCTCTACTTGAGGATGAGGAAAATTGGCCGCCTGTCATCCGTGGATACAATGGCAGAATACATTCTACATCATGAATCCTTGGCGATGATGATGACACCATCCCCTTCGTTAGGGATTTTGGTGAACCTATCCTCATCATTGATTACGATGATGAAGCAGCAGCAGCAGCTCCAACAACAACAACAAGAACAACACTAGCAGATCCAACAGCAACAACAACATCAACATCATCAGCAGAGCCAACAACAACATCACCTGAGCGATTGGATTTGCTCTCGCTGACATCGTTTGTTGTTGGTGAGTTGATGGACTTCGACACCCCACTAAACTACGAACAGGAGTTCCACAACGTGGATATGAGGGACTCCATTCTAGGAGAAATTGAATGTTAAAAAATCTATATATATATATATATAGGAGGTTACGTTAGGTTACATATTTTTCTGTTTTTTTCAGCTTTCCTTTTTGTGTCATAAATAATTATTTCAAAAACATAAAATAACATGGTTTATTTATTTATTCAATGTATAGGGTTTTTTTTCTTTATTGGTTAAATATTTTCTTTTTTTTCAGGTTATATTTTTGTATTTATTTAATGAAATAGAATAAAAAATTAAAGAAATTAAATATTATTATTATTACTTAAACAAGATAGATTGGTATTTCATATAATTTTTTTTATTTTATATATATAAATAATTTAAATATATTAAATTTAAATACATTTTTTGATTTTGGTTAATTTTACTTTATATATATAATAACAGATACATTTTTAAATTTTAATACATTTTCTTTATATGATTTTAAGTTTTTATTCATTTTGTTTTCTTACTAGTTTAAAATTTAGTTATTAAATCTAAATGACCCCAAGCATATGATTGAATGCCACCTCCCCTTTTCTTACGCTAATCATCTTTCGAGCATAATGTTGTTTTTTTAACTCTATGTGTATACAAATTATGGATCTTTGATCTAAACATCATCATTGAATCTTGAAATATTGTATTTGATATTAAACATTCCTTATAACTGCCTATACTAAGCTTATCTAATGCAGTCCTCTTTACACCTTTTGATTTTATTATGCACTTACCCCCCTCAAGAGACAGGGAATACATTTTCGCTCTTAGCCCAACAAACTCTAACATTTGTTTCCCACAATTCTTATCCTTCATCATACCCAAGACCTTTTTGTTGCACCTTTTTATCCCATATATTTTTGCCAACTCTTTAGGATACTCAGATGTATCAAACCTCATTGCAATATCATTAGCGATATTTTAAAGAAATCGTTAGTCTCTATTGAATATATAAATGAATCCGTATTCATATAATTTAGAGAGACTTTCTCCTGAAATTTGGGTTTTCCTGTAATCATAATGGAAATCATACATATGCCATTTTGATAGTTCTAAAACAGTGAAACCTAAATACATGGGCTTATCATAAACATTATGAAGGCGTTGCATCTAGATGGCATACATATCTTGAGAAAATTGTGCAGAGCTATGAAAACTCGCCTTCGCAACAAAGTGTTGTCTCCAATGATGTGACCAGTTTCACATCTCTGCGATTTTCAACATTCTCCATGGTTTTCCTATAGACAAAAGTTTGAAAAGATCTTTTTCAAAATTGTTTTTTGCTAGTGTCCTATGATGGGTGTTAAGATCGATGTACTTTTTAAGCCAAGGTGACTGTTTAAATTTAAGTACTCTATGGATCTTTGTTAATAATAATCCATTTTTAAAACACTGCTGAAGATTTTTATAATGAATCGGAAACTTAAGCTTAGATCTGAGATCAGCAACAAATTTATTTACTTTAGCCTCAGGTGTAGGTTTCTGGTTAAGCGGACAAAATGGGAGATCATTGTGGTGGTCATGAAGATGATTAGGATGAAAAAGGTCTACTTCCAGAATATACCCATGTTCGGACGTGTCTGTAATAGACGAAATATCAAATGTACTAATTTCATCTTTATTAAGCCATTGAAACCCAGTGTATGGAAGACTCTGTGACATAGCCCACCCATACAGATTATTTGCATCTAAATACATTAAATATTCTGATGGTTTGCTATCGTCATAGTCACTCAAATACTTGTGGTTGGCTTTCGAGTACCGTTTATAAAAAATTTTTAAAAACTATCCAGACATTTTGTGCATATGCATAATCTTCAGGGGAACATTCTTTATTAGTAAGACTTTTACAGAAATTTTCCCTTGAAGGCATAGATGTCAGCTTGCCGTTCTTGTGAATCTAGGTTTTCGCAGGGCAAGACACTCTTGCTACGTACAAGATTAAATTGATTGTCTAGAGGGAAAAAACTTTTTACAGTCTTGAAGCTTTCAGTACTCAAATTAGCACAAAAAGCATCTAGACCTGGATACATAAAGCAAAATGTATCTAAAAATCGAATTTCTAGATTTTGTTCGTGGGACGCAATGTATGTAAATTTAGAAAGCGAAATATGTAACTGCTTATTGAGTGGGAGTACTTTAATGTCGCCTTCAATTTTGCTGAGTTCTCTAACAAATAAATGTGAATCATATCGTGAGAAATTATGGAAAAATACGGGGACACAAGGTGCTAGTTGAAAATTATTATTACAAGTGTTATGTGCTGCCCCCTTTATTAGCCAGTTAAATGACAATGGTCACTAACTGTATCAGACACCAGAAATTTCTTACAAACATGGCAGTTGATTGTATTATTAAAACTAGTCTCCTCTATCAAGCTCATTTGTATGGGGACTATTGTACTAAGATAATTGGTATAAATATCAGTTACATCTCTAATTTTAATTTATTTATTTAAATTTAAAATTATATGATATTTGAAATAAATTGTTTAAAATAAAAAATTTTAATTTAAAATTATATAATAAATATTCAAAGTAAATTGACAATTAAAATTAAAATCTGGGGGTGTTTAAAAGCAAATTGGTCCAACATTTATTGCAAGGATTGGGGAAAACCCAGAAAAACCCAATCAGACTAAAATTAAGTTAGTGTTAGGTATAAATTAGTGTTAGGTAGGAAGTGTTAGGGGAAAGGTGTTTTCATCTATGCACGGTCAGAGATTCCGCGGAGATAGATGAGAACAGATGAGTTAACTACAGGGAGAGAGAGTTCCTCCGAGAATACGTGGAATAATAAATTATACGATTTGCAAAGCACACGAATTGGATTGTGCAAAGCATAATCAGTCGTGCACGATGATAATACGAAAGGGACAAAGTTTCTAGTTGGTCTACTAGGAACAGAAAAGTTAAGGCGACCTAATAGAGAAGAGGAGTTAATATCACCGTTAATTAACTTATGCAGGAAGACAACACCTAGGGCTCTGATTAGATGTAACAAATTTTATACCGGCGTTTTCCCCAGTCTCGGCTGTGAGAATAGTTTAGACAGGCGTTGCAAAAATATAGTTGGCTTAGCTTGTGCCTTGAGAAAGTTAACCATCTCACTTTCGTACACAACAACAAAGGATAGAAAATTCACAACTCTAGAAATGTATAAAAAAACCTAATGCTGCTCTTCTAGACAGTCTTCTAAATATGAGATATCTAAATAAATAAAACTACGGTTATCATAAAACTGAAACTTCTCTTTTTCTCAACAAAATTTTTGCTTATTTGTAGACAATATCTGTTGTTCAAAGTTCTCAGAGATATTAGCAGAAAACATGTAAAATACTGAGCTCTCTGACTATCAAAAAATATATTTTCTTAATTTATGCTATTCATTAACACATGATAGTCAACTTGTTAGCGACCTGATTTAATTTGTTAATATATTTTGAGAGTTACTCCTTCATAGTTGTACTAATCCGTTGAGACGCCTCGCACTTTTAATCGATTTCATTGGGGCTGAAATTTGAAATGAATTTAATTTATTTTACAGAAGCTGATTATACACTTGATGACTCATTTTGGAACGAAGAAAGTCCTGTTGGTATGTATAGTATTTAGTTAAAAAATATATTTTTGAATTTTGTTATCATTTTATTTATTTGGTAAATCTAAGCCTTAATGATAATATTTTCCTATATACTAAATATCCGAAAAGTGCTTGTCCCGAGTAAAAACCAGTTATTCTTAGATTCGATGCTCGAACACATTTTCAGCCCACGACGGATTTCCCCTATGTATATATGAGTATAAAAGCTATAAAAATAAGTGTTTCTCCAATCCGTTTTCGCAGGTGAAGTGGAACGTCTACTTAAAGAGTATAGGCAAAATCAGGAGCTCGTACGTCGCATCGGTGGACATTATTACCAAATTATTTATCCGGTACAGCTGCGACATCACGAAAAGATGGGCATATCGACACGAGAAGTTAGTCCTCCAAAGGTACGCAAAGATTTGCATAAGAGAAATACTAGAAAAATCGAAACAAACGCAATGGTATGTTCACATTATTTTCGTTCACTCATTCCATTGTTTGCCCCATCGTTTTCTCCACAGATACTCCATACTTCAACACATACAGTCACACACACTTTTAGGAACTTTCCAATTATATGGCCTATAGACTTTCAAACACAGTTCCATCTCTTCTTCTAATTGCTAAATTTCATATTTTTTTTCAATGCTAACTCTTAACTGAAACCGCTGAGTGCTTTCACTAGTTCTTGTATTATCAGTTATCAAATATAATGTCAGCTAATTCGTCGATGTTGACCAAAGTTGACTTTCGGCTTTGTCTCAGCTGATTTACGTGTAAAGATACCTAATTGAAAATTTAATAATTAATAATTTTTCAAAACATTTAATATTTTTAGCCGGGTCAACGCCCACGTCCACATGATGACAGCGGATTCAGAGGCAGAACAAAGGTAAGAGCAAACATAAATATTTTAAGGTAGCAAATCGAAGGCTGGGGTCGGCATCTTAGTATGGCCAGGGCCAACCACAGTAATATTTGTAATTTACTGGGAACGTTCTGGCGGAGCAACGGTGGGCGTGTGGTAGTTGTGTCGCCGCACGATTTTTCAAATTAACAAAGTCTTATCTACGAGGCAGGGCTACAAAGTGTTCTAAGGCCAGGACACTACTATGAATACTCTGGTGCTTCGTGGTGCCATGTTGAATCCAAACACGGCCGCGTCTATGAAAAGTAAGACTTTTAAGACGCATGGGAGAAATCCAAGAGACAGACATCGCAGTAAGCAGAGTAATTCTAAGAGAACTTTCCTATTTCCTACGCCCTCCCACGACGGCCTGAGGTTGGGCAGCTTAAACTATAGCGTTTAAGGTCTCAGGGAAAAATAAGGCAGTCAAGAGTTTCAGCACGCATTATAATCATTTTATTGAAGCATTCATCCCTACCTACTAGGTGTACCGCAACACCACAAAAAGTTTAGATCAATTTGTAAGCTGAAAAATACCATCTTTGTGATTGATTTTCTACATATGCTACCTATGGCTATTGTTAAAATCTCTATCGAAAGTTCTTACATTCATAATTCTTTATCTGCATTCATACATAGAAAGACACACACACACATATACAAACACAAGCTGCTTGCTACGCGCGTCATCAATTGCTTTGCTTCTTCTTCTTCCTTTGGCCACAAAGTATGGTACATTGAATCGTTAATAACATCTTTGTTTATTGTCTGATCGTAATGAAATTCGTAGGCCACAAAGATGGCATTTAAATGTGCAACTACGTAAAATCCAAGGGTCACACCGCTAAAATTACGCCAAAAAAAAACACTGGTCTGGATTCGAATCTTATCAATAACTTTTGAACGGAAAAGGATATTTAAAAAAAAGTTGAACTTGTATTGACCCGGCCAATATTTCAAATATGAAGTCTCTAGCTTTTGTAGTCTCTGAGAAAAGCGCGTTCATACAGACGGACAGACGGTCAGACGGACAGACGGACAGCCAGACGGACATGGCTAGGTCGACTCGACTATTGATAGTGATCAATAATATATATACTTTATGGGGTCGGAGATGCTTCCTTATGCCTGTTACATACTTTTGCACAAAACCATTATACCCTTTTTTCCCATTTTTAATGGGATCAGGGTATAAAAAAGAAAACATGACTTTCAAATTTTGGAAAATCTGGTCCCAAAATCGGAAGATAGCGGGAAAACTGTTGTTTTTCACCCGATCAGCTTCAAACTTATTTTCAAAATTCTACATAACAAAATAAAAACAATGTTATTTTAAAATTTTCGAAATTCCTTTAACAAATAGCGAACAATAATTGCAGATTTTATTTTCATTTCTATTTGATTGAATAGAGTTACCTGCGTGCAAAATGGGGGAGGTAAATTTAATATACGCCAGATTTTTTGTTTTTGTTCATAAAAACGGGACTTAGCACCGCACGCTCGAAAATGCTAGTGTATATATATTCTTGATCACTATCAATAGTCGTTTATAACTCCGGATTAAATTCCTCGATTTTAAAGTATCTGACATGTTATAAAAATTTATTTGATATACAACTAATTGTCAACAAATCACTTTTATATTGGGTTTTTCGCCTAGGCGCTATTACCGGTTAAAGAAAAGACTTTTCGTTATAAGTATCGATTTGCAACTAACATTTTGTTTCACTTCTTAAGATCCGTATACGTTTTTAAAAAAATTATAGAGACATATTTACAACCATTTTCTTATGGTACCACCTTAGGTGGACTAGATCTCTAGCTTGTCGTATCCATTGTCTAGTTAATTTCCGTACCATGTTTCGTGATGAGAGTGGTTTATGACAGTTCCAACAATCTGCTACCAATTAACAGTTTGTCAGCCACGAGGAAATAGCTCTTATGGCTGCTTGGCTATCTGAAACGTTATTATATATTGCTTACTGTGATACCCGCCCCAACCCCTTGATCTGTTTTTCATCCATCTGTGAACCAATCCAGGTTCATCAGACCACGTCATGGGTTTCCATTATCCCTGTGAGAGAAAGGCACACAAGCCTTCGCAGTTTGCTGCGCTTGTTGATAACAGCACCAAACAAAGGCAGCATAAGTCACAACAGGCCTGATCATCAAAGAGTATAGCCATCTGATTGTTTTAGAGACCAAACCCCAGGTTTTTTAAAGAATCTACGACAGGCCCACAAGGCTTGTGTACCCTTTGGCAATGTTTTGTTTTGGTGTTTCCAGTTAAGTCTCTTGTCCAGAACGACTCCTAAACATATAACTACATTAGAGAGTTCCACGGGGATGTATAATCCCATTGATGTATACCTACATCGATGTTATACCGTTTAGTGAAGGGGACAATAATCGTTTTCGGTGGGTTTATGTTTAGATCTACATCTAAACACCATTGAAGATCCATGTTGAGTGCCTTCTGCATCAGCTCGTTAATCGTGCTGTCAAACTTTCTTCTAACAAGAACACCAAGCAACCCCATTTGCGTCGAATGCTTTTTCCAATTTACACACTATGTGGTGGAGAGTGACCTCTGTCGATCTGCCTCTTATATAGTCAAATTGCGTATGATTTAGTGGTTGGGTAAATTGCCAATTCCGCGAAAATTCAAGTCCACCAAACTGTCCGCACTGTTTAACAAAAAATATGTAAAGCTAATCGGCCTGTAAGACTAAGGTCTAGGGGTCGATTCACCTGTTAAGCAATGAATACCAATTTAACCATCCTCCGAGGGAGTGGAATATTTTCCCAAGCGGAAAATGCACCCAGGGCCTTTAACGATTTTACGACCTCATCGGACTCGCCAATTACTGATATAATCGGACAAAGATTCACTAACCAGGGTAAGGTCTAGTACCTCTTCGAACTTAATTCGCAGGCTTGGCCTGGAGTCGTTGCCCCGAATACCTTTAGGCAGCTTCGACGCCTTGTACCACAATATACTCGGCTTCGCTGCTCCCACGTTGGCAGCCGGTTGCTTATGGGACACCTGCTTGCTGGCAATAGACACGCCTCTCGTTTTTCCAGACACTCGGCTAATAGTTTGCAGTTTCCGCTTTTCTCAACTTTAAGCGAAACTTTAAGGTGCATCCAAAACCATCCAAAAATCGCAAAATTACAGCTGTTCAGCCTACATTTTTTTGTAGCTATGAAGGCTGGCTCTAACGCGTCTACCAGGTCATTTAATATGGTCCATTGGGTAGGCAATACATTTTCAAACTGCGTCAACTCCTCCTTACAGAAATCTCTCAAAGTGAAGCTTCTTCAACATTAGGTATGTTCCATCGCGAAGCTCCGGACACAGCAAACCATTTGAGGAAATCGAAAGTCTGTAATTCAGAGTCCTTAAAACTTTTGCCAACCTACGAGCTTTGTCTCAAATGATCTTGCTGTTTCTCCGACCTAAAAAAATCTTTGATCATTAGTCGGAGGGTATGAGCAACGCACTTTGTAGAAAAAATGCTGTTCTTTTTTACATTTTGTGTTATCTGGTCATCAAATGCTTCGTCATCCTGGTCCGCTTCATTGGAACTCTCACTCCCATACGGCGAATCTGACTTGTCGCTTAAGAGCTCCACCGTTTTAATCATGTTTCGCACATGGTCTGCTGTGACGGTAATATTTGTTTTTTGTTGTTATTCGGAAATGGTCCAAAATGGATTCGACTTGCATGCCGATATTGACGGCAGTGTGTTTTTTTGTCAATTCAACCATTCCAAGAGTTTTGACACATACAGTTCTGCCGTCATAATATTGTGTATTTATGCCCAAAACGCCACGGTTATGTCAGCAAGCAATATCAATTTTAAGTGAGAGCACTCTACTCGCAATTACTTTCAAAATATCGGTCTTGAACACCACATACTGCTCTGTCAGTATCGGCATAATATTGAGCGATGTCATTTGAGCCATTTTAAGGCCTGCAAAAGTTTGTTGTCAGTAGTTGAAACGGCTTTGAATCCCACATGGCAAACGGCACATTTTTCATTGTTACCAGTTTAACACAGACATTTTTCACATCCTCCTCCCTCATTTGGACCGAACATTTTATTTTCTTCTCAGACACTTTGTTGGAGTCATCGCAGCGCAACTCACTCCTTCCTATGCTCAGTTAAAAGGTGACGCTTTAGATTACTAATATAGTAACCAGCATACTTTTTGTGGCATATCCCATACTCCGACTGATTCGTACATATTTACATAAATAAATACATTTAAGAAAAATATCTACTTATTTTTTTGAAAAAAATTATTTACTTACGGTGTAAAAGTTAGTTGATCAAATGAAAACACTTGTGTGTTGTATTGTGGTCAGAATCAGAATGATTCGCTTTATTCAATAAAAGTTACTTGCTACCTTATAATTCTAAATACATAAGGTGAGAGAGTCTTATGTATATACAGTATAATTCGCTTAGCTGCCTGCACACTTAGCTGAATTTTTTACTTATGTGTCCGAAATAGATTTTTATGAGTAAATAAACCTAGTTTTGGTTAAATTTTTATCCTTGCATCCTTGTTAGCTGCCCGATTCGTATTAGCGCCCTCTATTGCGTGCAGAAATGTTTTGATTTTCTCAGCGAATGTTAACTTTAGGTGCACGACAGCGCCATCTAGGACTTTTTTTATGTAAAGTTTAAAACATTCTACGTGACTGCCATTCAAATAAAACATGCGAATGCCTAAGTTAACTGTTATGTTTTGGTGCAAAAAGTAAACAAAAGGAAATCACAAAAATGGGAAGAAACAGGCGACTTACGGCTTTAACATTAAAACAAAAACTCGAAATTATAAAGTTAATAAATGAAGGCAACAGCAAAAAAGACCTTGCAGAAAAGTTTAAGTGCGATGTTACAACAATTCGTCGTGTCTTTATTCAACAAAACGAATTGGTCCAAGCTGCCTCATGCAACGATCCAAAAGCAAAACGGCAAAGAAGAGGCCTGCATGAAAAAGTTGAGGACGCGCTCATCTTGTGGTTTCAGCAGCAAACAGCCAAAAATGCAGTTTTATCATCTCAAGTGCTTATGCAAAAAGCTAAAGAATTTTCAATCAAGCTGAATGATAATTTTGAGCCATCCGCATCTTGGTTATTTCGATGGCGCAAACGCCACCAAATAAAATTTGGAAAAATTCACGGAGAGGCAGGTGAAATGATTCCGAAGCTACAAGATTACCGCGATGAGGATATTTTTAATGCAGATGAAACTGCATTGTATTTTAAATCAATGCCAAACACTTTTTTATCAGCGGCGATGCTCCCAATGATAACAAAAAAAAACAAAAAAGCAGACTAACTCTACTCTTTGTTTGCAATGCCACAGGTACGATAATACGACAATCGTTTTTTTTTCTTAAACTTTATTATCAATTTTACAGGAACATTTAAAAGGGCATTTGTAATTGGTAAATTAAAAACGCCACGCTGCTTCAAAAATAAGAACATTCCGTTGCCGTATTTTGCAAATAAAAAGGCATGGATGACAGCGGACTTATGGAGCTCTATAGTGGTTCAACTTGATAAAGATTTGGGACAAGAAAATCGAAAGGTGATATTGTTCATTGATAATGCTGCATGCCACAAATGTGAAAAGGCTTTACAGAACATACGAGTGGAGTACTTACCGCCCAATACAACTGCAGTACTGCAACCTTTGGATCAAGGAATAATTGCCTCGTTTAAGCGAGAGTATCGCCAGATTCTTGTCCGCAAGCAACTTGCTGCTTTGGAAAGAGGACAGATGACCAAACCATTTCAGCAATCGATTTCTTTAATAAATGCAATAGAACTCACTAAAGAGGCATGGCGTTTAGTTAAGACAGAGACCATAATTAATTGTTTCAAGAGGGTAAGTGTGAGCTTTTTAAGAAATAATCGTTTGTTACAATAACAGTTTGATTAGGTCGGATTTACTAAAAATGGACTATCCACAGTTTTAGAGGAGGAAGTTGAGGTGCAAATTGAACTCCCAATTGCAATCCCCAATTGGTCTGAATATGTGCACTGCGTTGATGAAGTTTCCTGTTTTGGAAACTTAAATGATGACGAGATTATTAATGAAGATGACGGCAGCGCCTCAAGTGAAGATGAGTTTGACATTCCGATTGTAGAAGATGTCGTAAAAAATCCAACAATAAAAGAGGCTTTCTGTGCGCTTAAAACCCTTGAAATGTTTGTCTCAGCACACAATTTGACAAATTCTGCAGAATTTGTCAACAAAATTGAAGAAGACTTACTTCACTTCTCATACAAAATAAAACAATCAAAAATTACTGATTATTTCAACTAATTTAAATTTTCAAGTGAACAATAACAACTATAATAATATAATTTTATGTTTTCTGTAGTTTAAGCGTTACCAATGTTAAAAAAGAGAAAAGAAATTCTTTTTAGATTAAACATGATTTTTGTTGACTTAAAAAAAAATGTTCACTTAACTGCATTTTTTGGATAGCTGCACAAAAATGTTTGTCATTTAATAGGGGGCAGCAAAGCGAATTATAATGTACATAGAGAGTACTTACATATATGTACTCTGTGTATATGCGCTTTTGGCCGAGCGTGGGAATCTACTCGTCAGCAGTTCTTCGCTTGCTCAAGTGGTGTCAAATATCCAGTTGAGGCTAGTGACCTACGCAAACATATTAACATGCTCAGCGTCTCTATATGCGCATGAGCTATGTATATTTACATTGTATTTATATTGAATTAAATTGAATGCATATACTTACTACACCTCCCTTTTTAGAAAAATATCATAATATAAAGAAGTTATTTAATATATATGTGCAAAAATTTGTGTTTTTCTGTAATAATGATTATTAATAATATGACTTATATATAGTTAAAAAAAATTTTTTTTCGTAATTTGATTTTAAATATATATGTATATATATATATATTTTTTACTTTTTTTTGTATTTTTTTTGCATTGTCGTATTTATGTGTAGGCTTTTAATCTATCTTTGCGTACCTTTTGTACCTTATTCTTACTATCTTTAATGAAAATGTTTTCGCTGTCTTCTATTTTTTTTACTTTGAAAGGGCCTAAATATGCTGATTCGAGCTTATGGCCAGTTTCATTTCTTAAGAGAGCCCTATCTCCTATTTTAAATTCGAAATTAATTATATATGTATCATAGTATTGTTTATTCCTAGCCTAATGCTGTTTTAACATTACTCTTGCTCTTTTATAAGCCTGTTCTAATCTAAATTTAGATTTCTTAGCGTAATCTTCTATGTTATATAGTGGGTTAATTGCATCTGTTTTATTTAAATATTTGGGCAAATTGCTTTGTTTGCCAAAAACTAACTGAAATGGACAATAGATATGTGCCATAGAGGGGTTCGTGTTGAAACAGTAAACAAAATATTGAAGCCATACGTCCCAATCAGTTTTATCTACTGATATATATGAACGTATGTATTCATTAAAAGTTCTATGACTTCTTTCTACCGTTCCAACTGTTTGGTGGTTGTGTGCTGTAGACGTTATATTGTCTATTTTGAAATATTTGCACAGATCGCTAATTACAGAATTTTTATATTCAGTCCCCATGTCCGAAATGAACGTCTTCATTGGACCGAACTTTAGTATAAAAGATTCGAATATTGCTTTTGCAACAGTGTTAGAACTCTTGTTGGGTATTGGAATGGCTACGAGATATTTTGTCAAGTCGCACATAAATGTGACTGCATATTCGTTGCCGTTCTCTGATTTTGGTAGCGGACCTATAGTGTCCACTATCACTTTATCAAAAGCACCTAATGGTGTGTCTATTATGGTTAAAGGAGTCTTAGTATGAATCGTCATTTTTGACATTTGGCATTTTGGACATCTACGTACGTACTCCTTTATATGACGAGTCATATTTTTATAGTAGTAATGTCTTTTTACTTTAGCTAAAGTTTTTGTTATGCGATTATGACCTCCTTGTATTGGATCGTCATGAAATGTAGACGGTATTGCTTCTTTTTCTGTTTCAGTTTTTACTGTGGTCACCGGCTTGAGTAGCGGTACTCTAAAATATTTTAATTATTTATTGCCCATATTTTTGAAATAATCAATTGATATTTCCGCTCGGTGCCGTTTTAAGTTGGCTGATCTCATGTATACCGGCTTGCATTTCAAGCCTTTGGAAGAACTGACCTAAGTCAAGAATTCCATTGGTGTACAGATCGCTAACGTCAATTCTTGCAATAACTTTATTTCCATGTTTAAAGTAACATATCATGTTATTTATGTGCAAGGCCACTACTTTTCGTACATCGTCATTCTTGATGACTTCATATACGTTGGGCTTAGAAGCTTTTTCAAGATTTTGCTTAGGCAAAATTTCTTGTTCTATTCCTGCGCAGGATTTATTCTGTCCACTTTGTTGCCTGGTAGTGACTTTCAGGACTTTACTTTGTAAGTCTTTGAGTTCGGATATTGTAATCCTGGATAGAGCATCTGCCACAAAATTGTATTGCCCCTTTAAATACTCGTACAGTCGTATTCTTCTAATTCGAGCCGCATGCGTGTTAATTTTGAACTTGGGTTGATCATAGAAAAAAAATATGTTAATGGTCTGTGGTCAGTTTTCACTGTGAAGTGTTTGCCATAAATATATGGTCCAAAACGTATTATAGCCCAATGAATAGCTGCTAATTCCTGTTCTGTTGTACTTTTATTACTTTCACCCTTTGTAAATGAAAGTGATGCGTATGCTACTGTAAGGTGGAGTCCATTATAGTTTTGAGTTAAAACTGCTCCACAAGCTTGTTTACTTGCATCAGTTATTATGCAAAATTCTTTGCTGAAATCTGGGTATTGTAATAATGTTGGCTGAATAAGCCCATTTAATTGTCCACTCAAAAGGAGCATTCTTTTTACATAATTTAGTTATGTGCCGTGAATAGTCGGCGAAGTTTTTAATAAAACGTCTATAATAATTGCAGAATGCAACGAATCGTTTTGCGCTGTTCGCATCATGTGGGACTGGGTAATTTTTAATGACGTCGTATTTTTTGTCATCTGGCAAGATTCCTTTATCTGTGCATTTGTGACCAAGAAAAGTCACTTGATGCATAAAAAATTAACATTTTTGTGGATGCAGTTTTAGGTTGTATTTCCTTTATTTGTCAAAAACATCTGTTAAGTTTTTAATCATATGTTTTTCGGAACAACCAATAACTATTAAATCATCCATATAAAGGAATGCTTGACAAGGTTCAAGTCCAGAAGATGCTATAGTCATCATTTTCTGAAATGAATTTGGCGCTATTTGTAAACCAAATGGTAGTCGCGTGAAGCGATATGAGCCTTGAGATATGAGCTCGTTGAAAAAGACGTAATATTTCTAGAACTTTCTTCGATTTGGATTTGATGAAAACCTGACATTCAGGCATGAAAAATATTTTGTTCGACAAAGTTGATCTAAAATATCATCAATTCTAGGTAGTGGAAATTTATCGGATAAAAGTTTTTAATTAATCTGACGATAGTCAATTACTAATCGCCATTTTTTTTTTCAGCTGAGCCCGGAAGGGCTTTCTTTGGTACAAGCAATAGTGGGCTGTTATATTCGGACACAGATGGTTCGACTCTGTTGTCGGAGATCAATTTTCCAACTTGTTTTTGGATTTCGTTTACTTGGCTATGCGGGCTTCGATAGTTTTTTACATACACCGGTTCATTATCCCTTAGTCTCAATTTTTGGTTATACAAATTATTTGTAGTGATTGATTCGGTTTCGAGTCCGAATACATCACTATATTTGGTGCATAAATTTCATAGTTGTGATTTAAATTGAGGCGGAAAATTTTTGGCTAGCTGAGATATGACAGTTTTTATACCCTGATCCCATTAAAAATGGGAAAAAGGGGTATTATGGTTTTGTGTAAAAGTATGTAACAGGCATAAGGAAGCATCTCCGACCCCATAAAGTATATATATTCTTGATTAGTATCACTAGCCGAGTCGATCTAGCCATGTCCGTCTGGCTGTCCGTATGTCCGTCTGTCCGTCTGTATGAACGCGTTTTTCTCAGAGACCACAAAAGTTAGAGACTTCATATATGAAATATAAGTTCTCGTAGTGGCGCGACGATACAAGTTTACCATCGATATCTCGTCCCGTTCAAAAGTTATCGATAAATTTCAAATTTAGCCAAGTGTTTTTCGGGCATAACTTGAAAGTCATTAAAGCTAGCAAATTTATATTTAAGTTTAAGTTACTGTACTGCCGGCTCGACACAAACTTATCAATTTTTTTTCGATATCTATATCCTTTTAAAAATTATCGATAAATTAAGATTCCAGAACATTGTTTTTAAGGTATAGCTTAAAAGTTATAAGAGGTAGAGTCACCAAATTTGGTACATATATTCTCCTATAGCATACAGAGGTTAAATACATTTCACTTTTTGGATAACCCTCCCCGATCTCACAGAAATCGAAAAATACGTAATTTTAAAGGTATGACCTTCGGATTTTACATAGTTGCACATTTTTACAGAAATTTTATTACGATCAGACAAAAAACAAAGAAGTTATTAACGATTCAATGTACCATAGTCTGTGGCCAAAGGAAGAAGAAGCAAAGCAATTGCGCGCGTGTAGCAAGCAGCTTGTGTTTGTATATGTGTGTGTGTGTTTCTATACATGAATGCAGATAAATAACTTGAATGAATGTCAGAACTTGGATCAGGGTATATCCTAGTCGGGCACTCTCGACTAGAGCACTCTTACTTGTTTCTCTTATTTCTGGGTAAGTTTGAACTACTTCGAAGTTCGAAAGTGGTTCAAATGTTAAGTTATTTATATTAACTAATTGATCGGTACTGGTTGTATTCAGTAATCGGACAAACGTATTTTGGGATGTTGCAACTGTGTTTGCAACATAATACCAGGTTGAATTTCCTGATTTGGAATTAATACACTATCTTCCTCTGAAGTTAGGTTGACTTTGCGGATAACTTGATATCTTGCTGGTAGAAGTATTGAGTTTTTACAAAAACTATATATTATTGGAACATAAATTGAGAAATTTAAATTATTGGGTCTAACTATAAACCAATCTTCTGATGGTTTAAAATTTAAAGTCTAGTTGGCAGTTGAATTTCTTAATAACATCAATGCCTATTATTCCATCACACGGAATTGCAAAATTTAAATCAACTATATGGAAATTGTGTGGAACTTTGTATTTATCTGTCTGTATCTCGATTGATGTAAGGCGTTTGGATTTAATGACTTCTTTACCTATGCCTTGAATCTTATTTCTATTATTTTTTTAATGTCATGAAAGACATCAGAATTTTCTTTTAGAATTGAAATATCTGCACCTGTATCTATTAAAAAGGTAAGTTTTTTACCTGTTGACACATGGTCAAATGATACAAAAATATTGAGACTAAGGTTTATTGTGTGAACCTTGGTGTTTTTTATTGCTGAGTATCTAAAGGGTGTTGGGAGTTTTCCGAAACCTCTTGGGTTACATTGATATTATGGTTATTATTATTATTGTGGCCTCTTCGAGCTGCCACGGCGTCTGGAGTTTCCTCTATTTTGGCCTCGTCCCCTATTATTGGTTTGGTATCCGTTTTGTTGGTAATTACCTCTGCCTCGATAACTACCTCGGTTACCTCTATATCCAAAAGCTTCTGTGCAACTGTTGACAAACTTGGTTATGGCATCATTCATAGTATTGAATGTGCCTGTCTGCATAATAAGTTTTACACTATTAACTGTGCAGTTTTGTGTCATGGCCTTTACAGCTATTTTTGTGCTGTACTTGTTTGCCAATTCTAATGATAAACTATCATTAATATATGCTCCTTCAAGAGATTTTGTCAATTTTTCAACTTCTTGGGTGTATTGACAGGCAGTTTTGCTCTTTTGTTGGAGATTAAGGAGTTTAGCAGATATAACTTCCACTGATTCTCCCTTAACTGTATTTGATAGTTTTGTAATGATATCAGCAATTGTCTGCTCATTACCTATGAAATTTCATACATGGGCTTTTAATTAAGTTTTTATTATTTAGACTGCCGTCGACTCGTGTGTCTCTTTGATCGAGTCCACTAAAAGCAACGCGTCCAAGAAACTTCTTAAATTTTCAGCTTTGCCATTGTATTTTTGTTTGTGCCATGTTGCTTATTTTTATTTCAGTATTTAGTTTTTTATAAGCCGCTGCACTTGTTTTAGGGGCTAGTACTATTGTCGGATTCTCTTTTGGAATCGTGACCTGAAACTATTCTAATGTAACTTGTCTTTGGTGACTTGGGTCTTGGACTTATATATTTGTCTTCAACTTCAATGACAACAAAGGTTACTGCATTGTTTAAAATATTTGGTAGGAATAGATTTAAATTATGTTTTTCTCTTATTAAAACTAGATTTTCTCTGAGACGTTTTATTACTTCTGCAGCTTGAGTCCAGTTGAGAGCTGTGAGCTTAGATTTGTTTTCTAGAAACAACTCTCGTATCTCATTATAAATCTTTACTAAATTAATAGTGTGTTTATTAATGATACTCGTGTGGGTATGTCTATTCTGAGTAAGACTTTTGTACGACTTGTCGAACTCAGTTCTTAGTTCGTTTACCTTCGCTCAAATTGCATTCCACTCCATGTATTATAAGTGTTATTGCACTTTAAAGGATGTTCGCCATTCGACTTCCTTTTGCGTCTTATCTGAATTTGTTCGTTTTGGATGATATAATAGTTGCATTTAACTTTATATACGACGAAGTTAGTCGTTTTACCCAGTATGGGGTGATCTTGTGTAAACAAAGATACCTCCACGTTGGCTAATGAGCTAAGAACCATGGCTTTTTTTTTTTTTTGTACAATTGATTAGAGGTGAAAACTCACAATTGAACGTTGCCATATATAAGCGTTCTAATTGATACACACTAATTGGTTGCTCAGAGAGTATAAATTGTACTCTTGTTTTAAAAAGTGTTTCCTACCTATCTATATCTTCTAAAAAAAAATTTTTTTTATGGTCATTTATTTTTTTAAAATAAAATAAAATTATTTAATTTATTTGGTATGTATATTTATTTATTAATATACTTATGCTCGATCTAAATCGTTAGCCCTGCTCAAATATTTTTTTTTCATGCACCTGTTGTGCGTTTTATATATCTTACTGAAAATGTAAACGCACATTAATGCGACAATGAAGATCAATAATATTGTAATCAACTCTATATCGGGTGACATTAATATAATAATAATTTTCTCTTTGAATTTTGTGCCTTTACAGCCATGTAAAGGGTTGTTTATCATATGTATTTTTTTAATACATCTATTAAATTTTGCATTGAGGGCTAATTTTGTTTGTTTAAAACACATGACTCTAATACACCCCGTGGGTGGAATGAAATGTTTACCGTACGTGACGGTGTACATATACTACCTATTAGTTGAACGGCTTTATGGGCCCTACGGTACCAGGCTGGTTCGAGCTTGGTTTAACAATTTTTTTTTGTTATATATATGTATTCATAAATGCAAGTATAATTTAAAACAAGTAAGTGTGCTCTCGTCGAGAGTGCCCGACTAGGATATACCCTCATCCAAGGTCTTACATTCATTGAAGTTATTTATCTGCATTCATACATAGAAACAGACACACACATATACAAACCAAAGCTGCTGGCTACGCGCGTCATGCAATTGATTCGCTTCTTCTTCTTCCTTTTGCCCCAAACTTTGGTACATTGAATTGTTAATAACTTCTTTGTTTATTGTCTAATCAAAATGAAATTTGTAGATGGCATATAAATGTGCAACTATGTAAAATCCGAAGGTCATACCTTTAAAATTACGTATTTTCTCAATTTCTGTAAGATCAGGGAGGGGTATCGCAAAAATAAATTGTATTTTACATTTGTATGCTATAGAAGAAAATATGTACCAAATTTGGTGGTTCTATCTCTTATAACTTTTAAGCTATACCTTAAAAACACTGTTCTGGAATCTTAATTTATCGATAACTTTTGAAAGAATTGAGATATCGAAAACAAAATTACGAGTTTGTATCGAGCCGGCAGTACAGTAAGTGTTATCGAAATTTATCGATAACTTTTGAACGGGACGAGATATCGAAAAAAAATGATAAACTGGTCTTGTCTTTTGTAGTTTCTGAGAAACGTGCGTTCATACAGACGGACAGACGGACGGACCGACGGACAGGGCCAAATCGACTCGGCTATTGACAGTGATCAAGAATATATATACTTTATGGGGTCGGAGATGCTTCCTTATGCCTGTTACATACTTTTGCACAAAACCATAATACCCCTTTTTCCCATTTTTAATGGGATCAGGGTATTAAAAAATTAATATAATATAAATAAGTTTAGAGTGTTGGGCGCATTCTGTAGCGCTGTCGGTCCATTGCGGATTGTCCTCCTGGTCTAGCTGGATGGCTTAGACGGGGCCAGTGCTGGTCCTCTGCACAGGCGGTTTATTTTGGTGTTATTGTCCTTGGCCCAGCTTGATGCGCTGTGCCGGTGCTGGTATTCGCACAGGCTTTTTATATGGTGAGTCGCCGGTGCTGGTCCTCACACAGCGCCGGTGCTGGTCATCTGATTGCATGTGTATTGGCAGTACACGCTAATTATTGGTCCCTCCCCCTATTACTTGTTATGTATTTAATCAAGCGGAGATTTAATCAAAGAACCTCCAGAGAAGCTAACAACCGGAAGACAGCAACTATCTTGCACAACGCGGCTGTCCATCTACGGTGCGTACGGATCGCTAGTTTGCGGTGAGACGCTAGTTTGCGGTGAGACGCTAGTTTCCGATGCGACGCTTTTTGGTAGACTTGGTGTCCCGTTCCTGTTCCGTGTTTTTTTTTCACATGATTAGGTTTGTTGTTGCTTCGCTGTAGTTCCTGTCCTAGGTCTTATGACCCACGTCATGGTCGCCATGTTAACGTAAGTTGATCAAATGAAAATACTTGTGTGTTGTATTGTGGTCAAAATCAGAATGATTCGCTTTATTCAATAAAAGTTACTTGCTACCTTATAATTATTATACATAACTGTTACGGTCCCTAATTTATATTGAATTAAATTGAATGCATATACATACTACGACGGTTGCCACGGGACAATCTTTGAATTTATACAGAAACTGCAGGTTATACTTTCTTCAGCTTTTTTTGTTTTAATAGAATTTTATAAATAAAACTTGGTTTGCAAACAAATTTGGCGCGCTTGATGCTCTTACTTATCACTGAATGATATCAAATTTTGGTTCGGTGTCGCACGGGACATAAGAATACTGTTTATCCAAGAGGATATGTCGATTTGAGTTTTGTTTGAATAACAGCACATAAACTGTATTCGGTTTTAGGCGTCGTAGCAAGCACTTTAACTGGTGCCGTTTTAAGTTGGCTGATCTCATGTATACCGGCTTGCATTTCAAGCCTTTGGAAGAACTGACCTAAGTCAAGAATTCCATTGGTGTACAGATCGCTAACGTCAATTCTTGCAATAACTTTATTTCCATGTTTAAAGTAACATATCATGTTATTTATGTGCAAGGCCACTACTTTTCGTACATCGTCATTCTTGATGACTTCATATACGTTGGGCTTAGAAGCTTTTTCAAGATTTTGCTTAGGCAAAATTTCTTGTTCTATTCCTGCGCAGGATTTATTCTGTCCACTTTGTTGCCTGGTAGTGACTTTCAGGACTTTACTTTGTAAGTCTTTGAGTTCGGATATTGTAATCCTGGATAGAGCATCTGCCACAAAATTGTATTGCCCCTTTAAATACTCGTACAGTCGTATTCTTCTAATTCGAGCCGCATGCGTGTTAATTTTGAACTTGGGTTGATCATAGAAAAAAAATATGTTAATGGTCTGTGGTCAGTTTTCACTGTGAAGTGTTTGCCATAAATATATGGTCCAAAACGTATTATAGCCCAAGGAATAGCTGCTAATTCCTGTTCTGTTGTACTTTTATTACTTTCACCCTTTGTAAATGAAAGTGATGCGTATGCTACTGTAAGTTGGAGTCCATTATAGTTTTGAGTTAAAACTGCTCCACAAGCTTGTTTACTTGCATCAGTTATTATGCAAAATTCTTTGCTGAAATCTGGGTATTGTAATAATGTTGGCTGAATAAGCCCATTTAATTGTCCACTCAAAAGGAGCATTCTTTTTACATAATTTAGTTATGTGCCGTGAATAGTCGGCGAAGTTTTTAATAAAACGTCTATAATAATTGCAGAATGCAACGAATCGTTTTGCGCTGTTCGCATCATGTGGGACTGGGTAATTTTTAATGACGTCGTATTTTTTGTCATCTGGCAAGATTCCTTTATCTGTGCATTTGTGACCAAGAAAAGTCACTTGATGCATAAAAAATTAACATTTTTGTGGATGCAGTTTTAGGTTGTATTTCCTTTATTTGTCAAAAACATCTGTTAAGTTTTTAATCATATGTTTTTCGGAACAACCAATAACTATTAAATCATCCATATAAAGGAATGCTTGACAAGGTTCAAGTCCAGAAGATGCTATAGTCATCATTTTCTGAAATGAATTTGGCGCTATTTGTAAACCAAATGGTAGTCGCGTGAAGCGATATGAGCCTTGAGATATGAGCTCGTTGAAAAAGACGTAATATTTCTAGAACTTTCTTCGATTTGGATTTGATGAAAACCTGACATTCAGGCATGAAAAATATTTTGTTCGACAAAGTTGATCTAAAATATCATCAATTCTAGGTAGTGGAAATTTATCGGATAAAAGTTTTTAATTAATCTGACGATAGTCAATTACTAATCGCCATTTTTTTTTTCAGCTGAGCCCGGAAGGGCTTTCTTTGGTACAAGCAATAGTGGGCTGTTATATTCGGACACAGATGGTTCGACTCTGTTGTCGGAGATCAATTTTCCAACTTGTTTTTGGATTTTGTTTACTTGGCTATGCGGGCTTCGATAGTTTTTTACATACACCGGTTCATTATCCCTTAGTCTCAATTTTTGGTTATACAAATTATTTGTAGTGATTGATTCGGTTTCGAGTCCGAATACATCACTATATTTGGTGCATAAATTTCATAGTTGTGATTTAAATTGAGGCGGAAAATTTTTGGCTAGCTGAGATATGACAGTTTTTATACCCTGATCCCATTAAAAATGGGAAAAAGGGGTATTATGGTTTTGTGTAAAAGTATGTAACAGGCATAAGGAAGCATCTCCGACCCCATAAAGTATATATATTCTTGATTAGTATCACTAGCCGAGTCGATCTAGCCATGTCCGTCTGGCTGTCCGTATGTCCGTCTGTCCGTCTGTATGAACGCGTTTTTCTCAGAGACCACAAAAGTTAGAGACTTCATATATGAAATATAAGTTCTCGTAGTGGCGCGACGATACAAGTTTACCATCGATATCTCGTCCCGTTCAAAAGTTATCGATAAATTTCAAATTTAGCCAAGTGTTTTTCGGGCATAACTTGAAAGTCATTAAAGCTAGCAAATTTATATTTAAGTTTAAGTTACTGTACTGCCGGCTCGACACAAACTTATCAATTTTTTTTCGATATCTATATCCTTTCAAAAATTATCGATAAATTAAGATTCCAGAACATTGTTTTTAAGGTATAGCTTAAAAGTTATAAGAGGTAGAGTCACCAAATTTGGTACATATATTCTCCTATAGCATACAGAGGTTAAATACATTTCACTTTTTGGATAACCCTCCCCCATCTCACAGAAATCGAAAAATACGTAATTTTAAAGGTATGACCTTCGGATTTTACATAGTTGCACATTTTTACAGAAATTTTATTACGATCAGACAAAAAACAAAGAAGTTATTAACGATTCAATGTACCATAGTCTGTGGCCAAAGGAAGAAGAAGCAAAGCAATTGCGCGCGTGTAGCAAGCAGCTTGTGTTTGTATATGTGTGTGTGTGTTTCTATACATGAATGCAGATAAATAACTTGAATGAATGTCAGAACTTGGATCAGGGTATATCCTAGTCGGGCACTCTCGACTAGAGCACTCTTACTTGTTTCTCTTATTTCTGGGTAAGTTTGAACTACTTCGAAGTTCGAAAGTGGTTCAAATGTTAAGTTATTTATATTAACTAATTGATCGGTACTGGTTGTATTCAGTAATCGGACAAACGTATTTTGGGATGTTGCAACTGTGTTTGCAACATAATACCAGGTTGAATTTCCTGATTTGGAATTAATACACTATCTTCCTCTGAAGTTAGGTTGACTTTGCGGATAACTTGATATATTGCTGGTAGAAGTATTGAGTTTTTACAAAAACTATATATTATTGGAACATAAATTGAGAAATTTAAATTATTGGGTCTAACTATAAACCAATCTTCTGATGGTTTAAAATTTAAAGTCTAGTTGGCAGTTGAATTTCTTAATAACATCAATGCCTATTATTCCATCACACGGAATTGCAAAATTTAAATCAACTATATGGAAATTGTGTGGAACTTTGTATTTATCTGTCTGTATCTCGATTGATGTAAGGCGTTTGGATTTAATGACTTCTTTACCTATGCCTTGAATCTTATTTCTATTATTTTTTTAATGTCATGAAAGACATCAGAATTTTCTTTTAGAATTGAAATATCTGCACCTGTATCTATTAAAAAGGTAAGTTTTTTACCTGTTGACACATGGTCAAATGATACAAAAATATTGAGACTAAGGTTTATTGTGTGAACCTTGGTGTTTTTTATTGCTGAGTATCTAAAGGGTGTTGGGAGTTTCCCGAAACCTCTTGGGTTACATTGATATTATGGTTATTATTATTATTGTGGCCTCTTCGAGCTGCCACGGCGTCTGGAGTTTCCTCTATTTTGGCCTCGTCCCCTATTATTGGTTTGGTATCCGTTTTGTTGGTAATTACCTCTGCCTCGATAACTACCTCGGTTACCTCTATATCCAAAAGCTTCTGTGCAACTGTTGACAAACTTGGTTATGGCATCATTCATAGTATTGAATGTGCCTGTCTGCATAATAAGTTTTACACTATTAACTGTGCAGTTTTGTGTCATGGCCTTTACAGCTAGTTTTGTGCTGTACTTGTTTGCCAATTCTAATGATAAACTATCATTAATATATGCTCCTTCAAGAGATTTTGTCAATTTTTCAACTTCTTGGGTGTATTGACAGGCAGTTTTGCTCTTTTGTTGGAGATTAAGGAGTTTAGCAGATATAACTTCCACTGATTCTCCCTTAACTGTATTTGATAGTTTTGTAATGATATCAGCAATTGTCTGCTCATTACCTATGAAATTTCATACATGGGCTTTTAATTAAGTTTTTATTATTTAGACTGCCGTCGACTCGTGTGTCTCTTTGATCGAGTCCACTAAAAGCAACGCGTCCAAGAAACTTCTTAAATTTTCAGCTTTGCCATTGTATTTTTGTTTGTGCCATGTTGCTTATTTTTATTTCAGTATTTAGTTTTTTATAAGCCGCTGCACTTGTTTTAGGGGCTAGTACTATTGTCGGATTCTCTTTTGGAATCGTGACCTGAAACTATGCTAATGTAACTTGTCTTTGGTGACTTGGGTCTTGGACTTATATATTTGTCTTCAACTTCAATGACAACAAAGGTTACTGCATTGTTTAAAATATTTGGTAGGAATAGATTTAAATTATGTTTTTCTCTTATTAAAACTAGATTTTCTCTGAGACGTTTTATTACTTCTGCAGCTTGAGTCCAGTTGAGAGCTGTGAGCTTAGATTTGTTTTCTAGAAACAACTCTCGTATCTCATTATAAATCTTTACTAAATTAATAGTGTGTTTATTAATGATACTCGTGTGGGTATGTCTATTCTGAGTAAGACTTTTTGTACGACTTGTCGAACTCAGTTCTTAGTTCGTTTACCTTCGCTCAAATTGCATTCCACTCCATGTATTATAAGTGTTATTGCACTTTAAAGGATGTTCGCCATTCGACTTCCTTTTGCGTCTTATCTGAATTTGTTCGTTTTGGATGATATAATAGTTGCATTTAACTTTATATACGACGAAGTTAGTCGTTTTACCCAGTATGGGGTGATCTTGTGTAAACAAAGATACCTCCACGTTGGCTAATGAGCTAAGAACCATGGCTTTTTTTTTTTTTTGTACAATTGATTAGAGGTGAAAACTCACAATTGAACGTTGCCATATATAAGCGTTCTAATTGATACACACTAATTGGTTGCTCAGAGAGTATAAATTGTACTCTTGTTTTAAAAAGTGGTTCCTACCTATCTATATCTTCTAAAAAAAAATTTTTTTTATGGTCATTTATTTTTTTAAAATAAAATAAAATTATTTAATTTATTTGGTATGTATATTTATTTATTAATATACTTATGCGCGATCTAAATCGTTAGCCCTGCTCAAATATTTTTTTTTCATGCACCTGCTGTGCGTTTTATATATCTTACTGAAAATGTAAACGCACATTAATGCGACAATGAAGATCAATAATATTGTAATCAACTCTATATCGGGTGACATTAATATAATAATAATTTTCTCTTTGAATTTTGTGCCTTTACAGCCGTGTAAAGGGTTGTTTATCATATGTATTTTTTTAATACATCTATTAAATTTTGCATTGAGGGCTAATTTTGTTTGTTTAAAACACATGACTCTAATACACCCCGTGGGTGGAATGAAATGTTTACCGTACGTGACGGTGTACATATACTACCTATTAGTTGAACGGCTTTATGGGCCCTACGGTACCAGGCTGGTTCGAGCTTGGTTTAACAATTTTTTTTGTTATATATATGTATTCATAAATGCAAGTATAATTTAAAACAAGTAAGTGTGCTCTCGTCGAGAGTGCCCGACTAGGATATACCCTCATCCAAGGTCTTACATTCATTGAAGTTATTTATCTGCATTCATACATAGAAACAGACACACACATATACAAACCAAAGCTGCTGGCTACGCGCGTCATGCAATTGATTCGCTTCTTCTTCTTCCTTTTGCCCCAAACTTTGGTACATTGAATTGTTAATAACTTCTTTGTTTATTGTCTAATCAAAATGAAATTTGTAGATGGCATATAAATGTGCAACTATGTAAAATCCGAAGGTCATACCTTTAAAATTACGTATTTTCTCAATTTCTGTAAGATCAGGGAGGGGTATCGCAAAAATAAATTGTATTTTACATTTGTATGCTATAGAAGAAAATATGTACCAAATTTGGTGGTTCTATCTCTTATAACTTTTAAGCTATACCTTAAAAACACTGTTCTGGAATCTTAATTTATCGATAACTTTTGAAAGAATTGAGATATCGAAAACAAAATTACGAGTTTGTATCGAGCCGGCAGTACAGTAAGTGTTATCGAAATTTATCGATAACTTTTGAACGGGACGAGATATCGAAAAAAAATGATAAACTGGTCTTGTCTTTTGTAGTTTCTGAGAAACGTGCGTTCATACAGACGGACAGACGGACGGACCGACGGACAGGGCCAAATCGACTCGGCTATTGACAGTGATCAAGAATATATATACTTTATGGGGTCGGAGATGCTTCCTTATGCCTGTTACATACTTTTGCACAAAACCATAATACCCCTTTTTCCCATTTTTAATGGGATCAGGGTATTAAAAAATTAATATAATATAAATAAGTTTAGAGTGTTGGGCGCATTCTGTAGCGCTGTCGGTCCATTGCGGATTGTCCTCCTGGTCTAGCTGGATGGCTTAGACGGGGCCAGTGCTGGTCCTCTGCACAGGCGGTTTATTTTGGTGTTATTGTCCTTGGCCCAGCTTGATGCGCTGTGCCGGTGCTGGTATTCGCACAGGCTTTTTATATGGTGAGTCGCCGGTGCTGGTCCTCACACAGCGCCGGTGCTGGTCATCTGATTGCATGTGTATTGGCAGTACACGCTAATTATTGGTCCCTCCCCCTATTACTTGTTATGTATTTAATCAAGCGGAGATTTAATCAAAGAACCTCCAGAGAAGCTAACAACCGGAAGACAGCAACTATCTTGCACAACGCGGCTGTCCATCTACGGTGCGTACGGATCGCTAGTTTGCGGTGAGACGCTAGTTTGCGGTGAGACGCTAGTTTCCGATGCGACGCTTTTTGGTAGACTTGGTGTCCCGTTCCTGTTCCTGTTGCGTGTTTTTTTTCACATGATTAGGTTTGTTGTTGCTTCGCTGTAGTTCCTGTCCTAGGTCTTATGACCCACGTCATGGTCGCCATGTTAACGTAAGTTGATCAAATGAAAATACTTGTGTGTTGTATTGTGGTCAAAATCAGAATGATTCGCTTTATTCAATAAAAGTTACTTGCTACCTTATAATTATTATACATAACTGTTACGGTCCCTAATTTATATTGAATTAAATTGAATGCATATACATACTACGACGGTTGCCACGGGACAATCTTTGAATTTATACAGAAACTGCAGGTTATACTTTCTTCAGCTTTTTTTGTTTTAATAGAATTTTATAAATAAAACTTGGTTTGCAAACAAATTTGGCGCGCTTGATGCTCTTACTTATCACTGAATGATATCAAATTAGATAAGAATACTGTTTATCCAAGAGGATATGTCGATTTGAGTTTTGTTTGAATAACAGCACATAAACTGTATTCGGTTTTAGGCGTCGTAACAAGCACTTTAACTAGTAAGACTTATCGGAGAGTTGGCTAGAGACAGAATTACCTCTGGTAGGGTTCGGTTCTAGTGGCGTAGAGATGAGTAAGAAAGAATTACCACTGGTGGGGTTCTGATCTAGACTGATTTTTATTTGAGAATGCTAGGGTTTATATACCCTAGACTATGTACATTTTCTGTTACATTTGGGTTTTACTTATGTACTAAGGATTTTACAATATGGGCTCCTGTGTAAAGGAGATAGACATACAACTGTCCTTATTCGATGCATGTGTTTTTTACATACTAAGTTCTATGTTTTATTTTGGGTTTTTTATGTGTGCCTGTGATTGGCCCTAGTTTTCCCTTTTGGACTGCCAAGATCTTTTCCTTGGAATTAGCTGTCTGCCTACGCAGAGTGACCCTTTCAAGTGGTGTCTACTCAAATGTCAGCAACTGACGCTAGTTCCAAATTCTAGCTGTGACGGTTGTGTGTTCAGTTTTTCTAAGCGGATGTATTGCATTGCCTGATGTGGCTTGTGTTGTGTAATTTTATTAACAATATTAAATATAATTAAACAATTAAAAACTGTGACTTAACATTCTCCCGGCCGTTGAACATTTGTTCAACCATCGCTGATGTCAAAGTTAAACCGTCGTTGTGCAGGTTCTGGCTGTGATTCACATGTGTCTTCTGGGGGTGTGACTGGTGTTCCTTTTTCCATGATGCAAATCGTCTTTGTGTACTGTGTTGTGAGGGTATTTGTTGGTTGGTTGATATTGCCAAATCGTGTATATGTTGTTCTGACATTGCTGATTGTTGTATCAAAGGTGTTGATGCTGATGTCAGCATTTCGTGCAGTGCATCTGCCGAAAAATGTTAGTAGTCCGGTTGCCTCCAGGGTAATGGTATGGGAGCTGCCTTTGCAAACAGCTCTGAGGTGCATTGGGGAAGCCGTTGCAAAAATCCATGTGTTCGGTTGACGAACCATTTTGGATTTGGTTTGTGTAGTAGGGATAGTGTGGCGCTTTTGTTGTTGAAAAGTTGAAATTCACAGCGATGTTCAACGTTAAATACTGCATGTTGGTCAAAACAGATATGGTCACCATAGGAAAGTGCCACACAGTGTTGTAGGTCTTCTGGGGTGAGTCCGACAAATTGATCTCTGAGGCTGTTGACTGCAATAAATGGAGTTCTTAAGTCAAACATAGTCCAGCCTGTTGAGTCCTTTACGGGAATTGGTATCATGCTGAAGAGTGTGGTGGATACTAGAGGAAGAGTGACCTTAAAAATGACTTGTGTTCCAGTCACTGTCCCCTCGGCGTGCATCAGTTTATATAGTTGAATCGTGTCGTTTGTGGAGACGGGCAGCATTTGATTTGGTGGCAAGTGATCTCGTATCTGATCTACTTGTTCCTTTAGTTGCTTTGGAGATAAGAGGATTGGACTGATGGTCCGGTGGCGGATGCCTGTCATAACATCTAGTACTTCTGACTGCATTCGTTGAAGGTTCGCTGCAAGTAATGTCAATTGCGTTGATAGAACCATAAATGCTTGGAAACGATTGTCTCCGTTGCTCTTTCCCCGTTGCTCACTATATACAGCCATTTGTTTTTCCAGCAGTTTTATTCGTCTTTCGTTTGTGGCCTTGTCGTTTCTCATTATATTGATTGTTGAATCGAGAATGGATGTTTGATTTTTAAGTAGCTGCAGCAGGAATTCTTCATTTGTATGAACCTTCTCGATTGTTTTTGACATTTCCCTCGCATAAGTGGAATCGAGAACACCAAATAAGCCGCTTGCCATATTACCAACTATGTCGAATGGTGATCGGCGCTGTCGTGTCCTTTCCAATAACGCGTTCTCTCCTTGTAATTCTTCCAAAATGTGTTTGAAGTGTTTGCACAACATTTCACATGCTTTACTGTTGCTTAATTGAGGGCATGAATATCCAAGTTCTGTTGTCCCAGCGGCAAATGATTTCATATCTTGCCAATATGGGTTTAAATCATAGTATACTAGCATGGTCCATTCAGATAATGCCATCTTAGTGGTGCCTAATTTTTCGTAGAGAATTCCTGGTTTTCCGTCAAAGTGTGTCACTGTGATTGGTTGTGACAGCACTAGTGGTAGCATGAAGAATAATATCAGCAGTGTTGATGTTAGAGATGACAGATTTAATTTCTTCCTTTGCTTTCGTGGTTCATTGTTTTCGTCGTTTGTGTCCGTTATACTGTCAATAGGACGCTTGACGGCTACTTCTTCAGCAAAAAGTGGGGCGAGTCGATGGATAGAACGTTTATATATTCCAGATGCAGTTTTTACATCTACCACTCGGATGAAGTTATCTGGTCCTGGGTATGTTTTTATAATTCGTCCCATGGGCCACTTCATCACAGGGACATTGTCTTCTTTTATTAACACCAGTAGGCCTTCTTTAACGTTTGGTGCTGAAGTCTTCCATTTGTAACGACATTGTAGTTCTTGTAAATATTCCTGTGACCATTGTTTCCAGAATGAGTGCTTTATTCTGGAGACTTGTTCCCAACGCTTTACAAGTGTCTTTCTGCCTGTGTCAATGTTTGCATCAGGAGGGGCTGTTAACGGTTCTCCAATTAAAAAATGCCCAGGCGTGAGTGCCGTTAGATCCGTAGGGTCATTTGACATTGGGGTAATTGGTCGGGAGTTGAGTATAGCTTCAATCTCGATGATCACTGTATTCATTTCTTCGAATGTTAGTGATGCCGTATTCGTGTTGCTGATCAGCAACTTTTTTGTGGATTTTACTGCTGCTTCCCAAAGGCCACCAAATGATGGTGCTCGAGGGGGAATGAATTTGAAGGCCACTTGCCTTTTACTGCAATGCTCAATAATTTTCTTTGCAGCCTTTTCTTCATAAATGGCCGATTCCAAATCCTTCAGCTGATTGTTGGCGCCAATGAAATTAGTGGCGTTGTCGCAATGAATCGTCTGACACTTCCCACGACGACCAATAAAACGGCGAAGTGCTGCCAGGAATGCGTCTGTCGTTAGATCACTGACTAACTCCAGATGTACGGCCTTTGTGGTGAAGCAGCAGAAAACTGCTATGTACGCCTTATCTGGTCTCTTTCCGCGTATCTTATGGTGGATCCAGAAAGGTCCACAGTAATCTACGCCTGTGCTGAGGAAAGGTCGAGCCTCGGTGACTCGTTCAGCAGGTAGATCACCCATGATTTGATGCATTAACTTCGGCTTGGCTCTGGTGCACTTCACACAGTTGTGTATGATGTTCCTGGCCATGGATTTGGCTCTTAAGGCTTGAGCCCCGCAGTGCATGTTGTTTTCATGGAGTTCTATCAGTAGCATCTTGACAATCGGATCGTTGTATGGCAACAAGATCGGATGTTTAGCGTTATAAGAGAGATCTGAATGCTCCAATCTGCCTCCGACGCGAATAAGTCCATTTTTCTCCAAGCGTGGTGATAGTGAAATGATAGTGCTCTTTTTATCTACCATGTTGTGACGACGAAGATGCTTTATGTCGTCAACAAATTCAATTTGTTGTATAGTCCGCAATATTATTGTGCGTGCATGCTCCAGTTCCTTTGCACATAAGGCTGTGCTGGAACTTCTTTTTTCCTTATAACAGAAACGCAACATGTATGCAACGATCCGTTGCAACTTGTGAAAGGAGTTGCTGTGCTTACAGTTGTATAGCTCTTCCCCTAATGTTGTCGGGCTAATTGCAATGCTGACATGCTTTGTCTTTCGTTCCAGATCGCTGGGCGGTATTGTAGGAGAAGTAGACCACCTTTCACGTGGGCCATGCAAGAACAGTGGTCCAAACAGCCATTTACTGTCGTTAGGTAGGTTCCTTGCAGTAGTTCCTCTGGAAAGTACATCAGCCGCGTTATTTGTTGATGAGACATGAAGCCATTGTGATGGATTTGATGACGCTTGTATTTTCGCAATTCGGTTGGCGACAAATGTGTGATATGTAGATGCCGAGGCATTAATCCAAGCTAGCACTACCGTGGAGTCTGTCCAGAAGAATCCCTTCGCTGATTCGGGATTTAATCGAAGATCCTTTCGAATTCGTTCGGTAAGTTCTGCGCCTAGGACTGCAGCGCAAAGTTCCAAGCGTGGTAAGGATTGCTTTGCCGTAGGTGCGACTCTCGATTTTGAGCATAGTAGTCGTACAGATACTTGTTTGTTTTTATACGTGGCTCGTATATAGACTGCAGCTCCGTAAGCCCTTTCGGATGCATCCACAAATGTGTGTATTTCTTTGCTCACTGGTGTTTTTCCATCGTAGATGTGCCTGGGAATCTGCATTTCGTTAAGTTCCTGGATGTCTTCTCTATAGGCCTTCCATTCATTGCATAGATGTGTTGGTAGTTTGTCATCCCAGTCGAATTTCTCTTCCCAGAGATGTTGCATAAATATTTTTGCTCGGACTACCACCGGAGCAAATAAGCCCAATGGATCAAAGATTTGAGCCAGCTCGGAACAGACTACTCGTTTGGTAATTTCAGATGACTGATGGAGTTGTGTCCTTCCACGGAGCTGGTCAATGTTCGGTACCCATATAAGTCCCAAAGTTTTTACACTGTGTTGTTCAAGTGTTTCGTCCAGATGAACATTATTGATAATATCTTCCTTTTGAATTCCTTGAAGGATTTGCTCATTGTTTGAGCACCATTTTCGTAGTTTGAATCCATATGGCAACAGTATCTTCATTAATTCCTGTTGAATTTGGACTGCTTCCTGGATTGAATCTGCACCTGTCAGACAATCATCTACATAGAAATCATCCTTTAACGCCAATGATCCTAAAGGTAGCTTGTTGCTATGTAGTGTGGCCAGGTGATTTAAACATTTAGTTGCCAGAAACGGAGCCGATGCTGTGCCATAGGTGACAGTTTTCAGTCGATAGTGTTTTAATTCCTCATTAGGGTTATTTCTCCAAACTATCATTTGATGGAATTGGTTTTCTGGATTGATCCATATTTGGCGGTACATTTTTTCTATGTCTGCAGTAAATACGTATTTATGCGTTCTGAATCTTAGTAAGATCGACATCAGATCGCTTTGCACAGTAGGTCCAACTTGCAGTATGTCGTTCAGTGATTTTCCGGTCGATGTTTTGCATGATGCATCGAAAACCACTCGTAGTTTTGTAGTGCTGCTGTCAGGTTTCAGCACACAATGATGAGGAATGAAGTAATTTTTTGATGGAAGCAGCTTGCGAGGGACATGTTTCATGTGTCCCAATTGCTCGTATTCCGACATGAAGTCCACATATCCATTCCAAATTTCTGCCTTGGTCCTTTTTTCCAATGAAAGGAACCTTTTTTCTGCAGTATCCAACGAGGGCCCCAGGGATGAAGAGTGTTCAGAAAACGGCAATTTTACTATAAACCGTCCGTCAGCAGCGGTTTGCAAGTTGTCACTGAAATGTTTCTCGCATCTTTCTTCAGTTGCTGTACGATGCTTTTCTGTAGTTTAAAAATTTTCAAGTGTCCAAAATCGTCCAAATACCCGAGCCTTACTTGTTTTTGGCTGTCCACCGATACCTTCGATTCTAAGTGTGGTATCGTGTCGCTTTAAGGATAGTATTGATGCGAGTCTTTCTGAGATCACGTTTATTTGAGATCCAGAATCTAGCAGAGCCTTAAAATTAGCTTGTTGTCCATTGTTTCCTTGGACTGCTATCTTTGCTGTGGCAAGCAGATTTATATTTTGACTACTTGCAGATGCTACAATTGGATTCTGCAATTCCTTTGGTGAAGATGCTCCATTTTCCAAATGCAGCAGTGTGTTGTGTTTTTTTTTATCGCATTTGAAGCATTTGAAACGGCTTGGGCACGACTTTGCCATATGGTCTGTTTTAAAACAGTTGACACATAATTTTTGGCGTTGAACCCAATTTAAACGTTCGGACGTTGATTTGGCACGAAAATCGTCGCACCGATATAGCAAGTGATTCGATTTCTTGCAATAGGGACATGCCTTTCCTGTCGTCGAAGTAGATGCACATGTTGCACCTTTGGAGTCTCTTTTGGCATTCCCTTGTGCTTTGGCTCCAGTGGCCAAAACGCGAACTCTTTGTTCAAGAAACTGGAGCATGGTGTCCAGCTTCTGAATTTGCTTTGAGTTGCTTATTGATTGCTCATACAGCGTTTTATTTGTGCTGTCAAGCTTGTTTCGTAGGACCGCCACAAGTATTGGGTCCCATGTCGAGATGTCTAAGCCGAGTCCTTTGAGTGATGCAAGAGACTCCATTGTGACAATGTACAGTTCTTTTAGGGATTTTACGTTGTCATTGATGGCTTGTTGCGTCAAAAACCGGTTTAATACCGTTGTCGCAATGTCCCTTGGATTGTCGTAGGCATCTACTAAAATGTTCCAAGCGTGAAGATAATTTTCTTCTTTTAAGTCGATGTGGCGTATCATCCTTTCTGCCTCGCCGATCACACTGGTTTTTAGGTACCACATTTTTCGGATTGTGGGCAAGCTAGTTTCATGTACCATGGACACATGTCAAACAAGTAAGAGTGCTCTAGTCGAGAGTGCCCGACTAGGATATACTCTGATCCAAGGTCTTACATTCATTGAAGTTATTTATCTGCATTCATACATAAAAATACACACACATATACAAACAAAAGCTGCTGGGTACGCGCGTCATACATTTGCTTTGCTTCTTCTTCCTTTGACACAAAACTATGTTACATTGAATCGTTAATAACTTCTTTGTTTATTGTCCGATTGTAATTTGTAGGACACAAAGATGGCATATAAATGTGAGACTATGTATTATCCGAGGGTCATACCTCTAAAAATACGTATTTCTCGATTTCTTGGAGATTGGGGAGGGGTATCCAAAAAGTGAAATGCATTTAACCTCTGTATGCTATTGGAGAGTATATGTACCAAATTTGGTGACTCTACGTCTTATAACTTTTAAGCTATACCTTAAAAACACTGTTTTGGAAACTTAATTTATCGATAACTTTTGGAAGGATTGAGATATTGAAAAAAAATGATAAGTTTGTTTAGAGCCAGCAATACAGTAACTTAAACTCAAATATAAAGTTTCTAGCTTTAACGACTTTCAAGTTATGCCCGAAAAGCACTTGTCTGAAATCGATATTTATCGATAACTTTTGAACGGGATGAGATATCGAAAAAAGTTGAACTTGTATTGACCCGGCACTAGGAAAACCTATATTTCAAATATGAAGTCTCTAGCTTTTGTAGTCTCCGAGAACAGCGCGTTCATACAGACGGACAGACGGACAGCCAGACGGACATGGCTAGATCGACTCGACTATTGATAGCGATCAATAATATATATACTTTATGGGGTCGGAGATGCTTCCTTATGCCTGTTACATACTTTTGCACAAAACCATTATACCCCTTTTTCCCATTTTTAATGGGATCAGGGTATAAAAACTGTGTCCATTTTAGTACGTCACCATCAAATTTTTGAATGGTTACCCTTGGCAGATTTATATCATTACTGCTGGGTATGTTGCTTTTTACTGATAATGCCTTGCGTACATCTAGCTCGGCCTGGAGATACTCAGAAGCATTGTATCCGTTTATTTCCGGGTCCTCGACTTCCTCGTAAATTCGAAAGTGAACTTCCTGGATTTGAGACCACAGACTTTTTATTAGTTCCAATGGAGTGTGCTCGCTTTGGTCAGTCATTTGCAATGCGCGATCTAATGACGCTATCATTGCCCTTTTTCGACGGCATAATGCATTCAACTTTTGGTCCACCATTGGTTGTTGAAGCTGCCCATCGTCACTATGTGTTGCCTTTTTGCTTCCAGATTGTTCCGTAATTTCAGCTTCTTTAAAGGCCATTAGGTATTTCAGTACCATAAATTTGATGTCATCATAAAATGCAAAGTATTTATGGCTTTCAGGTAGATGGCCATCCTTTCTTATGATTTCATAATTTTCTGTATTGTGGTCCATTTTTCTGAGAGAATTGAGGCTTTAATGTTGTAATAACCGGCCTGGGACTTTCTCTCAGCTGAATCCTTTTTATAATTTGCAATAAGCCTTGAAATTTCTTGGCTGATTTGCTTTTGGGCATCTAGCAGCTCATCGTTGGATGCTTTATTAGATGCCATCTTTATAAATGTATTATTTTTTGTTGTTGTTGATATCTCAACTGTGTCGCGTGGTGGACTGTAGATTTGATGAGTTCGACTGGCTGTCTGGGTGAACAAAAGTGCAGGTCACGGTTGTCGCCTAGTTGACTACTTCAATTAAGAATCTCAAGGTGGTACTGTGGAACCAAATGTGCCTGGTTGACAACTTCAAATATGATCAAAAACAAAAAAATATTTGTATGTTATGTCAGCAGCGATGCAGATGTCCTTCAAATGTCGCCTTGTTGACAACTTCTGAATTTGACTGGTGGTGAAATTTCCCTGTGTCGCCTGGTTGACAACTTCAGAGTTTCCAGTGTCGGGGTCGGGGTCACCAAAATGTTTATCCAAGAGGATATGTCGATTTGAGTTTTGTTTGAATAACAGCACATAAACTGTATTCGGTTTTAGGCGTCGTAACAAGCACTTTAACTAGTTAGACTTATCGGAGAGTTGGCTAGAGACAGAATTACCTCTGGTAGGGTTCGGTTCTAGTGACGAAAAGATGAGTAAGAAGGAATTACCACTGGTGGGGTTCTGATCTAGACTGATTTTTATTTGAGAATGCTAGGGTTTATATACCCTAGACTATGTACATTTTCTGTTACTAAGATAATGATATATATATAATTACAATATAGACATTCTTGTCTAGCGTACATTTCTGTTACTAAGATAATGATAGATATATAATTACAATATAGACATTCTTGTCTAGCGTACATTTGGGTTTTACTTATGTACTAAGGATTTTACAATATGGGCTCCTGTGTAAAGGAGATAGACATACAACTGTCCTTATTCGCTGCATGTGTTTTTATACCCTGATCCCATTAAAAATGGGAAAAATGTGTATTATGGTTTTGTGCAAAAGTATGTAACAGGCATAAGGAAGCATCTCCGACCCCATAAAGTATATATAATCTTGATCAGTATCAATAGCCGAGTCGATATAGCCATGTGCGTCTTTCCGTCTGTATGAACGCGTGTTTCTCAGAGATTACAAAAGCTAGAAACTTCATATTTGAAATTTAAGTTTTCGTAGTGGCGGGACGATACAAGCTTATCATCGTCCCGTTCAAAAGTCATCGATAAATTTCGTTTTTAGCCAAGAGTTTTTCGGGCATATCTTGAAAGTCATTTAAACTAGCGAATTGATATTTAAGATTAAATTACTGTACTGCCGGCTCGGTACAAACTCATCATTAATTTTTTGATATCTCAATCCTTTCAATTATCGATAAATTAAGATTCCAGAACAGTGTTTTAAAGGTATAGCTTAAAAGTTATAAGAGGTAGAGTCTTTAAATTTGTTACATATATTTTCCTATAGCATACAGAGGTTTAATACATTTTACTTTTTGGATACCCCTCCCCGATCTCACAGAAATCGAAAAATACGTCATTTTAGAGGTATGACCTTCAGATTTTACATAGTTGCACATTTATATGCCATCTTTGTGTCCTACAAATTTTATTACGATCAGACAAAAAACAAAGAAGTAATTAACGATTCAATGTACCATAGTTTCAAAGGAAGAAGAGGAAGCAGCAAAGCAATTGATGACGCGAGTAGCAAGCAGCTTGTTTTTGTATAAGTGTGTGTGTGTGTTTCTATGTATGAATGCAGATAAAGAATTATGAATGTAAGAACTGGGTTCAGGGTATCTCCTAACTAGTGCCCGACAGGGCACTCTCGACTAGAGCACTCTTACTTGTTAACATACTAAGTTCTATGTTTTATTTTGGGTTTTTTATGTGTGCCTGTGATTGGCCCTTGTTTTTTCCCTTTTGGACTGCCAAGATCTTTTCCTTGGAATTAGCTGTCTGCCTACGCAGAGTGACCCTTTCAAGTGGTGTCTACTCAAATGTCAGCCACTGACGCTAGTTCCAAATTCTAGCTGTGACGGTTGTGTGTTCAGTTTTTCTAAGCGGATGTATTGTATTGCGTGATGTGGCTTGTGTTGTGTAATATTATTAACAATATTAAATATAATTAAACAATTAAAAACTGTGACTTAACAAATACGAAGTAATGTTTAATGAATAATACAGTAAATCTTGATTGGATTGATCTCTTTACATTTTTTTTAATTAGTTGTTGTTATTGCAATTTCGTAAAATAATTGTCATCATGTATCGGCTCATTTGACGCAGTAAATATTAAAGAGAAAACGGTGTTAAAATTAACAAAATTAGACAATCAGTGATGGTTATTGAAATGGGCTGTAAATTGTTAAATTTAATAAAATTTCAATATTTTTCTGCGATAAAAAAAGTACCAATAATGATTTTGAATTTTTCGTTGCTGGTGGACATTTCTGTGAAAATGCCCATACATAAAATGTGTTGATTTTTATTCTCATGATCCAGAAAATAAAAAGCAAAGCGTGATTTTTATTATTGACTTTTATAAATGATTTTTATTTAAAAATCAAAAATAATTATAACAATTGACTTTTAAAAATAATAATTTAAAATAAAGGTTCGTTACTCTTTTAAAGGTCCATAAAAAATACAAAGTTGTAAAAATATTTCACGTTTATGCTGGTCATCTTCTACCCAATGATTTTTTTACTTGTGCAAAATATATAACTGGCTAAGGAATCATCTCCGACCTCATGAAGTACATGTCTTATTGTTCACTATCAACAGCCGACTCGAGTTTGCCATGTCCGTCTATCTGTACGCCTGTCCGTCAAAGTTATCGATACATTTTGATTGGACACCAGCGCTCTTTGGGAATAACATAAAGGAGCTAGAGGCACCAAATTTGGTATGCTTATATTCGTATAGCATACACAAAGAAGTAAAACGTATTTCACTATTTAGATACCTGCCCCCGATCGCCCACAAGTCGAATACGTATTTTGGGAGGTATGACAGTCCGATTTGGCCTACTCCCACATTCCCCCAGTCCAAATTTCATTACAATCGGACATTAAACAAATAAGTTATTTAAGATTCAATGGTACAAAGTAAGGGGCCAATGAAAATCCACTACCATGCTTCGTGATGAGAGTGGTTTATACAGTTCCAACAATCTGATACCAATTTACAGTTTGTCAGCCACGAGGAAATAGCTCTTATGGCTGCTTGGCTATCTGAAAAGATATTATATATTGCTTACTGTGATACCCGCACCAACCCCTTGATCTGTTTTTCATCAATCTGTAAACCAATCCAGGTTAATGGGACCACGTCATGGGTTTCCATTATCCCATTCCTTTTGGTCAGGGATAAGAGTTCTGAATTTCGCCCCGAAGCACAGTCTTTAGATCTGTCCTATCGCACATTTCTAAGCCAGGAATGCGTTCATTAGACTCGCATGACTTACATCTGTTGCTTGTAACCCTTCAGTGGCCGTTAAATGCACCCAGGGCCTTTAAAGATTTTACGTCCTCATCGGACTCGCCAATTACACTTTTTGTACAATTTTGACTTTCTATTTTTCATGTTAGTTAATTCAAGTGTAAAGCAAATTGGTTTGTTAGAACTACGTGAATTACGAACCGGGACACATAAATCAAATAATGAATTTAAGGTTGAGTAAAAAATCGAGATTGCTCTGTCCATGTCCCTTCACCTGTAAAGCTGGGACCAGTCAGTCTGGGATAAGAGCTGAGTAAGTTTAATAAAATCGGTTTTCTGAAATTGACGAACTCGCTCCAGAGGTAGAGTACGTGGGCTCATCCCCCAGATAGGTAAATCTATCAACACTTCCAAAGTTGGGTGATAATAATCTTCAGGGAGGGATATAGGTTCAATACGGCAGACAGATACGAAGGAGGGATCCAAAACAAAAATAAGATCAAGCATTTTATGTTGAGAATTTGGGATAGCATTGATTTGACACAATAACATCCCAAAGAAATTACCAAGAAAATCATGTTGGGTCTTGGGAGTCAATACATTGGAGTCTACATTAGGAATCCAAACAGTCCCAGCAATATTGAAATCACCAAGAACAACAAGAAAATCACTATCAGAAAGCAAAGAAAATACAGAGTGTAGTGCAGAAAAATGCGAATAATATACAGAATTGTCTGCAGACGGGGGAATATAAGAACAAGTTATAAATAGGCTAACACCACGAAGGCTCAATTTGACAGCAATCAATTCAATATCTATAGAACTATCTATTATAACTATTTCTGAAGATAAATCGGCATAAACAGCAATAAGTACACCCCCACCCCGACGAGGAGTGCGATCTTTTCTATAAATGCAAAGTTTGTTAAAAAGAATTTCAAAATTAAGGAAGTCGGGCCTTAGCCATGTTTTTTTTAGAAAAAGCAACGACATTAAAAGTAAAGGATATGCTTTTCAGGTAAAGACTAAGTTTACTACAAATACCTCTTACATTCTGATCTGAGCCTAGTGAGAGGGAGGATTTTAGTTATTTGTGCTATCAGAGACCATAGGAGCTGGAGTTCGATTTTTCTATTCTACAGTGTATTCTTTCAAATTAAGTGGTCAGGCCAGTATTCTTTACAAAAAATGATGTCCCGAAGATACGTAAATTTAAATTTTTCCACTGTAAAATTGGCTTCAGATTTCGCCTGACATCATCAAATGTAATGCAGGGGCAAGCCTAGAAACAAACATTTTTTTTTTGGTAGGACAATTACAAGGCTCTTAACATCAACCGCAGCAGTAACTCCAGGAGGAGCTATAGCCTCAATTGAAAGAGCATTTGACTCGGCAGACGTACTAGCAAGAGTATGTTGACTTGCAACAACACTGCCAGCATTCGCCGAGTCCGAAATTTCAACGGGGTTCAGCAGGAACAACATCCATGGGTATGGCGTTGCTTTCCTCACTACTGACTACTATCTGGGGATACGGGGATTTAAAGCTTATCAGTGATGGAACAGATGTAAGTACTGGGACTGTTAGGACTGAAAGCTCATTAGGGCCAATTGACAGCCTATGATTGGCCTTTTTCAGCTTAGGAGACTCATTCTACAGTTTCATACCTTTGAACTCGTCATCCAACGCAGAGAAACCTTCGAACAGTTTTTAAAATCGACCGAAGATATCTCCAAAGCCTTTCTTGGTCTGCCTCATGAATCCCATCATATCCCTTTGAACATCCCAACAGGTCTCACAGGTCCACTTTAAGCCTGATTTGGACTCAATCAGGTCTATGATACGGCCGTTGAGGCCAGCGCATTTTTCGTGCGCAACAATATCGCACAGGAACAAACGAAACCCATTTTAACGTTTGCTCGTACCTGGCAATTTTTTGCATAAGAGACAAATTATTTTTATTTTTTTTTTTTTAAAAAAAGTGATTAATTACAACAAAAAATATTAATAAAAAAGAATACTGCAAAATAGTACTAATAGCAACAAATATAAAAATAAAAGGCACGCTAGATTTAAAATTGACGGTTATTTCTATTTACGACAATAACGAATACGAAAAACAGAACGGCGCGAGCGCGACGACCGAAATGAACACAAACGGAACAGAAGAGCGCTGTCACCACCAACCACAAAATTGAACGGGAGCGCGGGAGAGCGAGAGCAAGCGCGAGCGCGAAAATAATCAAAACGGTATAAATACAATAACAAAGTGTTAGCAACATGCTTGGGCTACTGTTTGTTGTTGTATTTAAACACAATTTGTTAATATGTTAATCAATTAATATTTATTGTCCAACTATGTGTATTGAATATTGAATTTAAAACGTAAATTCACGATTTAATAGAGCGAAGAAAATTAATATCGAAGCGCAATAAAAACAAGTAAGAGTGCTCTAGTCGAGAGTGCCCGACTAGGAGATACCCTGATCCAAGGTCTTACATTCATTGAAGTTATTTATCTGCATTCATACATATACATACAAAAGCTGCTTGCTACGCGCATCATACATTTGCCTTGTTTCTTCTTCTTCCTTTGGCATTAAACTATGGTACATTGAATCGTTAATAACTTCTTTGTTTATTGTCTGATGTGCAAAATGTGCAACTATGTAAAATCCGAAGGTCATACCTTTAAAATTACGTATTTTTCAATTTCTGTGAGATTGGAGAGGGGTATCCAAAAAGTGAAATGTATTTTACCTTTGTATGCTATAGGAAAATATATGTACTAAATTTAGTGTCTCTACATCTTATAACTTTTAAGCTATACCTTAAAAACACTGTTCTGGAATCTTAATTTATCGATAACTTTTGAGATATCGAAAAAAAAATGATGAGTTTATATTGAGCCGGCAGTACAATAACTTAAACTTAAATATAAAGTCGCAAGCTTTTTTAACTTTCAAGTTATACCCGAAAAACACTTGGCTGGAATCGAAATATATCGATAACTTTTGAACAGGACGAGATATCGAATGATAAACTGGTCTTGTCCCGGCACCACGAGAACTCATATTTCAAATATGAAGTCTCTTGCTTTTGTAGTCTCTGAGAAACGTGCGTTCATACAGGCGGACAGACGGACGGACAGACGGACAGGGCTAAGTCGACTCGGCTATTGATAGTGATCAAGAATATATATACTTTATGGGGTCAGAGATGTTTCCTTATGCCTGTTACATACTTTTGCACAAAACCATAATACCCCTTTTTCCCATTTTTAATGGGATCAGGGTATAAAAACACGTCTGTTTGCTAATGCGAGCGAGACGAATGATGATGATTTGCTGTATATTTTAGAATTAATTTTAGAAGTTTTAATTATTCTTAATTTTTTTTTAGTATTTTTGGTGTTTTAAAATATTTTTTAGTATTTTTAGTATTTCAAAGAATAAAAAAATTGAAATTCAAAAATTTGTATTTCTAAAACATTTAATTTCGATTTTGAACATAGTATATAAAATGGGTTGATTATTCTTTTCATGATCCAGAAAATAAACATCATTGATTGATTATTATTGAGTTTTATTTTTAAAAATCAAACGTTATAATTTATGTTGACTTTTGAAAATAAAAATCAAACCTGACTTTTATAAATAATTTTTATAAAATAAAAATCAAAAATAATTATTACAATTGATTTTTAAAATTAATAATTAAAAATTACGGATCATTACTTATTTCAAGAGTCTGTAAAAATACAAACATAAAAAATGATTAACTTTGCGAGACAACATTTCCTTTATATCTAAACTAGCATATCTCGGCGTGTGTTGCTACTACATTTTTCTCCATTGGGCGTTGTAGTCCACCTTTTCATGTTCCTTACGTCTCGCTAATGTTGAAAAATTTTTTCGAGCTGCAACATTTTTCCCGCTATTTGTCAATTTTATTGTTTGAATTTTCAAAAATTTTAAAGTAAAGTTCTTAATATTTTGTTATGAAGACTTTTGAAAATCATTTTGAAGATAATCTGACGAAACTTTAATTTTCATTCATATTACCTTCACCCACCATTTTCCCCCAACGGGTGTGAAATTCTAAAAATATTGATATACAGTTCCTAATCAATTTATATAGTGATTTTTAAAATAAAAAAATTTTAAAATAAGTTTGAACCTGATCGGATGAAAACCCAAAAAGTTGCATGCAACAGTCTTCCCGCCATTTTGAGACTTTGGGAGTGAATTTTTAAAAATTGTTATGTCATGTTGTAAATATTTTGTTATGTAGATCTTAGAAAATGAATTTGACGATAATCGGACCAAAATTTAATTTTCATCCATACAACCTTGACTCACCAGTTTCATCCCAGGGAAGTGATTTTATGGTATTGGTATACAGTTCTTAATGAATTTTTATAATGATCTTTCAAAATGAGTTTCAACCCGATCGGATGAAAAACAAAAAAGGGTCATATAACAAATCGCTTCTAAGTACGCACTTTCAGACTAAGTGGAAACTACTGTAAAATTTTTAGCTCTCTAGCTCTTTTGGTTTGGGCCCTGCGTTGATTACCAATAACCAATCGCCAATCAGGATAAACTGTTTTATATATATAGATGATACTTGATACAATTCGAAGAAAGCCATAGTTACTGTTAATGTTTGGCAACCGGCTGATATTTGGATTTTGCGCATGTAGTAACAGTAATCATAATAAAGGTTGTGTAATTATATTTCTTTTAATTTCAGAAACATTTTCATCGCACGTCACTGCTTATAAAGGCATTTAATCACAAATTCAGACTGGATTTGGAATTGAATTCGTAAGTTGAAATAACCCTGAAATACCCTGAACCCATTAAAAATGGTTAAAAAGGAAGCATCTTGATCACTATCTACAGCCGGATCGAGTTAGCCATGTCCGTCAGACTGTCCGTCCGTTTGTTTTTCAAATACTTTAAGAGCTAAATACCTTACATTTGGAATATAAGATCTCGTATTGCCGGGCAAATACAAGTTTTTTTAATTTCATGATATCTTTTCCTGTTCAAAAGTTATCGATAATTTTAAATTTTTAATTTTAAATTCAAGACCAACGATTTGAGCGTATGGGCATAACTTGACATATGTATATAAAGCTAGAATCACCAAATTGGGGATGTATATTATAGTATACAAAAGTAAAGATTATTTGAAACACCTCCCCCCAATTGAAAAATATGTGGACCAATTTGATTTAGCAATTCACACATTTAAATGCCATCTCTATGTTCTACAAACTTCATTACAATCGGACAATAAACAAAGAAGCTATTTAAGAATCAACTTAACATAGTATCTGGCCAATGCAAGAGAGCACAGCAATTACGTCAAATGCGCAGCTTGCAGTGTGTGTTTGTGTGTGTGTATATACACATGTGTTTCTATGTATGAATACAGATACAGTGTACCAATAATGTCTTCGTACAGCAGCCTTGATCAACTTTGGCAACAAAAAAAAGAAACATTCACCGTGTTAGCAGACAAAATTTAAACGCAGATATGTTTGTCTATAATTTATCTTTAATTTAAATTTTCATTATATTTGCCTAAGCTTAATTTATACCTAAAAATGCAAGAAAAGTCCTCTTATTGGCTCCAATTAAGTCTTCGTACACCGTACTATCCTAGAAGTTAACTGCAAAGCAAATGAGAAAAATGTAACGGGATTTTACAAATATTTACTGAGAATTGGTGACTTGTGCATTCATAGCAGCTTCGAGGAAATTTAGCATGAACTTGTCTCAGTATTGCTAAAAAATGTCAAGCAAATATTTAAAGATTGAGAAGCGTCAACTTATCCTGAATCTGCACGTGAAACAGCAAAAATCATTTGCAGAAATTGCTAAAATTATATCCAGAAGTCGGTCGACAGTGCAATCTGTCATTGGGCGTTTTAAATATGAAGGTCGCGTTGCAAACAAGCCAAAATCTGGACGACCCACTCGATTGACGAAGAGCGATGGATTGATTATCAAGCGAATGGTTGCCACTGATCCTTTCGTTAGCGCACAGAATATCAGTGCAGAGCTTCTTCGGTCTAAGCGAAAAGCAAGTGCATCCCGAGACAGTCCGAAAAGCCATTGTAGATGCCGGGTACAAGTCGCGCACACCCAGACGCAAACCACTCGTAAGCGCCATCAACAGAAAAAAACGTCTGGACTTCGCAAAAGAGTACCAAAACGCGCCACTGGAGTTTTGGAGAAATGTTATATTCTCCGACGAATCCAAATTTAACATTTTTGGGTCTGATGGGCGACTTCGTGTGTGGAGAAGGACTGGAGAAGCGTATAACCCAAAAAATACAATTAAAACAGTCAAGCACGGCGGCGGTGGAATAATGGTATGGGGCTGTATGGCTGCAAGCGGCGTGGGCAGCTTAGAATTAATTGAAGGAGTCATGGACCATCGTGTCTATATTAATATTTTAAAAAAAAGTTTGCAGCCCAGCGTGGAAAAACTGGGCGTGTCAAGCTCGATTTATTTTCAACATGACAATGACCCCAAGCACACGGCACACAATACAAGAATGTTTTTGGCATATAACACGCCACACTTATTAAAGACACGGCCCCAGAGTCCTGATCATTGAGTCCTGAGCATATGTTGGAAAAAAAAATCAGGAATCATCACATAAGCTCAAAACCACGACTTAAAGAGGCTTTGCAAGAAGAGTGGTTAAAAATGGATCCTTCTTACACCGAAAAACTTGTCGCTTCGAGTCCGAATCGCCTTAAAGTTTAGCAAATATATTGAGTTTATTTAAATATTTTAATTATTTAAATTAAAGATAAATTATAGACAAACATATCTGCGTTTAAATTTTGTCTGCTAACACGGTGTATGTTTCTTTTTTTTGTTGCCAAAGTTGAACAAGGCTGCTGTACGAAGACATTATTGGTACACTGTACATAATTATAAATTAATGTAATGGCTGGGTTCAGGGTTTCTCTAACTCGAGCATTCTCGACTAGATCACTTTTATGTGTTTTCTATTTGACTTTCTGCGCTTCTGGTGTTTCTTTGCAGCCAACTACTCTCGCCCAACATACAGCAGAAACACTATCACGTCGGTGGATACCTTGTAGATGGCAACCGACATGTAAGTATTAATTTCAAAATACACAACCAGCTCTGCGTTATCAGAAATCAAAACCAAAATTATTCTGAATGTCAGAACGTGATCAACTACAAAATTATTAAATATTTTGAGGCTAAGATATCAGCAGTCTGACTGTCCTCGCTTCGAAAATAAGTGTTTGAGCCCAGTCATTTTAATAAAATAAAATAACTGAAACATTTCTTGGAGCAGCGCGAACCAAATAAACACAATAGCAACGAGAAAGCAAGGCTATCTTTCAAGCTCGAAGGTAGTATACCCTTGCAGTTGTTTAATATAATGAAACACTATTGCTTATACAAAAAGAGAATGACAATGCTACCTTTAAAATACATTTTCTTATTTAAATCAACATTTCACACCTATTGTTCCTATGACAGCTATAAAATGCAGTCGCCCGATTCTAACCAAATTCAAACAATCTATATACAAAATAATTAAACTTGCAGTTGTAAAATGTTGTAAACATGCTTAATTTATGCTTAAACATATATTTGGTAAGTTAAATTGAGTTATCTCAAAAACCAAATATTTTCGACCGATCGTTCCTATGGCAGCTATATGCTATAGTGGTCCGATCCGGCTGATTCCAAAATATTATCTGCGTTAAATTGAGATATATATTGAATATAGCTTAAAAATTGAGAGACTAGTTTGTGTAGAAACAGATGGACAGAAAGACAGACAGGCAAAGGTATATCAACCCGTCTTGTCGTCCTGATCAAGAATATATTTACTTTATAGGGTCGGAAATGTTTCCTTCTATGCGTTGCAAGCTTCTGGCCAAAATTATAATACCCTCTGCATGGGTATAATAATATAAACAATAATATAAAACACACACAATGCGGAGAGGACGCCTGTCAGTGTTTGATGAAAATGGAGCTCGTTCACGACAGCTAGATGAAGTTTTGTGGCACCGTTTTACTATCGATACAGGGACTTCTAACCAACGCAGAGCCAGGAGTTTGCCAGGATTCTGTGGTAGCCAAACAGTTCAAAAAGCGGTACGATCTTCATCACTCCGAACTTGGAACTAGAGTTTGCAAAATATAACGTCGGAAAAATACAACATTCACAGTGCAATACAATTAAAAAAATCAACTTAAAAACACCACAATAGACAAGGATGAGATTCTAGTGTCTTTTGATGTGGTATCATTGTTCACAAATATACCAATACAACTAACCATACAAAACATAATGGAAAGATGGACGGAAATAAGTGAATACACAAACATCCAAAAATCTAAATTCAAGGAAATTCTTGACTTCGTACTTATCGACAACAATTATTTAACATATAACGACGAAATATACAACCAAATATTTAGAATGCCCATGGGCAATCCCATATCACCAACAATAGCGAACATAGTACTGGACAAAATTCTTGACAACGCCACAGATCAACTCACAAAGAAAAACATACACATAAAACACATTTCAAAATACGTAGACGACATATTATGCATCATAAAGGGAAAAGATGCACAAGACATTTTGGACACACTCAATAAACAACATCACAGGATACAATTTACGATCGAACGACAAAACAACAACAAAATTGCATATCTGGACACGGAACTGGAGAAAAAACAGGGAATGATTATATTCAAATGGTACACAAAAGAAATAGCATCAGGACGGATAATGAACTTCAATTCGAACCAACCTAGAAGTCAAAAAATAAATACGGCGAAAAACATTATACAATTATATACAGACCAGAAATATATATAAAATTAAAAACGTTATTTTTAAAAAATAATTTTCCTGAAAAACTTATTGACAATATTATAACAGACACAACAAACCAAAAAGAAAACAAAGACAAAATTAAGGAAAAAGAGATACAGGAAAAACAATATATTAGCATACCATATGTGAATAATTTAACAAACCGACAAACAATAACAAAAATAATACCAGACGAACACTCCAAACATTTAATGTACGCGTACAAAGCACATACAAACACAAGAAACCTGTTCACGAACACAAAAGACAAGATTGCAAAAGAAAAACAACAACACGTCATATATGAGATCAAGTGCAGTGGGAAAGAAGGGGAAAGATGCAACGGAGTATACATAGGAACAACAAAGCGGGCGTTAGGTACAAGAATTGCCGAGCATAGAGGTGACGCCAACAAAGGGAAGATGACAACAGCGCTTGCACAACACATAACAACAACAGGTCACACAGCTGATTTTGACAACACCAAAATATTAGACATTGAGAGGAGAGAGCGAACGAGATTGACGTTAGAGAGCCTTAGAATACAACAACAAGGAGAGAACACAGTTAACCACAAAGAAGATATCGAGAAGACGAATTTCATTTACGCGGCAGCAATAGCAGTGGACAAACACAAATTAACACGACAAGTAAAAAGTTACAATAAGAACATATCGACGATGGAAGGAAAAGATAAACAAAAGTGCAATTTAGATGTAGGAACTATGACGACACTGTAGGAAAAACTAGCTGCAATAATTATTTATGTATGTATGTTTAATGGTAAAACTAAATGTTTGTAATAATAATTATATATGTAATTATGTAGTTGAAAACAGACTCCCTAAAGAAGGCACAATAAGATGCCGAAACGCGTAGGAGGAAAAATTTTAATAATGATAAAATAAAATGTAATTATTAAAATGAACCACAACGGCCTAATCAACTCGCAGAAAATACACAAAATTTGAAAATCATATATTCCATATTTTTGTATGTGTAGCTTCGATAACGAGTTTGGAACTGATGGGATGGGATGCAAAACAATAGTTCTCTATCCATTTTACGACCTTGGAAGCGGATTTTTCAAAATTTAAAAATCACGTTGGTAATATTTGTATACCTTGAGCCCCTTAAAAATGGGAAAAAGGAAATCATGAAAATGTGCAAAGGTATGTAACAGAGATGCTTCTCCACATAGTATATATATTCTTGATCACAAGAGCCGAGTCATGTCCGTCTGACCGTCTATGTGAACGCGCGTTTCGCAGAGTCTACAAGAGCTAGAGACTTCATATTTGGAATATAAGTTCTTGTATTGCCGAGTCAATACAAGTTTGTTTTATTTTATCGATATCTCATCCCGTTCAAGACCAGAGCTTTTTGTGCATAACTTGAAAGTTTAAAGAGCTAGAGGCACCAAATTTGGTAATTATATCAAACAAAAGTAAAACATATTTGACTTTAGGATTTTTGGAAGTATGACCTTCGGCATACCCACAGATTTGGATGTAATTTTTGTGTCCTACAAATTTCATTACGATCGGATAATAAACAAAGAAGTCATTCAATGTAACATAGTATGGGGCCAATGGAAGAAGAAACAAGGCAATTGCATGGAGCGCGCAGCGTGTGTTTGCATGCGTGTATGTGTTTTTATGTATGAATGCAGATAAATAATTATGAATGAATTGAAGACCTGGGTTCAGGGTATATGCTAGTCGGGCACTCTTGACTAAAGCTCTTTTAATGGTTTTTTCTTCCTATATTTATACAAAAATTGAGGTTTTTATTGTACAATTTAAAGAAAAACATTTTCTCCGGGCAAAGCTGAATCCAGCCTTCTAGTTCCATATAAATCGTTAAAATGGCACAGGATACAGACACAAACATAAGTGCGTTACCCAAAAGCTAATATATTCTATTCTGTTTGGTTACACCATATGTGTTGCCTCGGTAATATTTGAGGTTTGGGCAGAATATTGGATTTAATTTAATTTTTTAAGTTTTGCTGTATAAATTAATATTAATATTTAACTTTTTGGATGCCTTTCCCCGACCTCCCTTCGGATTTAACATAGTCTCACATTTATATGCCAACTTTATGTCCTACAAATTTCATTACGATCGGACAATAAACAAAGAAGTTATTTACGATTCAATAATTTATAATAATAATATAATTACTCTGTCATCAAAGAAGCTATGAAGCTTAAAAAGAATAAGCTTCTGCACGCTGTTTTTTTTCGCGTAGAGGGCTTGTTCATGTGAAGCTTTGGGAGAGAGGCAATGTTATCTGCGTGGCAAGCATACCAGAGCTTTTGCAGCTGCAGCGAGACGGTGAAGTAACTTTGGCTCATGCCGAACCATGGTGGAATTATAATTTTAATTTAATTATAATTAATATTATAATTCCACCATGTGCCGAACCATCAACAGATGATCCGATGTCGGCTTCTCTTCCTTTCGCTCTTAATAATTTAATCAATAACATATTTTTATACTTTTTTCAGCGTTCTCTATATATATTTTATATTTATATTTCAACTTATATCATTGATGATCATGTTGTTTTTATTAACTCTCGAATTAATCCATGTTTAATTAGTTTATTTTCCCATATGGTGTCTTTTTATATGTACTTAAATACTAAGAAATTTCGTGAGCCGCTTGAATACTCCACTCCACTTAAATGGAAACTGATTCTGTAGTTTCTAGTGCGAACAGCCATGCCATGATAAGAGTTCTTGCGAAGCAGATGTCAGGCTTACATATTTGCCATATAAATGCGCAGAGTTTGGCCAAAAAGTTGACGAGTTCAGATTTGTCTCTCTGATGTAGATATAATTTGTGTGTCTGAAACGTGGTTTGTGTCCAATTTCTGTGACTCGTTGATTGAATGTAGTGGGTATAATGTGTTTCGTGCTGATTGTGTAGGCCATGCATGGGGTGTTGCAATCTATATTAACAAAAAAACAGAAGCAGATGTGGTCTGTAAACACCCTGCTATAAGAACATCGAAAAAATGCTGATTGGCTGTGTATATCGACCCAATCGCAATACTGACTACTCAGACTTGACGAATTTAATCTCGACTCTTTCTTTGACTTACACAGATATTATTTTGACACATTTCAATTGCGACATTTTAAGTGGAAACCACCTTCTAGATAGCATGGAATCAATGGACCTTAAATTAGTAAATTCAACAACAGCTTCAATCATACTAGAAATACATTACTGGACTTATTTTTGTCAATATGCATAACAAAGTTTTAATGTACGAACAATTATCTGTCCCAGCTTATTCTAAACATGACTTTATATTCCTGACCTATGAAATTTACCTAGATTACAATGACCTCAATATAGAATATCGTGACTACAAAAATATTGATTATGACAAACTTGATACTGACTTTAACTTACTAAATTTGAACGATATATACCTCTTCCCATCAGTTAATTGCCAACTTAAGCTTCTGCAGTCCAATATCAATCTTCTCTATAATCGTTTTGTTCCACTCAAAAAGAAGAGAATCAAGTATACCGAAAATCCTTGGTTTAAGAACGATATTAAAAAGGCTATTTTCGAAAGAAATTATGCATTTAGAAAATGGAAACGGTACAAAACTGATATCCATTTTCGCAAGTATAAGCTGTTAAGAGAATTAGCGATCAAACTTATAAGTTCTTCCAAGAGTAGCTATTAATCCTCAAAATTGAATAGTGCAATAAATACAAAACAAACATGGACAGAACTTAAAAATACAGGATTAGGAAAACAGAAATCGGTGCTTAAAGACGAAACAGACGTTGATGATCTTAACCCTAAGTTTACACAAATAGCTGTACCTGAACCCACACAAAACATTTACCTAAATTCTGTACCTTATAGAAACTGTGATAATAGTTTTAATTTTGTTTGTGTCAGTCCTTGTGATGTTCTTGAGTGTATTTCTATGATTAAGTGTAATGCTATTGGTATCGATGACCTACGACCTAAATTTCTAAAAATTCTGCATCCAAAAATTATTTTTCATATTACAGATATTATTAATACCGCTCTTACTTCATCTTCTTTCCCTAATAAATGGAAAGAAGCTAAAATCATTCCAATACCTAAGGCAAAAAGCGGTGAATACAGACCAATATCTATTTTATCATACTTGTCTAAATCATTTGAAAATTTAGTGGAAGCACAAATTAACAAATATTTGCATGACAACAAACTTCTAAATGAAAAGCAAAGGCTTTAGAAAAAGGAGAAGCTGTACTACAGCTATTAGTAACTTAAGCGATGGATAATAATTATGTAACGTTTTGACACTATTTGATTATAGTAAAGCGTTTGACACAGTTGAACACAACATACTGCACTAAGCTTCGCAATCTATATAATTTCTCAAATACAGCACTCAAGCTCTTGTCATCATACCTAGTTAATAGATACCAACCCGTGGTTTCGTCAAATAAATGTTCGTCCCCTGTTCGTATTAAGCGTGGTGTTCCGCAAGGATCAGACCTTGGGCTGTTATTGTTTACAATTTATGTCAATGACCTACCTGACGTTGTGTCAGAGTGTAATGTAAATATAATGATGATATGATATGATGTATGCTGATGATGTCCAATTGTATGTCAGTCGTCCGTTATGTGATATTAATGAATATGTAGACGTATGCAACCAAGAGTTGAGTTGAATAAATTTTAGTTTTTTGACCAAAAAATAATGGACTTGGTCTCACAATCCAGCCAAATCTAAATGTCTAGTTATATATAAAAGGAACACTAACATTACTCAGCTATAATTCCTCATGATAAATGACATCCCGATTAGCTACACTGAACAGGCAAATAACCTGGGATTTACTTTTAATCAACTCATAATTTTTTAACAAAAAACATACGACTTTTAATTGCAAAGACATGTCTTATGCCTACTCTCTTGTTTGGGGTAGAAGTGTTTGCTAACTGTGATGTCGCTAGTATGAAAAAAATTAATGTCTGCTACAATAACATAGCGCGATATGTTTTTGATCTGAGGCGGAGCGATCACGTTTCACGCTATGCATTCCAACTGGCTGACATACATTTTAAAGATTGGATGGATTTCAGAACAATATATTTTTTTGACCAAAATACTGTTTACAAAAGAGCATGCATATTTGCATGAAAGACTTCGCTTTTCAACATCTGCAAGAACAAACAATATTGTATGCATAAGACACAAGACTCTTAACTCTGAAAGACACTTCTTCATTCAAGCTGTTTGCATCTGGAATCAACTTCCTCATGCTATGAAATCTATAAGTAACGCCACGCAATTTAAAATAAAACTTAAAGCACATCTACAGGAAAATAACTAAAATCTAAAAACCAAACTTACAAGCATAAAGTAACATGTAATTGACATAAAAATAATAAATCAGAATTATAATTAATTAAATATTTGGATGACTACAATTAAAACATATATATGTATTAGTGACTAGTGCCATAATTAATAAGCTTTATCTTGTAGCACTAGGATGAAAGTTTAATAAATAAAATAATAGTTTGAGCCCAATGGAAGAAGAAACAAAGCAATTGCAGACGCGCGCAGCGTCTATGTATGAATGCAAGAACTGAGTTCAGGGTATCTCCTATTCGGGCACTCTCGACTAGAGCACTCTTACTTATTAATATTGAAATTTATAATCAGTTTACTCCTGCCAGTCACAGCAGACAAACATGTTCGTACGGAATATTAAATGGGCGACAAATATTTTGCTTTTGAAAAAACAAACAAAATAATCTTAAATACCACAACTTTATTCATGGTTGTAGAGTTCTCAATATTTTTCGATAGATTTAAGTGACTGAAACCAATTCCGTGCCGCTTTGCAGTGTTCAGCCAAATACGCTGCGAGCTACTTCAGGTGCTTTGTTTCTTCTTCTTTAATTGGCCCCAAACTATGTTACATTGAATCGTAAGCAACTTCTTTGTTTAATGTCCGATCGTAATTAAATTTGTAGGACATAAGAATAGCATATCCGATAGTCATACCTCTAAAAATACGTATTCTTGATCACTATCAATAGCCGAGTCGATAAAGCCATGTGCGTTTTTCTGTCCGTCTGTATGAACGCGCGTTTCTCAGAGACTACAAATACTAGAGACTTCATATTTGAATTATAAGTTTTTGTAGTGCCGGGTCAATACAAGTTTATAATTTTTTTTGATATCTTGTCCCGTTTAAAAGTTATCGATAAATTTCGAGTCCAGACAAGTGTTTTTCGGGCATAACTTGAAAGTCATTAAAGCTAGAGACTCTATATTTGAATTTAATATATCGTACTGCCGGCTCGATACAAATTCATCATTTTTTTCGATATCTCAACCCGTTATCGATAAATTAGGTTCCAGAACAGTGTTTTTTAGGTATAGCTTAAAAGTTATAAGAGGTAGAAGCACCAAATTTGGTAAGTATATTCACCTATGGCATGCAAAGGTTAAATACATTTCACTTTTTGGAAACCTCCGCCTGATCTCACAGAAATCGAAAAATACGTAGTTTTAGAGGTATGACCTTCGAATTTTACAGTCTCACATTTATATGCCATCTTTGTTTCCTACAAATTCCATATCGATCGGACAAACAAAGATGCAATGACATGTGTCAATATGGCTGCCCAGACTTATTTCTTACATTCACCTGTTTCCCCAAAATAGATCAAAATCAAGCAGAAACTGCTACACAGCCAAACACTAGTTGACGAGAATGACATCACTGCCAGAGATTTAAAACAACAATTTATATATCTGATGGAATTAATCATAAAGGAATAGCAAAATCGTGGTGTGCCTTATGCGCACGCTTTGGTTTGGTTTGTTGGCGAAATCAGGCCGGATGAAAAGATAACACCTATGCAGCCGAAATCACAGACGAAGCTGTTGATCCGAAATTGCATGCATTGGCTTCGTCACTTTATTAGAAGGTGGACGAACTGCAAATTCTGCAATGAGATTCAGCGGTGAATTTGCTAGATAAACTTTCAATTTCAGCTGCATTTCATATTTCATCTTTCATTCATGTAAATAAAAGACATTTGAATTACAATCGAGTTACATTTACTAACGAAACTCAAACCGTATATTGATCTTAAGTATGATATAGTTTGAGAGAAGACAGCAATGCGCCGAGTATCAGTAGTCAAGCAAACAAAAATAGATGATTAAATATATTAATAAAACAAGCAATACCTTTGTTTCCAACAGCTCTATTTATTTCCGTATATAGTATAACTTCCGTGTATAAGGACAGAATTAGTTGCTTAACGCTTAGCTCATGTTATTTTTTGCAGGACATCGAGCACTGTTACTATCATGGTACGGTAAAGGATTATCCGGGTGCCAGTGCTGCCTTTCATACCTGCAACGGCGTCAGCGGTGTCATACATATTGGCAACGAGACCTTTGTCATACATCCCTTTTATGGCGGCGATCTGTCGGTAAGCTTATCGATCCCATGTCAGCTACTCTGCTAGTTATGTTACCGGCACTTTCATATAGAAACATCCGCATGTGATTTTCGAGGCACGCACTAAGGCGAACAAGGGCTGTGCAAACTCTGGCAACCTGGACTCGTGGAGGCTATCGCGGCGCACCAAACACCTGTCGGCCGGCGTTGTCGACGAGATACATCCAAATGGGGCTGGCCGCTTTAAGCGAGATGTGCGCGAGGCTACCAAGTACATTGAGACGGCCATCATAGTCGATAAAGCTATGTTCGAGAAACGTAACGGTAGCACGCGTGCCGAAGTCATTCACGATGCCATACAGGTGGCCAATATTGCTGATCTGGTGAGTATAACAAAACCTGCGGGTAATTTTTGTTTACACAACACACATTTTAATTTGAACAATGCCCAACTGCTTAGTACTTCCGCACGCTGAATACACGTGTATCTGTGGTGTATATTGAGACCTGGGGCACAAACCAGGCGGCCATTGACGGCAGCAAGGATATTAGCAAGGCCATATCCAACTTTAATGACTATACTTCAAGAAATCTATTCCAAGTCGAACGGGACACCACGCAGCTGCTAACGTAAGTATACACACGCACACTGATAGATGTATTTGTATATATACCATACGCGTACTTACTTGAACTCGCAGCGGAGAAACGTTTGCCGGGGGCGAGGCCGGAATGGCCGTGCCCGAGACTGTATGTACACCCCGTGCTGTTGGCATCAGTGTCGATGTCAATGTGTATGAGCCGCACCTTCTGGCAGGCACAATGGCGCATATGATTGGGCACAATATTGGCATGGGCCACGACGATGGGCGTAAGTACAATACAAGTGTTAAATTCGAATTTAAATTGTGTGATATTAGCCGATTTGGACTAAATACTTAATCAATTCGGACTATGTATGCTTCGATTTATTGCTTAAACAAGGGTTTTACTTATTGTACAATCACAAATACAAACAAAATCAATCACTCTGTATTAAGTCATCCTTTTTTCGGTTTAGATTATTCAAAGACACATATGACAACATTTATCTTATTGTGTTATTCTGTTTATACTAGGGACCGTAACAGTTATGAATAATAATTGTAAAAATCATTTCAAACAATTTTTATTTTTAAAAATCAATTGTAATAATTATTTTTATTTTAGAAATTAATTTTAGTAATTATTTATGATTTATATTATAAAAATCATTTATAAAAGTCAGGTTTGATTTATATTTACAAAAGTCAACTATAATTATTACGATTGATTTTTATAAATAAAACTCAATAATAAAAATCATAGTGATTCAACATCGAAATTGAATAGTTCAGGCCTACAAAATTCTGAATTTTTTTCAAACATAATGAAAAATTTTAAAATTACTAAAAATACTAAAAAAATATTACAAATTCTTAAATTAATTGTAAAAACTACTGCATATACTGAAAAATATTTGTTTAAATACTAAAAATACTAAAAAATACCAAAAAATAAAGAATACCAAAAATACTAAAAATTAACAAATAGGCTTTATTTTGATTTGTCCGTGTGATTTTTATTTCTCAGTATTTCTTATCGTGCTGAATTACTGTGAGCAATACAATTGAATTTTTTCGCAGGTGAGGAATGCTTCTGCCGGGACTGGCATGGTTGCATTATGGCGCAGTCAATAGTCGGCCAGGAGAATGTACAGCCATACAAATTCTCGGAATGCAGCAAAAAAGATTACATTGACGCATTGCGCACGGGGCACGGACTTTGTTTGCTCAACAAGCCCAACGAGGTGAGGATACAGCCCCCCATCCCCATTTGAATCCCTATTCCCTAATCGATACACAATAGGATTCCAGCTGTCATTGCGGTTGCTTGATATGCGAGTTAACTGTAGCAAGTAACTGCATCAGCACATACACATAATAAACCAAATAAGATTGCATCAATCAGTCTTGACTTAAAAACATACATTTAGCAGCTTAAAAGTTATTTAAATAATATTTCAATTAATGAATGTTGAGTATTTTAATAAGTAAATAAATATGCAATGAAAACATTCTAGTATTCACATGGGACTTGTACAATGATTTAGAACCAAGCAATTGTATTTTCACAAAGAAACATAATTTAAATGCTTCATTAAACCATGATTAACAAAAGTGCTCTAGTCGAGAGTGTCCGACTAGGATAAACACTGAACCAAAGTCTTACATTCATTCATAATTCTTTATCTGCATTCATACATAGAAACACACACACATACAAACACAAGCTGCTGGCTGAGCGCGTCATGCAATTGCTTTGTTTCTTCTTCTTCCATTGGCCCCAAACTATGTTACATTGAAACGTAAACAACTTCTTTGTCTATTGTTTGATCGTAATGAAATTTGAGGGACATAAATATGGCATATAAATGTGAGACTATGTTTAATCCGAAACTCATACCTCTAATCATATTTTGATCTGTCCCGGCAATACGAGAACTTATATTTCAAATATGAAGTCTCTAGTATTTGTAGTCTCTGAGATCAGCGCGTTCATACAGACGGACAGACAGACGGACATGGATAGATCGACTCGGCTGTTGATAGTGATCAATAATATATGTACTTTATGGGGTCGGAGATGCATCCTTATGACTGTTACATACTTTTGAACAACTTCATGATACAATTTTTCCCATTTTTAATGGGTTCAGGGTATAAAAAGATACTCGTCATTTACTTCAGGTTTGTCAAATGTACATAAAATCTTAAAATATCTTCACCATCTTCCCATAATCTGCTTAAAATCAGTTATTTTTTCATACCCTGCACATATTAAAATTGGTAAAAGTCTTTGCATAACCTACTGTCTCTCAACCGTGAGCCAAGTCCGTCTGTCTGTCTGTCCGTTCGTAGGTCTCTCTGTGTGAACGCGCATATCTCAGAGGTTCTCGTATCCCGACATCTCGTCCCGTTCAAAAGTTATACATCAATTTATATTCTAGACCAGTGTTTTTTTAGCACAACTTTAAAGTTATAAGAGTTGTTATATTTACACGTTTTAATGCCATCTTTATATCCTACAGATTACATAACGATCGAACAATAAACAAAAAAGTAATTTAACATTCAATTTAACATAGTATGTGACCAATAGAAGCTAAGAAGTGTTTGTGTGCGATATATATATATAAATATATATATATAAGTAAGGACTGGGTTTAGGATATCTCCTAGTCGGGCATTTGCGACTAGAGCACTCTTACTTGTTTTAAACTGCGTTGCATTTGCTTCGAGCTCAATATCATGCAACAATGAATAAATTCCAAATATATCGGAAACAAACATAAAAACTTAAATGATAAAAATTTAGATGTTGAGCTCAAATTTACCGCCTATGTATTGGAAAAGTTGAGCGAGTTAAAAAACTAACTAAACTATATAATAAACTTTATAAACATCGAATTTGAAATTTATAACTGTACTTGCAGATTGAGTTGCGCCGAAACTGTGGCAACAAAGTCATCGAGGATGATGAGGAATGTGACTGCGGCACGTTCGAGGAATGTGCATTGGATCCCTGCTGCGACGGCATCACATGTAAGCTCAAGTCCGAGGCACAATGTGCCAGCGGTGCCTGCTGTGATCAGTGTCGAGTAAGTGGAAAGTGAATAATGTGATTGCCTTTGATTTTAACACAATTGTGCTTATGACAGCTGCGACCCAAAGATTACGTATGCCGCGACTCACACAACGAGTGCGATTTGCCCGAGTATTGCGATGGAGAGGCGGGACAATGTCCCAATGATATCTACAAGAAGAATGGCTCGCCCTGTGGCCTAAGCAAGTCGGGTGTTTCAGGTAAGCGTCGGGACACCTTTAGCCACTGGTCATAGAACTAACTTTGATTTCTTCTATAGGCTATTGCTTCCAGGGCTATTGTCCAACATTAACCCTACAGTGCGAGGCTATTTGGGGCTATGGTGGGTTTGCGGCCGATCGTCAATGCTATGATCAGTTTAACGCAAAGGGTTCCATTAACGGCCACTGCGGCCGCGACGCCAACGATCATTATATCAAATGCGAGCCAGAGTATGTGCCCCTAACCTGTACACGCATTACCTAATATTACGTTTATACGCAAGTTATTTACTATAGAGAAACAATTTGCAAACACTGAACATTTGCAAAATAGTGGTTTTCGTGACTTGTTTTAAAAAAGCAGTTTTACATGTAAGAAAATACAGAGTGCGTAAAATCGTAGTTACAGAATTAAATACATATCTGCTTAATCAGCCATGCTCCGGATTTCACTTCACTTTTGCAATTTGCAATTTAAAAAAAATTTTGATTTCGGTTGCAAGCGCTTTGGTTATCGCAAAGCTTTTGTTATCGATGTAGGACGTTTCCAAATAGTATTTAATAGTGCGTTTTTACAGCATGCGTTTCTGCGTTCGCGTTAAAATCGGATTGCTCGACTGTTCAAATTTGATCGATTATTGTTGAATAACAAAACAATTACAGCGCTGTGACTTTGCAGAATAAAACAGCTGTGAAAAGCCGCGAAAAGTAGGAAGCAAAACAGAGAATATCAATTCATATCATAAGAATTTTAAATTATTTGTTGTTCCCGCAGGAATTTTAAAAAATGGTTTGGAATGAAAAGTCAACCTTGTGGGACAACAATAGTTAATAATAATATTAATTAGTTTATTCATGCAGTTTATTTATAGTCACTTAATTTTTTCGAATAAAATAGTATGTAATCAAATATTAAGAAATGACATTGTCCCTCCTAGTCTTCTTAGCCAGGTATCTCCCTAGACCGAGACGAATTGCTTGGGCCACCTCATCCTAGTGTGTATAGGACTATAGCGATTCGCTTGTCCAATGGGATGCCTAGTCGATACGTGGTATCCATTTTAGTCAGCCAAGAAGGAACTCCAACAAATGCTGAGACACGTCAGTCTCCCAAAAGGATCCATGACGAGGTTTTTAATTAAATAATGATAGTTAATAACAACTTTTGAATATAAACTGCATTGGCTTTAGCTTACCAAAACCCAGGCGCTTCGTGGACTACAGGCAGATGGGGTGCCTTAATCGGTGCAGCACACAAGTCAATACACTGCAAGAGTGTTTTACATATTTTGGCTTGTTGTTCATCCGCATTATATATTGCACTCAAAAATGTTTTCATATTATCCATATTCACTATGAATTTAATATTTATTATCGCAATTTAATCAGCTGTTTTTGAACGCGAGCGCAGAATGCTGTTGAATCACTTGACAAAGATTTTAGATAACAGGTGGATTCGATGACAAACGCATGGTTGTGGAAATGTACTATTACAGCACTGTTATCGAACAACCCAAATCTCAATATTGTTATCGATATGAAAAAATGGTCACCCATGAAATTTGTGGTAGGGTCAATGTAAAATTTACAAAGAAACACACATACACGCATACAAGCACTTCTTACATTGGACCCATACTATGTTAGATTGAATCTTAAACAACGTTTTTGTTTAGTGTCCGATTATAATAACAAATTTAAACAAATGATTTACACACATTCACTGCAAGGGCGGCGTGATTGAACAATAATAAACATACATTCATGTACCAGCTGACAGCCGGCTCCACTTTGGGGTCACACAAATTTTATTGAACAAAACGGGCGATGGCAGATTGCCAAGATCCTATACGCATTTTGTGGGCTAGTGTGCGCGTATGGGTCGTCGAGTCAAAGAACTCATAGCGGACGGGACTCTTCTGGTACCTCAGCTGTTTCGGGGTGGGGTGGGTTTTTGCTATGTTCTTCAAATACGCATACATATAATTTTAATTAAAGAGTCCCTACTGAATCTACTAAAATCGAAAGAACATTAAAGTGAACAAACGTGATCAAACCAGATCAATTCCATAAACAAACAAAAATAAAATTTCATAACAGATACATGTCAGTTGAAAAAATGGTGTCTCTGATGTTAATTGGCCCCCTTGCGCTCTATACCCACCCAACTATTGGATTTCTTGCGCTATTCAATTATATGAAAATATCCTTAAAAAAAAAAAAGTTATCTACTTTTAATTACTTATGTATGTATATCTCCAGGTCATCAGGAAAACAAAACTTTTACCAAAACATAAATTTTAATTCACTTCGATTCTTTTTCAAACATGTAATTTTCGTTGGAATCGAAGCCATCTAACGTTAAGAATATCAAAAAGTTTTCAATAAGTATTTTATATACAATATATTTAATCTTAATTCACAAAAATCAAAATATAAACCTTAAAATCAACAGATAGAAAATATAATCATGATAAGGAGGCTTTACTTAAAAGGTATCATGATAATGGGTGATTTTAATAACAATTATGCCATTTTAATTCTGGGGTCATATTTTTATTTGATATTTTATGATCTGTTCTTCAAATTGTGATTTGTACTTGTATTTTGAAATTTTGCTTTCTTTCTCTTACTTTGATTCTAATTTCTGTCTCAGGTGCATGTTTTTTTCACTGTAATTCAGAAATAGTTTTTAAATAAATTGCACTCATATATGGGAAATAAAAAGCATACAATAATATAATTTAATCAATAAGTTGGGAAAAAAATAATTATTAAATAATTTGCATTGTGCCAAATATACTTCAATTCAAGCTAACAATCATTATTCCCAAAATAATTATAAAAAATGATTTCTCAGCGGCTTTTTTTTTAAATTTATCAATTATAATTTTGTAGGGCAAACGGGGATCTTAATGTTAAATTTTAATTAAATTAATTTCATTGCTTTTTTTATATATATTTTTTAATTCATTTTACTTTAAGTTTATTTTATTTACTTTTATTTGCATCATTGTGTTTTATTTCTTGTTTGTATGTATGCCCACTATAAGTATGCATATGAATGTGATGTAACTTATTCGTATTCGCGTATGCTTTTAAAATGTAGGGTATATATGTACGACTTCCGCTGAGAAGTTATGTATACATGTTTAGGCTATTCAGATTTCACTGTTAACTTGTCTTAGGTGTAATGTTATTATACTTTTCATTACTTGAATTTAATTAACAAACCTTGGACAAATCGTTAACAATTATTGCAATAAAAAATTCCAAAATACATTTCATTATTATGACTTCAGCAAACCCCTGCTTAAAGTTCACAGCTTTTGCATTAGCCAAAGTAAACACTCGCAAACAAAACGCACCAGATTATAGTAGAAGGTCTTTTCGAGAATTCTGTTGCTGGGATGTGTGTTTTATGTAATTGTGTGTGTATTCCTGGTTCTCTTCGTGTGTTATTTTGTGTCTTATTTTATGTGTTAATTTGTGTGTTAGGTAAAAATTATTTCTGTGTGAAGTTTTTAAAAAAAAATTATTTAAACACAAATATAATTATATTATACTTTAACTAGCATTTGTCGGCGTGCTGTGCTACGCCCGTCCCAAAATTTGTTACGTTGAGCCTTGAAAAAAGTTTGGAGCTGATCAAATGAAAAACCAACAAGTAAGTGTGCTCTTGTCGAGAGGGCCCGACTAGGATATACCCTGAACCCAGTTCTTACATTCATAATTCTTTATCTGCATTTATACATATAAACACATACAAACACAGGCTGCTGCTGCGCGCGTCATGCAATTGCTTCGCTTCTGATTCCATTGGCCTCAAACTATGTTATATTGTAAATAGCTTCTTTGTTTATTGTCCGATCATAATGAAATTTGTATGACACACAAATGGCATATAAATGTGAAACTATGTAAAATCCGAAGGTCATACCTCTATTTCTGGATTTTTGAGAGATTGGGGGGAGGTATCCAAAAAGGGAAATAAATTTTACTTTAGTATGCTCTAGGAAAATAAACATACTAAATCTGGTGCTTCTATCTTTTATAACTTTCAAGTTATACCTAAAAAAACACTGGTCTGGAATCTTAATTTATCGATAACTATTAAACGGGTCAAGATATCGAAAAAAAATGATAAACTGGTCTTGTCCCGGCACTACGAAAACTTAAATTTTAAATATAAAGTCTCTAGCTTTTATAGTCTCTGAGAAACGTGCGCTCATAGACGGACAGGCGGTCAGACAGACAGGGCCTAATCGACTCGGCTATTGATAGTGATCAAGAATATATATACTTTATTGGGTCGGAGATGCTTCCTTATGCCTGTTACATACTTTTGCTTAAAGCCATTATACACTTTTTACCCATTTTTAATGGGATGAGGGTATAAAAAGTTGCATGCAACAGTCTTCCCGCAATTTTCAGACTTTAGGAGTGGATTTTAAAAAAAATGTTAGGTCATGTTGTAAATATTTTGTTATGTAGATCTTAGAAAATGAATTTGAAGATAATCGGAACAAAATTTAATTTTCATCCATACAACCTTGACTTACTATTTTCCTCCCAGGGGGGCGAATTTTACACAAAATACAAGAGTTTTCCCGCCGTTATCCATCTTTTGGGTGAATTTTCCTCGTTGATGCTTGTGACAGCGTCGGCGATGGTCGCGATCGATACGACGTCGGCTTCGGTCGTGGCGGTGTCGTTCGGGCGCTCGTTGCCCTTCGGTCGGCTTCTCCATCAGGTTGTACTGATACCCTCCCTTCCTGTGTGCTTGCTTGTTCCTGTTCTCCTGCTTGTTCCTGTATTCTTGCTTGTTCCTGTGCACTTATTTGTTCGCATGTTTTTGGATGCTCCCGTGTTCTTGAAAGTTGCTGTGTCCTTGCTTGTTCCCGTGTTCTTGCATGTTCCTGTGTTCTTATTTGTTCATGTGTTTCTTATTGCTCCTCTGCTCGTGCTTGTTCCTGTGCTGGCCATTCGGTCAATGTGACTGCTACCGAAAGCTTCTCTTCATGTGTATCTTCGCTTACAAGGCGTGCTGTGATCTTAACTCGGAGGCCGGCACACTCCAGGATGGTCCCTATGCCGGCTTAGAAATCCCACCCTAGCAGAGCTCATCGATTATTCCGGCCAGTATTAATAGTGATAGTTGCTCGTCGCACCAGTATCAATTGTGGCTTTGTACTGGTCGACGCCGATCTGAAGCGTAGCCGAAAGGTGGGCTCCGTCTTTCAGTGTGCCTACTTGTGCTGGGGCGCTGATTCTAGGGACATCCGCTCGCCCCTCTATGGCGGACGCCGACGACCATTTCCCGGTCGACAACACTCGTTGGTCCTGACGTCGATTCGGCCACAGGTCCAGCAGAAGTACAGCTGCTGGTTCCTGCACTCTTGGCTCCAGTGCCCTTCCTGCCCACATCTTCGGCAGGGTAAGCGACGTATGTCCTTGTCTCGTCGTGTAGTGTTCTGGGCGCTGCTCGGGGTCCAGTGGGATGTGATTGATCTGATCGTCTCTGTTGTTTGATGGTATGACCCGCATGGGGTTCTTCCATGGCCATGGGTCGGGTGCGAGGAGGTCGGTTCTCCTGATGCAGTCTCTCCCGATCCCTGTCCAGTTCCTCAAATTCCTCCGGCAAATGCATAAGCTCAATTAAACTTGAGAACTAGTGTGGGCGAGCATAGGCGCGGAGATAGGGCAGACTGTTACTGAAGATCTGCTTCAGTTCATCCTCCTAGGTCATCGCTTGAACGGGTGATGATGGTCGCCTTGGCGGACCTATTAATAGGGCTCGTTTTGTGTTCGTTATTCGTGCCTATCCCACCAACAATATGCGTACTTTGAGGTAATCCTCGTCGTCGAGCTCCGTTTCTCTCACTCCCTCGACCTTGCCAGTTCGCTGAGCTGGGTTCCGAACGGGACTCGGTCTTCATTTTCGGACACCCACTCTCCAAAATGCCTCCTCATGGTGTTGAGCGTACCCGTCACTGTTACGCTGAACTCGGTGCCGTATCGCAGGACCTCCTCTTTTTTCATTTTATAATCCCATGCTCGCACCATCTTTTATGTCGTGTTCACAACAAAGTAAAATTTTTCGTGCAACAAATTTGTATGTGGCACCAGCGATAAATAAGAACTCTGTTGTGTTGTTTCGTTTTTCGTAATTAGCTTGATTTTCTTGTAATTATTGAGTTTGTTAAATCGTTGTATCCTCGTTTTACCCGCCAAAGTGTCCTTCGGCCTCACCTGTTCGCTAAGAATTTCTCGTTCGCTCTCCTAGCACTGCTCGAGTACGCAACACTCCTATCGTCGCACGGATTCGCTGTGGCACGCCTTTGCTTCGCGAGGATACGTCAGGCTCTCCTGCCAATCGAAAGGAATCTGACTCTCCTGCACGCACTGGCTTACACCAAGCTCTCCGACCTCAATGACTCCTTGCACTTCGGTGGATTTTCACCAATATGAAAATTACATTGCTAAAATTTTTTTATGTTGAGCTTTGAAAATAAGTTTGGAGCTGATCATATGAAAAATCAAAAAGTTGCTTGGAACAGTCTTTCCGCCTCTCAGACTTTGCGAGTGGATTTTCTGAAATTTTACAGTCATTTTGTTAATATATTGTGTTATATAGAGCTTTTAAAATAAATATGAAATAGATCGGAAGAAATCAAAAAAATTGCATAAAATAGTTTTCCTGTTCTTTTGCTACTTTGGGGGCGGATTTTCTAAAATTGTAGTCATTTTGTTAATATTTTAAATTAATTTGAAGATAATCAGACGAAAATTTAGTTTTCATCCGTACAACCTTGAATCACTATTTTCCTTAGAATAAGGTGAATTTTTAAAAAAAATGTATATTTGTATTTGTCCTGATTGGTGATTGGTTATTGGCAAATGGTAATTGGTGATCTACCCAGGACTCAAACCATAGTTTCACAGTAGTTTCCTCTCAGTCTGAAAAGGCGTAATAATAAAATTCTATACCGAAGCTCGGGAAATGAGAAAATTCAATAAGAACTAAATACCAATTTTTTGGAAACTTCACCCCACTGCGAGAAAAATGGTGGGTCAAGGTTGCACGTATGAAAATTAAACTTTCGGCCGATTATTTTCAAATTGATTTTCAAAGCTCTTTCATAATAAATTATTAACATGTCTTTAAAATTTTGAAAAATACACCCCTAAAGTGAGAAAATGGCGGGAAAACTTTGTTTATAAAAACAAGCGTAGCACAGCACGCCGGAAAATGCTAATAATATATATTATTTTTTACAGATTCTGTTTTTTTTTTGGCACAAATTTTTGGATTGTTATTAAACTATGGTAGCACTGAGAGAAAAGAGTGAACCAAATTTACACAAATATTTATAGCAACTTGCCAAAGCACATAAGCTTCAAAACATTTGCAGATCACGTTTAATTATTTTCATAATTAGTTTTTTTTTATTTTAATGTTATTTTTCAGCACTAATTTTTGTTTCTTGGCAGTTGCCGAAGTTGGTGGTGTATGTGGTCACGCTGCTTTGCTCTATGGCTCCTATGGGCACGTTGGGCGGCAATCTCCTGCAGCCGATGCCACTTCTAGGCAAGCTACGGCAGTTAAAACAAGTAAGAGTGCTCTAGTCGAGAGTGCCCGACTAGGAGATACCCTGATCCAAGGTCTAACATTCATTGAAGTTTTTTATCTGCATTCAAACATAGAAACACACACACATATACAAACAAAAGCTGCTTGCTACGCGCGCGATACATTTGCTTTGATTCTTCTTCTTCCTTTGGCTTTAAACTATGGTACATTGAATCGTTAATAACTTCTTTGTTTATTGTCTGATCAAAATGAAATTTGTAGGACACAAAGCTGCTATAAAAATGTGCAACTATGTAAAATCCGAAGGTCATACCTTCAAAATTACGTATTTTTCAATTTCTGTGAGATTAAAGAGGGGTATCCAAAAAGTGAAATGTATTTTACCTTTGTTTGCTATAGGACAATATATGTACTAAATTTGGTGACTCTACACCCTATAACTTTTAAGCTATACCTTAAAAACACTGTTCTGGAATCTTAATTTATCGATAACTTTTGAAAGAATTCAGATATCGAAAAAGATGATAAGTTTGTTTCGAGCCGGCAGTACAGTTCAACTTAAATATAAAGTTTCTAGCTTTAATGACTTTCAAGTTATGACCGAAAAACACTTGTCCGAAATCGAAATTTATCGATAACTTTTGAACGGGACAAGATATCGAAAAAAAAGTATAAACTTGTATTGACCCGGCACTACAAAAACTTATAATTCAAATATGAAATCTCTAGCTTTTGTAGTCTCTGAGAAACACGCGTTCATACAGACGGACAGACGGACAGAGGGTCAGACGGACAGACGGACATGGCTATATCGACTCGGCTATTGATACTGATCAAGAATTTATATACTTTATGGGGTCGGAGATGCTTCTTTATGCCTGTTACATACTTTTGCACAACTTCATGATACCCTCTTTCCCATTTCAAATATGTTCAGCGGAAATTTAAATTTATACCGACTAATTGGCATAAAACCAAACCCATTGTAAACGAGCAACATCCGATAAATTTTAATTCCACACCAGCGTTTTTTAGTTATAGCTTGAAAGTTATACCAAATTTGGTACGTATTATTTCATTTAGCATACAAAGGTTAGAAATATTTCACTTTTTGAATACCTCCCCCAATCTCCCAGAATTTAGAGGTATGACTTTCGGATTTTACATAGTCTCATATTTATATGCCATTATTAACGATTTAATGTTACATAGTTTGGGGCCAATGTAAGAAGAAGAAGCAAATCCATTGCATGACGCGCGCAGCTAGCAGCGTGTGTTTGTATGTGTGTGTGTGTATGTGTGTTTCTATGTATGAATGCAAATAAAGAATTATGAATGTAAGAACTGGGTTCAGGGTTTATCCTAGTCGGGCACTCTCGACTATAGCACTCTTACTTGTTTTATATGCAAGAGTGTTTCATTAATTTAAGCAACTACAAGTGTATACTAACTTCGGAGCGCTGAATATAGCCTTTCTTTATCGTTTTGAATATTAAGTATGGCAAAATAATTGTATAACAATAAGGAATATAAAAATAGTATTTTTCGATTTATATTGTCGCTTTTTTTAACAAATATTGGAATATATCGTATGCTCAACATGACCGGAATATAAATCACTTCAATTTTGGGAATTGAGATTACCGGAGTGCATTGACTTGAAAAATAAATTGTAAAAATTTTGCTTTTATAATACTGCAGTTAGCTGAATAACACGTTTCGCGTGACTTGCCTTAATGTTTAATGTAATCAATACGAATAATGTTCATATATGTCCTTGTGCTCCTACAGGAATGTGCAGTGCGGCACACTACAGTGCAAGGAGGGCGAGCGACAGCCAGTCAACGATGGGATCGACCAGCTTTACTCACGCACAATTATATCCATCAAGGGGCAGGAATATGAATGCAAGTGCGTAGCGACCAGTACTGCACGGTTTGGGGGTTGGCATTGCATTGGGGTGGGGCACTGTGGGGATTGCCTTTGAAGATTTTAGCCACATGAGTGTAATGTATATGCATTTGCAGGGCAACCAGCGGTCAAGTGGGTTCCAACAGCTATCCAGAGCACGGCCTGGTCAAGGATGGCACGCCGTGTGGAGATAATTTGATTTGCCTTAACCAAACATGCGTCAGTCTCTTTCCGCATGTGGATCAAACCAAGTGCCCAATAAATAAGCAGGGTCAAGAGTGTTCAGAGCGTGGCGTAAGTTCAAAAATTGGAACACACACACAATTCAGTAACAGCAACCACAACAGCAACTACATATTTTTATACATATTTCCGCTCGCATATTCAATATTGCAGTTCTGCACAAACGCAAATCGTTGCTTTTGCGATATGGGCTGGGGCGGAACGGATTGCAGTACGGTAGTGCTATTGACGACACCAGTGCCAACCGAAGCATTGCCAACGCCGGAGAATACAATCAAAATGGAGAAGAAAGAAACTCCATATGGTAAGAAATAGATATTGGCTGTGGTCAGCGGCGACTCAAACTGGCATCAATATATTTTGGAACACATTTTAATCGAATCTAACTACATTAAAATAAGCTTTACTTAGCTTAACTTACTAAGCCAATTCGGCGGTATGGAGATTCATCTGTTACGCACCGGTACTAACAACTGCCAAAACTAAGCCCAAATAGCGAACTCACACGGTCTCTCGAACAGAATGATAATTTATTTGATTGCAATTCGATACCATCGATACACATAATTTGTTGTGATTACTGGTATGACAATGGTAATTAAACCGATTGCTAGTCTTGTTAGGCGGTAGGCTTTTGAATACTATTTGAAGCGCATAAATGCTTAAAGATGCAACTATTAAGATACAGTTATAAACATAGCAGGTCCTACAACATCAAACCACAAACTCAATCCATCAATGATTCGGTAACACCATGCAACAGCAAAATGTAAACCGAACATCTGCAATCAATTCCTTATGTAAAATCAAAACGTAATGTAATATGTAAAAAAAATTTAAAAAGTTAAACGAAAGAAGCTAGAATTTTGATTTTTCAATAGTATGTTGATGTACAAAAAACTGACATTCCAAAAAAGAATATAAAATAACGTATAAACCAATAATGTATTAGTTTTTTAGATTTTTTTTGGTTTAAAATGGAAACTTAGGACATATTTTTGAATAAGCTTCATTTCAAACTTGTTTTTATGCCAAAATAACAAAAGAATTAGCTCATGAGGCGTTTATATGCTCATCGGTAAGAAGGGTGGTCAAACTTATTAAAATGGTCGGATTCTGGAAATTGTAAATTATTTTTTTTTAGATTAAATCGGCCCCGTAGTCCAAAAATTAAGTCAGAACTAAAATAAGTGTGATCGTTTTTGAAATACTCAATATATACTATGTTTTCAATGAGACTTAAGTAAAACGTAAATATAACCGGATTAAATTTCGAGATTTTAAAAAAGTTGACTTTTCATTAAAATTAAAATAATATAAAATAAATGCAACCATTCGCTTACACATTACTTTTATATCAGTTTATTTATTTAAGCGCAATACGCGGTTAACAAATAAAGTTTTCTTCAAATATATCGATAGAAAAATCAGTTTGAGATACCAACAACAAAAACAAAGAACTTCGCCATCTTTTGGTACAGCTTTTACAAATTTCTTGAAAAGTTCTAGCTTTATATGTAACGGTGGCAAAATAATTTTGTTCTTTTCAATGGGTCGTTTGAATTTCACATGGTCTGTTCCCGGTCGAGCATAACGATCTTTATATGCTTGAAAATCCCATTTATATAAAAAGCACATATGTGCTGTTTAGCCTTGCTGGTAGCCAGTTACCAAAGCGATAACTTTTAGGTCGACACAAATATTCCACCCATGCTCGTTGTAGTTGATGAGATTTAAAACCATGGGCCATGACTCAAATGATTCCTTTAGATTGACGACGATCACCAATGGAATTAAAGGCTTGTTATTACGACCTTTAAACTAAGTTTACTGCTGTCGATAAAAAATCGCCATTCGCAAGGATTATATGATTCGCCAAATTCTTGGAATAATCTTATGATAAAAGCACACATTTTGGTTTTTCGAGTAGTAGTTTGAAAAGCCCACGTGGCGGACTCCCTCCTGCAAACGTGATGCCAATATCTCCGACTTGTGCGCTGGCAATGTTTTTGGGTTCCAGGTCGCCCCCACATGATTCTGTAGATATACATGACTCTGACATTTCTTAGTGTTTTTTGGCCAACCAGGCCGCGGAACCGAAAGTATTTGTAAAACTGCCTTTGTGACAGAATCCACTTCAGGATGTATAGCTCGTTGAAAAGATCCTCAGCGTTCCACTATTTTTGAGCATTAGTAGCATTCCACATTGTGATTTAATGTTATTTTCAAAATTTCAGGTATGTCAAACGACATTTAGCGGCTGAAAAGAAATAATAAAAATGAAGATTGTATACATATGAACGAACATGTTTAAATGTGTACATAATTTTTTCCTAACATCCACCTAGTTTAATTCAATATGCATGTATTGGACACTGCAGAGAGTATTATAATTTTGGTCAGAAGTTTGCTTCTCAACATAAATTAAATATATATTTTTTGATCAGGACGACAGGACGAGTCGATATAGCTTTGTTCGTCTGTCTGTTCGTCCGTCCGTCTGTCGGTCTGTTTCCATGCAAATAGTCTCTTAATTTTCAAGCTTTCTTGATTAAACTTGGAACAGATGCTTATTTTTGTTGCATACAGATAATAAGAACCAGCCGGGTCGGATCACTATAGCATATAGCTGACATAGGAACGATCGGTCGAACATTTTTGTTTTTTTAATATAACTCGACCATTATCTAAGTACGCTGAAAAAACTTCATCAAAATCAGACCACTATATCTTATAGCTGCCCTAGGAACAATCTGTTGAAAAATGAGTCGTTGTATAACCAACTTTTTTGTTTCTCAAGCACTCGGTATTCAAATTTAATACACACACACGTGAAATTAACACGGTAACGATTTACTGACTGGCCATCTTATTAATTCATATATTTTAAAGTATTGTGTCCTATCTTGGCTATGTGTATTTTGGGCTGGTATACTGCTTATGAGTTATGGGTATTTTGTGGTTAAAAGAATGTATCCGATTTGATACCTGCAAATGTACCTTACATTTAGATGTTATTGCATCCGCTTTGATAAATGTAAATCAGCTCTTTAGACAAATGTATCCGAATTGGTACTTGGAAATGGTTGGAATCAAATATTTCATTTAGGTACTAGTAAGCGACCAATTTGACTATATGTAAATTTTTTTTAGTAGTTTAGGGTTCAATGCGCCATAATAACGCTCCTATAGAAACTTTACTTATAAATGAATTGTACATTTTTGGTTGTTAATCGATTAAATTGAATAAAGTCTTTTCTCTAATCGCATCTTACCGATAAGCACATAAACGTCCGTAAATAGGGCGTTTCTTTCAAAAATTAAAATTCTCTTAATCAAGAGCTAATAACTTTCGATTTTGATGAAACTACTTGTTGAGAGACTAATTTTTCCAAATGTTATTTTGGTATCAAACCCGTTTGAAGTCTAGCTTGTTTTTAAAAATGGGTATTTTTGATGCAAAGTTTCCATTTTAACCGCAATGAGCGCCAAAACGCATAATCCGATTGCAATCTAATACATTGGTGTTTAATAGGTTATGTTATATCGTTTTTAAGAAATGTATCAATCAATAGACCAATTTAGATTCGATCAAAATGTTTATTTGTGTATTTTCTGCGAGTTGATTAGGCCGTTGTGGTTCATTTTAATAATTACATTTTATTTTATCATTATTAAAATTTTTCCTCCTACGCGTTTCGGCATCTTATTGTGCCTTCTTCAGGGAGTCTGTTTTCAAATACATATATACAGTTATACATATATAATTATTATTACAAACATTTAGTTTTACCATTAAACATACATACATAAATGATTATTGCAGCTAGTTTTTCCTACAGTGTCGTCATAGTTCCTACATCTAAATTGCACTTTTGTTTATCTTTTCCTTCCATCGTCGATATGTTCTTTTTGTAAATTTTTACTTGTCGTGTTAATTTGTGTTTGTCCACTGCTATTGCTGCCGCGTAAATGAAATTCGTCTTCTCGATATCTTCTTTGTGGTTAACTGTGTTCTCTCCTTGTTGTTGTATTCTAAGGCTCTCTAACGTCAATCTCGTTCGTTCTCTCCTCTCAATGTCTAATATTTTGGTGTTGTCAAAATCAGCTGTGTGACCTGTTGTTGTTATGTGTTGTGCAAGCGCTGTTGTCGTCTTCCCTTTGTTGGCGTCACCTCTATGCTCGGCAATTCTTGTATCTAACGCCCGCTTTGTTGTTCCTATGTATACTCCGTTGCATCTTTCTCCTTCTTTCCCACTTTATGTTTTGTTTCGGTTGGGACCGATTTTGCATAAGTAATTGATTACAGATGTTCTGAGTGAATATCAATGCTTTTATGTTGCTTCCGTGTTCATATCATTCCAAGTTCTAAAGCAGGGGTCGGTATTCGCATCAGAGTAGACGGCAGAGCTCGAAGCCAATGCAATAGTGTTTGCACAGTTAAGAAAAACATGTCAGTGTGCTGTGCAAATTACACTAGCTAGCTTCGGTGCTTCGAGAGATGAATAACCCATGCCGTTCCTTTAAAGTCTATAATAGAGAAATTAGTGCTGGAAAAACATTGATGCTTACTCCCATGGATGCTTCGATGTTTTTGGGGGATGTATGTTATGACTAGCATTTGCCGCCGTGTGGTGCTAGGAAAACAAATAGGAATCGGGCGAATATTGAAAATTTACCTCCTCCAATTTCAACGCAGGTGTGTGGATTTTCAACAAAAAAAAAAATATTGTTTAGATGGAATTTCCCACAAGTCTTTGAAAATGATTTTGAATCTAATCGAATTAAAAACAAAACTTATTTTTTTGCTAAAATTTTCGTTGTTACGTTGAGTTTTATAAATTGGTTTGAAGCTGATCGGATAAAAAACAATAAAGTTGCATACAACTGTTTTTCCTCACTTTCTTAGCTTGGGTATAGAGTTTTCCAAAATCGCTTCTAAGTACTCACTTGCGTCCTTAAAGAGGTTCAGCTCTTATGGTTTGGGCCCTGCGTTGATCACCACGCCATCACCATCGACAATCAGTACGAACTCTTTTATATATATAGAAATGGCAAGTGACCGTAAGATGTCTTTCGTTAGCTCGTGACGTCCAGCAATATGTTGTAACTGCGCAATCTACATCTTCCAGAACTACACTTTATATTATCTTCATATCGTAATCCATAATTTTCAACAACTGAGAAAGGTCGTAAGTCTGAGCTGATGTAGTAAGTCAGTGCAAGACTCTTTTCCTACCTGACGATGCTTCGTATTTTTTGCCTATACACGAAAAAATAGAGCCTCATTGGTAGTACACTTATTGTCGGATGTATGCGCTTCGGATGACCAGATAAATTAGTGCAATGGGCACATGTTTGTTACACTTTTCTACATTTTATGAACATAGCAGACTTGCCATCCGTTGGCTCCCTTAAAAAGTTTCAGACATATCTTGTCCATTTACTTCCTTCCTCGGGTTCGCTGTCCACTCTAATCGAGTTCGCATAATTACAATCTACATTTCATAACATATTTATAAATCCACTAGCATTTGCTGGCGTGCGGTGCTACGTCCCGTTTTCTATAATAAAAAAAAATATCTGGAAAATATTGAAAATTTACCTCCCCCATTTTCCCCGCAGGTAAATCTAAACAATCGAAAAAAAAAGAAAAAGTCGGTTGAAAAACAAAAAAGTTTCATACAACAGCTTTTCCGCCAATTTGTGACCTAAGGGGTAGAGTTTCAAAAATTGTAATGTCATACTTTCTATACTTTTGTATGTGTAGCTTTAAAAATGAGTTTGGAGCTGATCAGATAGAAAACAAAAAATGTCATACAACAGTTTTCCGTCCATTTTTAATGAGTTTCAAGCGAATCTGGCGAATATTGAAAATTTACCACCCCAATTTTCACGCAGGGGGAAGGATTTTCCACAAAAAATAATTTTTATGGAATCTCCTCAAAGATCATGGAAAATGACACATTGCTTTTATTTTGTAGAGTTTGGAACATAAGTTTGAAGCTGATCAAATGAAAATCGAAAAAGTTTCATACAACACTTTTCCTGCCATTTTTCACCTTTGCAGGGGGACTTTCTAAAATTTGTAAAACACATTGTTATTATTTTGATATTAAGAGCTTTGAAAAAAAGTTTGAAGAAAATCAGATGAAAATTCGTTTGTCGTTTCATCGGAGTTTGGTGGATTTTCCATAAATTTGATAAACAGACTTTAATGAATTTTTATAATGATCTTTGAAAATAAGTTTGAAGCCAATCGAATGAAAAACAAAAAGGTTTCATTCAACGGTTTTTCCTCATTTTCCGAGCTTGGGTATAGAATTTTCCAAAAAAGAAAAATTCAAAATATTTAGTACGCACAAACGTCAGAAGAGGAAACTACTGTGCAAATTTCAGCTCTCTAAATCTTATGGTTTGGACCCTGCGTTGATCACCATCGTCATCGCCATTCAGTACGAACTGTTTTATATACATATATAGATATGATGACAATGATGACAAAATGACACACAAATAAAACAGAAAATGCAAGATAAGAATAACCTTTGCAATTCGAATCTTTCAAGAACTGCCAACACCATTATCTTTTTAAAAACTTGATATTTTCATTTTAATTGTATATATAAATTTTCACATGGTTGGCTCTTTTTCGATTTTATCAGTGTTGGAAAAGTAGTAAAATTCATGCACTGCTGTGTCCAGAACCAATTTTGTTTTCAGCATAAACATATCGGGCGACGCGGCGTAAACAATAATGTCATCCATATAAAGCTGCATAGCATCTGAGTTGATTAGTCCATGTTAAACTCGAAAAGCCGCCCTTTTGGGATGAATGCTGTATACGGCTTACTCTGCTCTTCAATGGGCACATGAAAAACCCCATTCTCAAGGCTCATTATTGTAAACCACCCAGCTGGGTGTAGCTTTTCCTAGATTGCCTCCATGAGCGGCACAAGAAAACAATCCACAAAAACCATGTTGTTCAACTTGTAATCTATGAAAACGCGTAGTGTACCACCTATATTTTTAACGGCGACAACTCTGTTCGCTACATTTGACAACGACTTACTACGATTCCTTGCTCGACCCATCCCTCGATCTGTTTCTTCACAGCACTGGAAATTTCCCCATATTAAATAAGTGTTCCTGCCGATCATTTCAGCAAAATTTGTTTTAAAGAATTCTGGTCTGACCACTTAATTATGCAAGAATACACTGCGAAAAAGAAAAATCGGACTGCGGTTGCACTCCCCTCTGTAGTTGTTAGGTCTAATACAGCTCCTATGGTCTCTGATAGCACAAAAAATTAACATGCTCCCTCTAACTTGGCTATCAGAATGAAAGAGATATTTGTAGTAAACTTAGTAATCTTTACCTAAAAAGCATATCCTTTACTTTTAATATCGTTGCCTTTTCTGAAACATGGTTAAGGCCCGACATCCTAAACTCAGAAATTCTTTCTAACAAATTTTCCATCTATGCTTTCTGATCGTGATTTTCTTGTTGTTCTTGGTGATTTCAATATTGCTTGGCCTGCTTGGATTTCTAGTGCAGACTCCAATGTATTGACTCCCACGACCCAACATGATTTTCTTGTTAATTTATTTGGGATGTCATTGTGTCAAATCAATGCTATCTCAACATAAAATGCTTGATCTTATTTTCGTTTTGAATCCCTCCCTCTTATATGTTTCCCGTATTTAGCCTTTATCCTTTCCTGAAGATCAATATCACCCATCTTTGGAAGTGTTGATAGTTCAATATCCGGGTGATGAGCCCACGTACTTTACCTCTAGAGCGAGTTCGTCAATTTCGGAACACCGATTTTATTAAACTTACTCAGCTCTTATCCCAGACTGACTGATCCCAGCTTTACAGGTGTAGGACATGGAAAGTGCAATCATGATTTTGTACTCAACTTTAAACACATTCTTTGATTTATATATTCCGGTTCGTAATTTACGTAATTCTAACAAACCAATTTGGTTTACACGGGAATTAACTAGCATGAAAAATAGAAAGTCAAAATTTTACAAGAAGTTCAAAGAAACTGGCTCTTTCTTGGATTTCTCCAACTACTTGATTGCTCGATCCAATTTCTCTGTCCTGAATAACCAATGCTACCAGGATTACCTAAGAAGTTGCAGGTTACAGTTTCAGCGGGATCCTAAACAGTTTTATAACTTCGTTAATGCGAAGCGTAAATCATCAACACTTCCATCAACCGTATTTTTTGAAAAAAGCGACAGCTAACTCAGATCAGGCCATCGCCGATTTATTTGCTGAATTTTTTCAAACAACTTATAGTTCACCAAATTTTCAACTGGTTTCGCCATATCCTCATAATGTAAATGTCTCTTATTTCATATTTGGACCTTTGATAACGGAAAGCTCGATATTAAGTGATCTTCAGGCCATTAAGCCACTGTTCTCACTGAAGGTCTTTTGCGGCCATTATATAAGCTATTGAATCTCCCCGTAAAGTTGTGCTCTTTTCCCGTCATGTGGAAAGAATCATTTATTATTCCTCTCAATAAAAAAGGAAATAAGTCTAACGTTCAGAACTATTGAGGTATTTCTAAGTAGTCCGCTTTTCCTAAGATTTTTGAGAAATGAATAACTTCTCAACTACAAAATCTTTGTAGATCTATAATTTCGCCCTGCCAGCAATGGTTTGTGAAAAAAATTTACTACCAATAACTTACTTGAATGCACTTCTTTTGTTATAAAGGGGTTCCAAACTAAAATGCAAACAGATGTTATTTACACCGATTTCAGTAAGGCTTTTGATTCCGTAAATCATTCTCTTTTACTTCACAAACTTCGTCTTCTGGGATTTCTAAAACAATTTAATTCTTTGGATCTCCAATTATCTAAGTTTAAGATCCAAAAAAGTCTTTTTTAAAGGAATAGTCTCCAAGTCGGTTCAGATCACTTCCGGAATACCACAAGGTAGTCACCTTGGTCCCTTGTTATTTACATTGTTCATTAATGACCTTCCTTCTGTGATAACACACTCTCTGGTGCTGATGTATGCCGATGATGTTAAACTTTGTTTTTTATCTACTGACTTCCTATCTGGTGAAAGGTTGCAAACTGATCTTTACAGTTTTTAAACCTGGTGTCATGTAAATTTTTTAAAGCTTATTTGTGGTAAATGCAACGTAGTGTCTTTTTAAAGTCGAATGCCATTTTTAAATATTTATGTGTTTAATCGTAAACCACTTGAACGAATTGAGTCGGTTAATGATTTGAGTATCCTTTTCGATCCCAAGCTTAAGTTTGACAAGCATATTTCCTCTGCTGCTAATCGAGCCTTTGGTGTCCTGGGTTTCATTAATCGTTGGTCGAAAAAATTAGACGATCCCTATGTTATGTTAAGACTCTTTATACTTCACTTGTTCGCCCTATTCTTGAGTATGGGTCTTGTATATGGTGGCCCCAATACAAGGCTCATCAGGGTAGAAAAGAATCTGTACAAAAACAGTTTCTACTCTTTTCCCTTCGGTGTCGTCACTGGAATCATAATACTCGCTTGCCTCCTTATCGTAGTAGACTTACTAATAAATCTTACCTCTCTTTCTGATCGTAGAACCATGCTTGGTGTAATCTTCTTACACAAACTAATTAACGGGAAAATTGATTCGTCCGAATTAACTAGCCAAATAAGTTTTAATATTTCGATCAGAAGTACTAGAAACTTTCTCCCGCTTTCTCTTCAAGCCTGTAATAAAAACTATGCTGTCCACAACCTTTTTCGGATCTTATGCTCTAATTATAATAACCTTTTCCAGATAATAAGTAATAACATTTAAATAGTCTTTGTTTATTTGTTGTATTTATATAGTATGTTCTATTCTTATTTCGCGATCTTCGTAACCTCACGTTATGCGGCGCGCTTCTCGGTCGGTTGGGCGGGAGGTGGGTTGGAAGTTGCCTGGGTCCACGCGTTAACAAGCCTTGGCTTGGTATCTTTGGGCCACTTGAATATACTGTTCGTTAGTACATGAACGTCTATAGATAAGATGCCTTTTTAGCAACATTATTTATAAGAGAATTCTCATCTATTAGCATCAGGTTTGCACCCAGCTTCAAAAACGTAAACACCTGCATGTCGGCGTCGTGGGTACAACTAAAAACTTTTTGTCCGTCTGCAAATTGTCTACCATAACCTCTGCATTAAAATAAATAGCCTCTGCATTAATATAGGCTTCGTTGATATATGTCCAAGACCGGCCATATATTCTTTGCGCTTGTGGTCGCCTGAGTCACATATAAAACAATACTCTTTTTACTGGTTTGACACTTGCTCTTTGTTGATTGTGCTTTTTCTCGCATACGCTCATAGATATCAAATTCTTCTTTTAAGGCTCTGAACGATTTACAATATGGCTTATGACAGCCGCATCTTCCACATAACCAACTGATGCTATTTTCTTCATATGCAACATATTCTCGTGCAAAGACTCATTGTTTTTCTTCGTTCTCTTTTTCAGCATTTGATGAATGTCCGCACTATTATAGCTTCCCATAAATTCTTTGCATAAAACGCTCTTAAGTTCATTATAATTAAACACACGTTCAGCTTCAAGAAAAAGTTTGGCCACACCGCTCATCTTGCCTCTAGCCTGCACATATTTTTCTTTATGCTTCAGTTTTTTTTTTCTAAAATTTCAAACCACTTTACAATAAGCACACACTTGCCATCACTTTCGCACACTACGTTTCCAAATAATCCGGAGCGATTTTAACTTGCTTGTTCCGTTGCTCATCAGATAACATTTTGAGGCTTAACAGCTGTAGCATTTGCTCCATTTTTGCCTCAATACTGTTCTCCTCATTAACATCTGCCATCTCGTTTGCACGCGACGTTCCTGGTTCGGCTTCTAATATTTCGTTTTCTCTCTTTCTTTTACGTTTTCTACTTTTTCTTGCTTCTTTGCCGGCGTTTTCTTCATATTGCGCGTCATTTTCTGTATGTTCTACGACTTCAAATTCCACACCAATATATTTTATATAAAAATGCTTGTCCATTCGTTCATTGTTCAACTTAATTTTTAGCCACTTGTAACAACTTTACAACTTTTAAGCAGCTTATAACAACTTAACAACTTTCCCAAGAATCGCTCTTGCATCAGTCACGATCACGCACTTTGAGCTCTGTATTGACACGGACGAGCCCCCAAATGTAATATTTATGTTGACGATATTGTTTATTATAATAATAGTGATTCATATAAAGTATAAGTGGTACTTTAATCAGTAGCTTAGACATATATGGGGGTGGATTCATATTTTGCCCATACATTCTTGACCTCCCATTTTCTTACTAGGGGGTGGATTTTCCATAAAATTGGTATACAGTTTTAAATGAATTTTGATCTTTGAAAATAAGTTTGATTGTGATCGGATGGAAAACAAAAAAGTTTCATTCAACGGATTTTCCTCATTTTCCGAGCTTGGGTATAGGAAGAGAAAACTACTGTGCAAATTTGAGCTCTCTAGCTCTTATGGTTTGAGCCCTGCGTTGATCACCAATCGCTAGCGCCAGTCAGGACAAACTGTTTTATTTATAATAAGATTCCGCAAAAAGCTCTCGAGCAGGCAGACAATTTCAAAAGCTCTGTTCTACCCGCTTTCTTACTAGCAATGGCACGTATACGAATTGCTACTTGAAACTAAGCTGCCGATATTGCCGACCCCTGTTCTTAGCAATTGAGAAAGGGACAGCAACGAATTTCTTTCTTGTAAAGTTATGAGACATTCAAACTATGTTTTTATGCTATGAAAATATGTGCAACATAAGAAGCGATCCATTTCAGCCTAGTTAGATATTGTTCACCAATCAATTGGAAATACGGGGTGAGCTTTATTAACTTGAGATCAAGAGTATTTTCAAATTTTGTAGAGAAGTTTCCATTAAATTAGAAGCGACTGGAAATACAATGTTCCGTTCTTGTTTTGGATTTTGTACTTCAATCTTCAGTTAAAGTTGGGCCTAACTAGGTTTATTATTTTTGTTTGCGCTATTAACATACAACAAATTTAGATGAACTTCTGTTAATATTTATGTTTCTTGCAAAGTTTTTAAAATGTTGTATTCAGTCTTCAGAACAAATGCTATATATTACATACATATTAATTTGGTAAACAGAAAAAAATCGACAAAGAAATTTAAATCAAATAAAAAGCAACCACCATTTCCAGGCACCTCTGACCAAAATAGGATCAGCACATTAACCATGGTCATCATTTTAACAGTTATCGTCAAGTGCGTCTTCATTAGTTTTGCAACACTGGCCGTTTGCTACAGGTAGAGTACGAAGCAAGTCAACAATCAGTTGCACCGATAATGCGCTCATATACACACACACACATGCATACATATTTATACGCGGACAGGCATACGCATTGAATACATGCTTAAATAGTAGTAGTATGATGCAGTAGAGCCAACAACTGGACTGACGTATTGACCAAAGATCGCCAATTTATGGTTTATGTCAATCCAATTTGTATGCATGCCTAAATCTAAAGGTCAGATAGAATAGTTATTTTTACACTTTCGCGCTCTCTCTCTTTCTTTCTCACGCACACTCACTCTTTCCCCCTCTCACTCTCTCTCTCTCTCTCTCTCTCTCTCTCTCTCTCTGTCTTTGTCTTTGTTTATCTCATTTTATCGTTTTCATTCTTTGATTTATTTTCCATTTACAAAAGAAATTTCCATAGCTTGCATTTGACATGCAGCTACATATGTAAATTCTTTAAGGATTAGTTAAATGCCAACAACTTTAAAATATGTCACGCTATTTCAAACGCATACATACATGTATAAGTGCGTATGTTTGTATGGTTGTGAGCATGCCCGATTGTATGTAGTATTTTTCAATCATATATGTATGTATGTACATATGTAAGTATATATTCACATACCTGTCAGTGCCATTATATATGATCATTTTTAAAAATGTATTTAAATTCTTAAAGCTAACAAATAAAACTGGCACAGAATTTTTTTATTTGTAAGCTTAAAGACTTATGATGTATGTAAGTGCATGTGTGTGGTAGGATGTGAACTATTCGTAAAATTGTAATTTAAATATATGTACATAAATACATGTGGATGTAAAATATACTTGTGCGTATGTATGTATATGCATATACTTACATATGTGCCTATTGTATTCCCTTAACTTTCGTTTTATGTGCATTGAGTTTCACTTAACAATTTTTTTTTTGTAGCTGTGCCTGTGCTTTTACTTATTTCCTTTACATATGTACATAGTGACACACAGATTGTTTGTATGTATATAGTTGCATACATTCGTATGAGTATGTACATATGTATTAATGTTTTCAAATACTTGATGTTCTTATTATTGTACCTGCGCGCTGGCTAATGCTAGGAGTAATCTGTATTTACTCACATTGTTGTTCGTATAACACATGCAGTGTATGTATGTATGTAGCTGTAACCTATATATGCATTCATATTTTGGACAATTATGCATACAAAACATGTATAAGCACTCTCATATGCTAATTTATAAATACAAATATATGTACATACATACACTTTTTTCATATTCATACTTAACTTGTGTCTATTCATATATTCATGATCACATACATGCCCACTATACTTTACTCTATAGCAGGCAGTGCAACAAATCCACTACATTTAAATTGGTTTATGTTTTCCACAGTCAAAGCGATCATTTTCGATTTATCTTTAGCTGGTTGCGCAGTGTAAGGTTGCCGTTTCGAGTTTTTATTGTTGTTTTTTTAACTTGAGATAGAATCGGCCTTGTCTGTGTCAGTACGAAATGACGACATAGAACACGCGTGAAGGCTTTGAAATGCCTGCTGACATAATTAAAATGCACCAATCCACTTCACACACAGACAAACATATCCGTACACACAAACATACACATATGAATGCCCAAGATGTCTTTTTTTTAAGATTCTATAGATTCGAAAAATTACGTATTATGATCCACACAAGGCTACTTTTATACATGCATAGATTTCAAATAACTTATTAAAGATGTCGGGTGACAGTTGCTCTAAAACTTAACTTAATTTGTACATTTATATTAATATGTATGATTAATATACTAAAACAACACATAAAATATATACATATATGTCAGGCAACTGCATAAGGACGAGCTCAAAGGTGTTGCCTTTGTTATAGTCTGTTTCAATAGCTTGGATTACCATTGTCATAGCCTGGGTGCTGACGAAAGTAAAAATCAAAAACTGAAATCTTAAAAAACAGGAGTTCAACTGTGACCAATGAGTAAACTCGAGGTGCAACTGTGAGAATCGTTCGATTTTGGCTTCATTCGATGCGTTTTGTGCCCAGAAGAACGCTTATACGCAAACGGATATGTATGTATGTATGTATGTATGTACATATGTATATATATTTATATATATAAACGTATACATATATATGTACAAATAATATATGATATATGCATAAATACATATATGCATGTATGATAGTCAAATTTAATGCATATAAATGCCGAATTGCTTTTTCTTGTGTGCTGGGCTCTAATATTATATATTATGACACTTAAAAAAGAAAAAAAACGTACAAACTGTTATTTGTTTGCTTGTTTTTTTTTCGGCTGACCTACCCAACTGAAATCGACGAAACCAACAAATTCAACAAAAAAATATATATTTATCTTTATAAAAATATATATGTGTGTAAATAAATAAATAATAAAAAAACACAATAAAACCAACAACAATAACCCCTGGTTTATCACAACGTAACGTATGCAAATTCAACTATTAAATATTTTATAATATTTTGAAAACAAATATTGTCAATACACCTTGGCGTATGCATAATATTGTACATAAGTAAATATTTTTATCTATATATATATGTATATTTGCATCGCATAAAATCAAAATTCAACCAACACACATGCACACACAATCTAACTCACAAAAACATATCTACACAAATATAAATCGAAACAAATGGCTAAAATATCTCGTATAGAGAACTACCACGGCTCAAATACAGTGTTCCTAGTCGGTGTTCTAATGTCAGTTGTAGGGTTCGTTTTTATAACATTCACCTTGATGGCATTGTGCTACAGGTCAGTTGTAGTACATAGAAACTTCTCCCTGTGTCTGAGGTTAGTTGAAAAGAAGTAATGAAAAAGCCAGCTCTAAATACAACGAATTAATATTAAAAAAAGAAAGAAAAAAAACAATAAGAAAACAGAAATATTCAAAAAGCAATCCAAAAAGTACAAAATAACACTAACCAAAATCGAAAAAAATACTCAATAGTTTATTTATATGTTTTCTTTTGAATTTTATTCATTTCTTTTTTCAATTATTGCCCTACTTATGAGTCGTAGTATTTAGTGTAGTAAATACATGCATATATGCAGGTATGAGTGTATATATATATATATATTTATATGTATATATATGTTTCTTTGTATGCAAGTGTGCACATATGTATGGAACTTTAGACAACATGCATATGTGCATCATTGTAGCCGTTGCCTATAGTCATTTATGTTTTCAGTTCGTTTAAGCCCATTTTAGGAACCATTGCTTTTACATGCACATATCATACAAATAACTGTATATATGTTCCTATGTATATGTATGCATATGTATATTTGACTATATACTAGTTATAGAAATATAATCGAAACCTTCATACATATATATGTACATTGTTGAGTACATGTATATAATAATAATATGCATACATATATACATATGTATATATCCTTACTATATATTCCGGCTTACCGGTTTATTCCTTTCTTCACCTATTTGACAGTTCCTTACGATGTGTTAAAGCTTATGTACATAAGATGGGGCGTAAACCACAATGAATCTTTTGACGAGTATATTAATTTTTAGTTCAATGACAAATTTACACATGTCTAACTACTGTGAAAGTAGTATCTGATTACTTATGCATGTAAATATGTATGTATTTAGGTACGTATGCATGCGTGGGACATAGGTACATATGTCCATACATACAATAAACACACAGAACATCACTTTATCCGTACAGCGGCGCACATCATTATTATAATCAGATTTGCATCTGAAAATTCACGGATCATTCCTGATGTATGTCGCTTTACACAAAAGTCAGACCCTTTATGCTAATTTGTATACCCTGAACCCATATTCAAAATGGGTAAAATGGGAATAATGGGTTTGTGCAAAAGTATGTAACAGGCATAAGGAAGCATCTCCGACGCCCTAAATTATATATATTCTTGATCACTATCCATAGCCGAGTCGACATAGCCATGTACGTCTGTATGCCCGTCCTTCTGTCCGTCCGTCTGTACGAACGCGCAGATCTCTGCAACTTTAAGAGCTAGAGACTTCATTTTTTGAATATAGGTCCTTGTAATGCTGGATCAGTACAAGTTAGATAGTTCATCCCGGTCGAAAGCTATCGATACATTTCGATTCCAGACCAGCGTGTTTTGGGCATAGCTTGAAAGTTATAAGAGCTAGCGGCACCAACTTTTTTATTTATATTCTCGTATTCTCTCCCCAGTCCCCCAGACAGGAAATCGAAAAATACGAGTTGTTAGAGCTGTGGCCTTCGGAATTACATTGAATTCATATGCTATCTTTATGGCCTACAAATTTCATTACAATCGGACAGTAAACAAAGAAGGTGCTCAATGTAACATCGTACGGGGCCAATGGAAGAAGCAGCAAAGCAATTGTATGAAGCGTGCAGCTAGCAAAGTATTGTTTATATGTGTGGTACGTTCGAGGGTCGACTCTACACAGGGACCTTAATGTGAAGACAGTGGAGGAGCAGATTGCCCGCCAATCTACGACCTGTTCTAACAGGCTGATGGGGCACAGAAGCCGCCTTTCCCGGTGGCTCATTAACGCAAGGCCGTTCACTAAGAAAACCACCAGTAAGAAAAAGAAGGACCTGATCAGAGCCGCCAATCGGTCACTTGTTATTGTTTTTGTTATTATACCCTTGCAGAGGGTATTTGAATTTTGGCCAGAAGTTTGCAACTCATAGAAGGAAACATTTCCGATCCCATAAAGTATATATGTTCTTGATCAGTATGACAAGGCGGGTCGATATACCTTTGTCCGTCGGTCCGTCTCTCCATTCGTCCGCCTGTCCATCTTTTACTACGCAAACTAGTCTCTCAATTTTGAAGCTATATTGATGAAACTTAGTACAGATGCTTTTTATTTTTTGAGATAACTTGACCAAACTTACCAAATACAAGTTTAAGCATTACTTAAGCATGCACACATAATTTTATCAAAATCGGACCACAATGTCTTATAGCTGCCATTGGATAAATCTGTTGAAAAATTAGTCGTTGTATGAATAACTTTTTCGTTTCTCAGTAATTGCAAGTTTTATTATATTTTATATAGTTGGCTGAATTTGGTCACAATCGGAAGACTATATCTTATAGATGTCATAGGAACAATTGGTCTGAAATATTGATTTGAATAAGAAAATTAGTTTTAAAGGTAGCATTGTCATTCTTTTTATACCCTGATCCCATTAAAAATGGGAAAAAGGGTATAATGGTTTTTTTAAAAAGTATGTAACAGGCATAAGGAAGCATCTCCGCCCACATAAAGTATATATATTATTGATCACTATCAATAGCCGAGTCGATATAGCCATGTCCGTCTGTCTGTCTGTCCGTCTGTATGATCGCGCTGATCTCAGAGACTACAGAAGCTAGAGACTTAATATTTGAAATATAAGTTCTCGTATTGCCGGATCAGATCAAGTTTATGTTTTTTTTCGATATCTCGTCCTGCTCAAAAGTAATCGATAAATTTAGATTCCTGACCAGTGTTTTTTGGGCATAAGTTGAAAGTCATAAAAGCTAGAGACTTCATACTTAATCTATCCGTTGCACACTTCTGGCCAATACTAAAAATTCCGTCCGTCTCTATGAACGCGCGTTGCTCAGAGACTACAAAAGCTGGAGACATCATAATTGTAATTTAAATTTTGCCGGCTCAATACAAGTTAATAATTTTTTTCTCAATATCTTGACCCGTTCAAAAGTTATTGATTTATTAAGATTCTAGATTAGTGTTTTTTATGTAAAGCCTAAAAGTTAAAAGAGGTATAAGCCCCAAATTTGGTATGAATATTCTCCTTTAGCATACAGAAGTAAAAATATTTTTGGGTACCTCACCCCGATCTCCCAGAAATCGAAAAATACGTATATTTTAAGGTTTGACCCTCAGATCTTACATTTATATGCCATTTATGTGTCCTAAAAATTTCATTACGATCGGACACTAAACATAGAAGTTATTAACGATTCAATGTAACATTGTTTGGGGCCAATGGAAGAAGAAGAAGCAAAGCAATTGCATGACGCGCGCAGCCAGCAGCTTGTGTTTGTATGTGCTTTTTTGTGTGTGTTTCCATGTATGAATACAGATAAATAACTTGAATGAATGTAAGACCTTGGATCAGGGTATATCCTAGTCGGGCACTCTCGACTAAAGCACTCTTACTTGTTTGTATAAGCAATAATGTTTCAATTATATTAAGTAACTGTAAGGGTATATTACCTTCGAACCGCCGAAGGAAGCCTTTCCTTGTCGTTGTTATTGTTACTGTTCTTTTTCTTTAATCCAAGTGACAACACTCTGATTAAGGCGTCGTCTGTGCAAATAATTAGAAAAATGATTAGTCATAGGGCTAACGGGCCCTGCGTCTGTAAACAATAAATAATATACAAAAATAAATAAATATAGAATGCAGATAAGAAATTATCAATGGAATGTTAGACCTGGGTTCAGAGTATCTCCTAGTTGGGAGTTCTCGACTTGAGCAATTTTACTTGATTTTATTATACAATTTTTATATTTGACTATTTTTTATACAATACAAAACATTTTCTTAAAAAAAATTAGTTACAAAAATCTAAGCCCAGGAATACTTAGATTAATTTAGCTGACACAACGCAAATATAAAGATAGACGATTAGTTATTACATTTAACTGAAACATAGAGACTAAAAATAATTATAGCACTGAACGTTTTTCCCGCCAACTGCCCCTACACTAAGTAGGAAATGCAAGACTGATAAGTATCCACTGTTATTAGGTAAAGGTCTCAGGCTTAGGGCAGACACGAAAAATAACTTTCTTAAAATTACTTAATTTATTACGAAATCTTTCTTAATTGTGTGAACGTCAGGGGACTCTATATGGTTTTTGAAAACATATCTGACTATTTCAAATACACATTAAATAATTTTTTATTGTTTTTTATACCTTTGCAAATGGTATTATAATTTTGGCCAGAAGTTTGCAACGCATAGAAGGAAACAATTCCGTCCCAACATTTTTCTTTCTTAAGCTATCTTAACCAAACTCAGTAAGTGCATTGATTGAATTCGATCAAAATTGGACGACTTTATCTTATAGCTGTCATACGAACAATCGGAAATTGAAAATGAAATATTGATTTAAATTAGAAAATTAATTTTTAAAGGTAGCACTCTCATTCTCTTTTTGATTAAGCAAAAGGGTTTAATTGTTTTAAGCGACTGCAACGGTATACTTACTTCAGAGCGCCGAAAGTAGCATTCCTTTCTCGTTATTATTTATAATGAAACAAATTATTTTTTTAATTAAACTTGTTACGTTGTTTGCGTATATGACACAATAAACTCAGTCTGGAAATATTCAATAGCTAAAATTCTGAACACAACTTAATTGTTTTTTTAATTGTTTTTAACATATTCATTGATGTTTTTTCAATTAAAGGGTTTTGCGTAGTAAATTATTAAATATGTAGCAATAGATGCTGCAAAAAAATCGATTGTGTTGTGTGTTGATGAAGTATAAATATAGATATAAATATAATTGCTGCGCATATCAATAACGTAAATAGAAAAGCAACATCAAAGCTCACAAATAGCCATTTTTTATTTTTACCGATTCCCCATTTAATAAAAATGTTCAGGCCACAGTAAAAAACAATGGTATCGTCAAACGTTGTCATTTAGTTATCATTTAGCTACAAAACAAATTTTGTACCAAATGTGTGGACTCTGCGTCAAATAGTTTGCGCCTCACCCGATTTTGAGCTAATTCGGTGTTGCCAACGTTTTTTATGGATTTAGCTATTAGTGTGACCCGCAAACAGAAATGACGCAAAATATTTGTAGTTAGCACAAATAGCTGACGATCGATTTAGAGCTTATTATTTTGTGTGTCTGCCCTAAGCTTAAGTATTATCAGTCTTGAATAATTTTTCAAGAGAAAAATAACATTTTGCTGAAAATGAAAACAGAATGTAGTTATTTATACCAACAAGCCTATTTATCATTCTTTCAAATACAATAATATATTGTCTGTTTCTTGCGAAAACCGATTAGTATTTAGCGAACCTTCGCATAGCGACCGTAGTAAAAACAAACACGTACATATGTACATATATCAATCTGATAAAGTCCCAAAAAGAGTTAAGCATGAATATAATTTTTTAGGTACATAGTATATATAAACCCCAAGCATAGGCAATGTATTATTATCACATATTATCAAAAGAATAAAATGGAAACAATCGTACTTACACATAAGTACATAATAATAACATGCTCATATTTATATTTTATTTCCAAATTATGTTAAATGCATAGCGTTTCATTTAAATATTTTAGCATTAATTATTGGTTATTTTTAATGAGTGAAAATTATATGGTTTGAACAAGGCCACGCCAAGAAATATAAAATTTTGTTGACTATTTTCATTACTACTTTTGTTCAGTTCAGTCTGCCAAAGTACTGACATACTATTAACAATGCCACATCATTGATACCTAGTCGCTGTCACAAGCACCATATACACATAAAAAATACACAACCAATTTATTAGCCCCCCACTTACTTGCAGCCCAAAGCCAAAAATGAAAGTAAGAGGAGTATGCATTATATTGCATACTCTGAAGATTATATTGTATGTAGGTTGGGAAGCAATCGCCAAATGCAATTGCTATGCCTCCAATGGTAATTGGAGATCTCTTTGCGCTTAGGGCCCAACATAGACGAAACTGTCTTTGAGTTATGGTGGTGCTTTCTGCTGAGAGAGCCAGCGATGTTCCGATGAGCAGCCGCCATGAGCTTATTGCAAATGTACTAATATAATAATACAAAATAAACACAGAAAGCAATAAATACATGCATACCAAGGTCGGTGTATATGTTTTCTTAGTGTATGTGCATCGATATTTGATATTAACGACACTAACAACATTCACATATCCTCAAATCAGGTGTATATAAGTATGTATATACTTACATATATGCGCATGGTATGCCCACCACATGCCACAGCCCCACTCCCATTTTCTGTGTTCCTGTGCCGGTTTTAGTTATCGTACACAAATCAAAACCAAAAGTTGTAGACTTAATCGCTTGCCACACTCAATATGGCTCAACGGTAACATCGCTGTCTTTTTATGCATGTATGCATACAAGAAAGTACATATAATATAATCACATATACATACATATATTATATATGTCATTCGCTTAACAAATTAATGAATAAATAATTCAACAATTGCGGAACTCTATTCCAACTATTTAAGAACAACTGAAGATCGTCGAAGTATTTCATTAAGATAATATAAATAAAAAATACGTTACATTTATGTTGATTCGAATCTAAATTTGGATGTTGTATTAACATGCATACATGCATACATAACAACCTACATATGTATATACTACACATATACATACATGTAAATGTAATAACTTATATACACATCGCCACGTCTTCCATTCGGCCTTCAGGTTTTTTGCTTGTTGATCTTCCTTTTTCTATCTGTAAGTGTCTATATATCTCCATCTCGCTCCCTCCCCGTATTTTTCTCTCTTTCTCTTTCTGTCCCTCTTTATCTCTCTGTCTCCGTCTTTCTCTTTCAAATTTAACTATTTTCATGCTTGTTAATAAGTATTGAAAATCTGTTCGCATTGTATAGGTGTTTTTATGTAACCAACTATCTGCGTGTGTGATGAATGAATGCAGGCATGCACAAATGTATGTAGATATGTATGTATGCGTCTGATTAATGTATTTTATTCCAAACTAACTGACTCTACATACCTGTATACATATTTATTAACATCCCATTAATAATTGCGAAAATTACTAATTAAATGCGTCTATTGCGATTTTTATTTATGTCGTGCTATGTCGTTGACGTGTTTGACAAGCCTTTCGTTAATATTGTGTTAGCCTTAATATATTAAATCTTCTTTGTCCTTGAAAAAATACTGGTATCATATCATTTTCATTTAAGAATGACTTTATTGTAACTGCATTTACATATGTACATACTTTAGCTTTTGTTTTGTTTATTTTTTTGTATGTATTAAAGTTATATACCAAATACCTATATACATAAGTACAAAGTCATATTTGCCGTACAATCCAAATGAGTAAATATTTATCGAATAAATATAAAAACCAAAAAAAAATTTAAGCATCTGTACATTTTTACTTTTTTATATGCACACATGTGTGTATGTGTATGAACGTAAATTCCTTTGTATTTATCTTTGTGTAACAAAATTCTTTACATGGCACTTAAGTTTACTTTTCACGACAAAGAAAGCAAGAAAAACCCCACAATTCTCTTACGAGCATTTTATTAATCGAGAATCTCATCATAACCTTTTGTTTCCCAACAACAACAACAACAACTTTAACAATAAAAACAACAACATCAACAAAAATCGAACCAACAAATACAAAATTTAACAAAATCAAATCAAAATACAAAATCAAAATTCAATTCAAACCAACAAATTTATGTGTACAAACACCTTGCCTTACACACACCCACGTCTTTAAATACGGGTCGTACGTATGTACTTGTATGTGTGCGTGTCTGCCTGTCCATGTGTGTGTCTGTCTGTGTGGGTGTGTGTATGTTGGCATTTCTACGTCCCATACACCTGGTATATTCAAAATTCTATACATATGTATCGTATCTCAATCTACTAACCAACCAACTTGTCAATCAATCTAACCTACGACCAAATCCATCGACCATGCCAAAATGTATCGAAATGATTTTTTATATAATACAATACAAATAATTTCATAATTATAAATCCAAATCATACGCATCATTCAACGCTTTTACAAATTACGTATAAATATGTACATATATATATATGTATATACATATATGTATATGCCCTGTGTGTATACAAATCTATGAAATCAATATATATAACGCATATAAAAAAAAATTAACATCAACAACCAAACAACTCTGACGTCGATATCAACATGAACAAAGACGCAAGACAACCACCCTTAAGTACGATCCGCCCTTCTCAAAGAAACCCATTCCCAAGGGCTACGGTGGAGCGGCTACGGCGCCCAACCATCACTCTGTCGAGGAGGTATCCTTAGATGGCTCCAGCAAATTGGTGTACGCTAACCAGGCCGGATTCAGGTGAGTATTTCCGCACATCACTCCGCTCTCAACCTCTTTTCATAAAAATGAAGTTGTGCAATAGTATGTAACAGGAATAAGAAAACATCTGCGACCCCATAAAGTGAATATATTCTTGATCACTATCAACAGCCGAGTTGATATATAAATGTCTGTCTGTCTGTCTGTATGTATATCTGTCTGTCTGTGTGTATGAACGCGCTGATCTCAGAGACTACTAGAGTTAGAGACTATTTGGAATACAAGATCTGGCATTGCCGAGTCGATACTAGTTTATTGCATTTGATCGATATCTCTTCGTGTTTAAAAGCTATCTATAAATTTCCAGACCAGCGTTTTTTGCTGATAGCTTGAAAGTTCTAAGAGCTATGGTATGTATATTCTCGTATAGCCCACAGAAGTAAAGAATATTTGATTTCTATTTATATCTTTTCCATATCCCCCAAAAATCGAAAAACACATATTTTTGGAGATATGACCTTCCGATTTGACAATACACATTTAAGTGCTATTCTTATTTCCTAGAAATTTCGTTATAATCGGACAACAAACAAAGAAGTTATTTTATGTTCAATGTAACATAGTATGGGGCATATAAAAGAAGAAGAAGCATAGAAATTACGTAAAGCGCGCTGCTTGATGCGTGTGTTCTTGTGTGTGTATGTGCTTCTATGAATGCAGATAAATAATTATGAATGAATGTTAGACCTGGGTTCAGGGTATCTTATAGTCGGGCACTGGCGACTTGAGCACTCTTACCTGTTTATTATCACGCCTCGTTACATTTAAATAATTTATGAATTTTCAATTGTATTTATTTTGTGCATGTTTTCCATTTCATGCAGGGATAAGAACTTACATGGACGTCGCTACACGACGGGTGGTGAGGACGATCAATCACATGCAGGTTAATACAACATTCCCTTAACATATTCATGCGCTAGAGGTCACATTTCAAAATCAATACAAACAGTAAATACTAATTAACAAGCACACAAGAATGTCGTATACGTATCATACTGCTATGCATAGGTATATCAAGTAATTGACGTTTCTATCTAGTATGTAAATATATTTACATAATTCAGTGCCTCTGCCGTTCTCGTTAAAGTTGCAGCTATACAAATATTATTGCTATACTACATACTTAAATAATTGGACACAACATACTTATGTACGTTCTTAAATTCATTTGTAGTCTTAAGATAGTTGCTACATACACAAAACTATTATATAATAACATTATTTATTGGTTCCACTCGGGAGCCGAACTTATGGACTTTTGTAACTGGTTGGTCGTAAGTATCATACAGCTAGTTACACACAGTACTATATATAAACATTTCTTTTGTCACGAAGTTTAAGTACAACTTTTATTGCCTCCCAAAGTTTTCGGAATTCAAGTTAATTTTTAAAAAGTTTCTTATATTGCGAAATAGCTGAAAAAACTTTTAAGATTGTCAAAATTAGCTTCTGTAGTATGAGAAATCTGGCTGCGCGTAGTATTTATAACGTTCGAGTATGCTACGCCAGTATATACTTCATAGCTTATAAATACTCAAATCTTTGGGTGTTACAGACTATATTAGAGAAACGTCGGCACTATATACGGTTTCTACACAGAAAAAAGATCAAGATCAATTTGATAAGTGCTGCTCAATAAGATCTTTCCTAAATATCATTATTTTCGTAGTACTTAAATACTAAAACAGATAGGTTTGACAAACAGTGCCGAAAATCGAGACAGTACCGTACAATTTGCTGATGATGATTTGATTGATGTAAGTAAATAATATATAATCTTTCTTTATGTTTTGAATTTGTAAGATGTTAATGATTAACAGCAAAACAAAACTATCTTCTTCAAGTTTATAACATTAAAAATTAAGTAAATAATATTTATCGGATTATTATTATATTTAAATGATATTTGATGTTTAAAAATATCATAATGATATGTTCGATAAATTCTGTGTATATTAAGAGTCAAAAGTAAAACATAATATTTCAAGAAAAGAATAGTCAGCATTAAGTGAGTAAAACTATTGTAATGGAAAATCTCAATGCTAAATATAAATAGTCATGTTGTATTAAACTCATATAATATAGATGTTTTTTATTTTAAAAATTAAAAATATTTAAGTGACTAGGTTTTCAAAAGATTATGCTGTGACGGAGGTTATCTGCTATCTGGATGTTAGCTGAGACCAAAAATGTATCATGTATTTGGGGCATCTAAGCACGAAAATAAAAGTAAAACTATTTATACCGTGAACCCATTAAAAATGGAAAAAAACGGTATCAAGATGTGCAAAAATATGTGACAGGCATAAAGAAGCGTCTCTAACCCATTAAAGTATATATATTCTTTATAACATAAGTCGATCTAGCCATGTCCGTCTGTCTGAGTGTCCCTGTGTCAATCTGCCCGTCCGTCTCTATTAACGAGTGGATCTTAGAGACTATAAGAGTACAGTACAAGTTTATTTAATTTTATCGACATCTCGTCCCGTTCAACAGTTATCGATAAATTTTGATTCAAGAGCAGCGTTTTTGGGGTTTAACTTGACAGTTGTAAAAGATAGAGGCAACATTCGGAACGTATATTTTCGTAGAACATACAGAAAGCGAGAAAGAAAGGCTACCTTCGGCGCTCCCAAGGAAGTATACCCTTGCAGTTGCTTAATATAATGAAACACTCTTGCTTATACAAAAATACTTTTAAAATTAATTTTCTTGTTCCGATTGTTCCTAAGACAGCTCTAAAATATAGTCGTCCGATTTTGACCAAATTCAATCAATCTATATATAATATAATAAAACTTGTAATTACTGAGTTTTGTTAAGATAGTTTGAGAAATAAAAAAGTTGTCCATTTAACGACTCATTTTTCAACAGATTGTTCGTATGACAGCTATAAGATATAGTAGTATGATTTTG